>CM042153.1:40000-163788 GCA_023376005.1 Doryteuthis pealeii | reverse complement strand
AAGAGAGAGATCCCTTTATTAGTCCAGCGGGGAATATCCTGTTTTCTTCCGCTAACCATAGCCTGAGGTAGGAGTTGTGTTAATTATTTTCTATGTTACTGCCTCTACTCGGGATTGAACCCGGAATCTAGAGATAACTGTCACTTAGAACTGTCTTAACCTAACTACCTTATCCACTAGGCCATGTGTCCAATTGAGTGTGAATTTTGGGAACTTATAAACCTAATGTCTTGTTTTAGCTAGAATATCTCCCTATTCATTTTTATGTATGATTTTTTACCTAGACTCATATTGTAATTTTTTTTCTTCTCTCTCTCCTTTCTCAATCTGATCTAGCCTTCTTGATTATTGGTTCCCATAACATTGTACAAATAACAATGAAGATGAGGACAATAGTCCGAATAGCGCAGATAATACTAATCATCAAGCCTCATCTCAAACATTCAGAGAAATAATGTACTTTTTTGTTGCTAATTTTTTGTATGTGATTTTCTTTTCAGCATATACACGGTTCTATGTTCCACTTGCTATCAGACAGTTACATAATGATTGTCGCATGTAAGTATCCACAAATTACCAACTCTGTTTGGTTGGTTTGGTTGTTTTTGTTTTACGGCATGTCAACCCTTTTCGGGTTATTTAATTCCAAAACAAGTCATTTTGATATCAGGTTGCTTACATTACCTGATGTGTAAATGACAATCTCTGTGTAGTGGAATATTATGCTGACGTAAATCTTTTGTTAATTAAAACTAGGTTTAATTCTCAGTCCTGGATTAGGTAATACAAAACGATGAAAGCATTAGAAAGTGTTACATAATCTATGCGGTTGCATAAGATTATTGTCAGCTCCCTGTATTTCTGAAGGGATGGCCCCTTTTCATATCACGGGCGGGACTTTCCATGGAAGATTACAGAAAGCCCACGAAATACGTGAAGTCACGTGGGACCTGGTTGGGTCTTCATTTCCAGTTTGGACGTCGGGCAGAGAAGATGTACTGCCTTAACTGGAACTCACTGCATACGCGCGCTATGTTAGTTAGATGAAAAATGTTTAGTTAAGAAATAAAGGCTTACGAAAATAATATGGTTTTGTGGTTAATGAATGTCTTGGTAACAAGACTGACCTAGAAGACCAGACACGAAGTCCCCAAGACTAGGTCCAGACGAGACGCTGGAAGAAGAACGTAAGATAGAAAAGATGAACAGAAGAAGAATAGAAGTAAGTAAAAAGAAGAGTATACAACAAAAGAACACTTGGAGAAAACAGAAAATTGGAAATAGCCGAAGTTGCTTGCGGTCTTAAACAAATCAGGTAAACAACACTTCACGTGAAAGCAGTTGTACAGCCACTTGCCCCCGTATCACTCGAACCATACAAGTAAGACGAACAAAACACGTTTGACACTGCTGGAAAAGCAAGGTGGAACACATATGTAACGTTATCCAGGGGACACCTACACATGGACACACCAGTGTAGGCCGATGAGAAAATCCTATATCAATCATTAAAAGGAAGCGCGTGGTGTAATGGTTAAAGTCATGGAAAATGGACTCGTCGCCTGACGTGGTAATTGCATTTCACTTAGCGCTAATACTGTTGGGAAAGGTATGAATCCTACTCTCCCTCCAACTATGGGTAAATAGTAGGGCAGATTGGGCTCTTTAACCTTGGTTAGGCAACCGGTCTAGGAGAAGGAAAACTCTGAATTCAAAACTGTTAAAATCCGCTTAAGAAATTGACCTTGTGTCGCATCCTGCTTGTGCGGAGGGGTTGGTAAATATATATATATCAATCATTAAGCCACCCATCGACTTTACTTTTACTTTTTATTATCATTTACTAATATTAGCTTAGTTTGACATAAGGCCATAGGTACTGAGACCCTTAATTATAGAGTACTACCCCTTGAATGTCGAAAGAGATCTTTAAGCAAGTATTATTTCATATAATTCCATATTTGAATATGGATGAATTTTCATTTTTCTTTTTTCTTTTTTTTTTTTTCTTTTTTTTTTTTTTTTTTTTTTCTTTTTTCTCAGTGAATATTTTCCTGTTGAATTTGGATGTGTCTATTATTTTTGGCCTTTCTGCCCATCCGTCTTCTGGATTTGACAAATCCTTCCACTTGGCAACTCGGTAAGTCATCCGTTTATTATTTATTTATTTGTTTATTTTTGTAATGCATTCACATGATCCCTGTTGCTCTAGACAAGCCAAACTTATCTCTCTCTATCTCTCTCTCTCTCTCTCTCTATATATATATATATATATATATATATATAATATATATAATATATTATATATATATATATATATACTAGCAAATATATGCACCCTCCGGGTGCAAGTATTTAAGTTTTAATGTAATAAAATGTTATATTAAATTAGAAAGGCTAATGAAACTAAATAGGAATGCAGATAAAAGATTTTAGACAGGGGGGTATAATCGAAAAATAGAACAACTGAAGCTTACTCTTTCATCTCGTCTTTCATTGTTAAAATTTCCTAATCTAACTATTCAGTTAAAATAGAAGTAAAGATAAAATTACAATTATGGCTTCTTGTCAATGAATTTCTTTTAAGATGTATCCTCAAGATTTTTGCTCATATTCATTAAGATAAAACCAAACAATTAGAAATCAATAATACTAAACACATATTTATTAAAATCAAATTTTAAATATCAATATGCAAATTAGCCTTCCCGTTCACACTGTAAACTGGTATTTTGTTGTATATATAAATACAATTGCATGTTATTAGAATGTAGATATGACCAACAGTAATAATAATGCAAGACAATTTTATTAATAATTGGGGTTTAGATAAAGATAAAAATCACATGAATGTGACGTAAATAACTAAAGGAATTGTGACTTGAGTAGTAATATAGTTTCGTTACAGACAGAAAAACACTCAATCTCCATTATAATAGATATATATAATATATATATATATATATATATATATATATATATAGTTAGGCAGCATTTCTTCTTTAAGCATATATCATTGAACAATGCAGTAATTTTTTGTCAGCAAATGTTGTTCCTCGTCCTTTCAAATTGCGGATTGATCTAATTATATCTGGCGAAAATTGGCTAATATATTTGCCAGGGAAATTACCTATGGCAAATATATCAGCCAATTTTCGCCAGATATAATTAGATCAATCAGGCAATTTGAAAGGACAAGGAACAAAATTTGCAGACAAAAAATGGCTGCATTGTTCAATAACACACACACACACACACACACACACATATATATATATATATATATATATATATATATATATATATATATTGTGTACAATACACTTAATGTGTGATTGTTACCATTGGTCTCAAAGCAGCGTGTTAGCCACTATATATATATATATATATATATATAATAATTATTATTATTATTATTATTATTATTATTATTCAAAATGATTTACAACTGACGTTAATAATGCCGTGATAAGTACAAATATAAGTTTAGTTAAGCGCCAATAAAAAAATATGAATATCTAAAGGTTGGTAATGATATATATTGAAGATTAATATGTAATCTCTTTGAATGGTGTGGCTTTGGGTTAGGTTTTATAGACGTCGTATCCACATATACTACAAAAATGAGATCTTACGTGACAAGGGAGAAAAGACTTTTAATGTTTTTAAAAAGATACTGTATGGGTTAGATTAAATAACCTTTTAAAAAATATTTTCTCACATCTTTTAATGTCTTTGTCCTTTCACATGCTGAAATAATTTTTTATCTACACCAAGGTATCCATTTATTCATATATATATATATATATATATATATATATATATATATATATATATTATATATATTTATTATTATTATTATTATTATTATTATTGTTATTATTATTATTATTTATATTTTTTCTTGAAGGCAATTACAATGCATATATCGTATAAAATTCGATAATTATAGAAAATAACCATGACAAGTGAATTTCGCAAACGATTATGCGATGCTAGAACATTGTACAGTCTGTTTCAACTTTATTAAGTCTCATCAGCTATGTATACTAACGATTTCCCTCCTACAGAAATTAAAACCGGTAGTCCAGCAGGCAAAGTCTGTGACTTTACCGCTCGGCCAACGGTCCGCATCGTACAATCCCTGCGAAATTAACCTGTCAATGATAATAGCACGCCTCTACCATATGAGGTACGGGGACGCTGAGTGAATAACAACAAACTAAACACATGCCCCGGTGAAGGAAATAAGATTTTTGGATGTTTGTTTTTAGAAGCATTGTTGAATAAAGTATATATCATTATTTAAATTTTTGCTTGAAGGCAATTACAATGCGTATATCATATAAAATTCGATAATTATAGAAAAATAACCATGACAAGTGAATAACCATGACAAGTGAATATTATATATATATATATATATATATATATATATATATATATATAAAGCACAAAGATTCTTTAGAACAAAAAGTAAATTACAAACACACACACATGACATATCAAATAAACACATTATAAACAACATCAGAAGAACACTAATATAAACAAATAACCATGAAATCTCAAAACCCTAAAGTTAACAGTTTATTATCCAGCCACCCAGGAACAAAAACACCTGCTAAAAAACATAGATGTTAAAAATGAAATTCCTCTATACTCCACTCCCACCGAACAGGAAAGGAGGGGTTAGATACTTATGTATATATATATACATGCATGTACAAATTCATATTCATATGATTAATTAATGCCCGAAGAAGATATCAGAAGATCTGAAACACGTGTCGCAAATGTAAGATAAAAAGATTTAAAAATTTAAAAACATAATCCATTTTGCGGGCTTTCTTTTTTATAAAATATTTAGTTTTCTCCCGTTGGACCATAACAACACTTATATTATATATATATATATATATATATATATTATATATATATATATATATAGATAGATAGATAGATAGATAGATATATGTATTATATATATATATAATGATCTAATTAATAGATCGAAACACTGCAGCGTCGGCCAATAAACTCACCACTTAACCCATTTAAACCTGTGTTTTTTCAATCTTCTTAATATACTACATACCGTCGGATTCACTTCCTTTTCTTCACACACACACACACATATATATATATATATATATATATATATATATATATATATATATATATATATATACATAATCTCTAAAATATATTCAAACAAAAATATTCCAATTCGCCAGATTCAATGACAGTAGTCATCACCCACTGACCTACCGCCTGACTATCAAATTTCTTCAGAGGCAATAAACTAACCCCATAAAAATACCATACCCCACAAATTAAACCCATCCCTCCTTTTTTCTCTTCACCTCTCTATAGCACACACACCCAAACTCTCTCCTCTTTCCATCCCTTACCCGCTCCAAAATATTACTTTTTCATAAAAGCAGACTGTAAAAGTATTTGTCTCACAATAAATTCTGAGGAAGCTTCACTAAAACCGAGGCGAAATATCAATTACATTTAGTTGTTGTGTTGTTATATCCACTTTTTCTTCTATTTTCAACCACATTTTATCGGATTTACTCAATCCTTCACTCCTCATACACACACACACACACACACACACACACATATATATATATATATATATGTGTGTGTGTGTGTGTGTGTGTGTGTGCGTGTGCGCATATATGGTCATACACATAAGTCTCAAGAACCCTTCCTCACATATATAAGAGCATTCAAAAAGAACTCACCACAAAGAGGGTTTTTTCACGGAACAGATGGACTTGCTACTACTAACACACTCCTCTACACTGACTATAATAGCATGTCAAACCCTCAAAAAATATTTCAATTTCTATAATTCTTCTATAATGCTCCCTTAAAAAAAAAACTCTCTAAAAACAATTTCTTCAAACAAGAAATCTTCTCCTGACGATGAGCTAAGGTTGAAACTAGTTGAGAATAAATAACATACAAGAAATATTCCTGTTTGTCTTATCACTTTTTGTTCATACTATATATATATATATATATATATATATATATATATATATGTGTGTGTGTGTGTGTGTGTGTGTGTGTGGCGTGATCTGTCGTTCTTAAAACATCCGATTTCTTTGTTTCTCTGTAGGAATTGTCGTCCTACCAACTTCCTGTGGTTACCTTGCAGCGGGTCTAATTTTTCCACGCATGGTTGGATGTTTCCCGAGGTAAAATGTTCTCCTTTTGTTTAAATTTCTGGGTTCAGTAAACATTGACGGAAGTTCAAATATAAATCTCAATAATTATTTTTTTTTACTCTGATTTAAAAACGTGGCTCATTTTTCTTCATTTTCTTTTTGTTTTTTTTGTTTTGCAGATGGCTTCAAGGAGTCGTGGGTTTATTCTTCAGTTCAATTGGATTAATGACGGTACGTTAACAATACAAGGAAATATATGCATCCTCCACCGGGTGCAGTTATTTTAGTTTTAACGTAATAAAATATTATATTAAATCAGAAAGACTAACGAAACTAAATAATAATACAGATAAAAAGATTTCAAACAGAGATGGGTATAATCGAAAAATAGAACAACTGAAACTTACTCTTTCATCACTTCTGTATTTCATAACTAAATTTTCCTTATTTAACTATTTAGTTAAAATGGGAAGTAAAGAAAAAAAATGACAGTTATTTCTTCTTGTGAATGGATTTCTTTTAAGATGTATCACTGAGATTGCTCATATTCATTAAGATAAAACCAAACAATTAGAAATCTATAATACTAAGCACATATTTATTAAAATCAATTTTATAATATCAATGTGCAAATTAGCCTTCCTGTTCACACTGTAAACCGCTATTTTGTTGTATATATCAATACAATCGCATGTTTTTGTTATGTATTTATGCTCAACAGTATTAATAATGTGAAATAATTTTATTTATTTTCGGTAGGGTATACTATTTCTCGCCATATTTAAACAAAGAAATGTCACATTCATGTGTACACCTGAAATTGATGCTAATTAAGATTCCAAAATGATAACCTTTTGAGAATATATGTAAATAACTTAGGGAATTGTGATGTCGGTGGTAAAATAAATTTCTCTCTTATTTTGGTTGGATACAATACTTCTCTCCATGACATAATGTGTGTTTGTGATGAATCTAATGCAATTCAAAATTTAACATCAGTAGCTAATAATAATAATAATAATAATAATAATAATGTGTTGAGGAACAGGATTTGGATGGTGGCAATACGCAGCAGTTGCCGTATTCTCTGAGAAAGAGGGCAAGACATTGTCTTGCCTGTCAGAATAGAACCCGCGTCCTCCCAAATGCAAGAAATGAGACGTGGGTGTTGCGCAGATGCAAGGTTCGACTCAGATGCCCGGATGTTTAAATAGAAATATAATAATCATGGAGAATGTGACGTAAAGGATTTGTGACTTGAATAGTTTCGGTTACAGACAGAAAAACACTCAATCTCCATTATAATAAGATTTTTTTTAAATCTTCAAATCTATATATTAATACGCTTTTCCCTAAATCTTCCGTCCGTTATCATCCTGCAACACATTCTGGTTAAAAATGAGACCGTTCAAGATGCAATGCAAAAATGTAAATCCAGATTTTCTGGTGTCGCTTATCTGTCCCATTTTATTTCACCCAATTTTTAAAATGAAACATTCCAGATGGTCTTGCGTCGCTTAAATGTAAAATTAAAATGAATTGAAAAAAAAAAGAAGTTACATGATTGTATTATTTGTAATATTGACATTGTTAATTACGGAGGATACTTTGGTAATTTTGATCTTATGTCGTCCCGACCTCCTGCTCTAATTCATGTTATGTTTTCACGAGCGTTGATCGAATTTCAGGCCGAACTAATTATTTTTTGATGTTGTTGTTTTTAAATGATAAACGCAAGATTTAGTTTATTTTTCTCAGATGTCTTTATTACCCGAAAGCCCAAAACGGTTCAAATGCACGATGAGATGGCTTACTTGGGAACAGACGACCATTGCGTCTGCTCCCATCGACGAACCGCCAAATTCTGACTACTCTTACTCAGTTCCCTTTAGCCAATGAGAAATCAGCGGCTATATCAGTGAAAGGTGAACTACTGTCAATCACTTCTATAACGGTCATGCTATGATTCAATGGTAACTTTCCATTTACGAATAACGTTATTTAAATTTTACTACACAACAGTTCATAATTCGTAGGCAACCCACGAATTATGTAACCATTGATAGCATTCTGTCTGCCTAACTTGCTTATCATTACATCAGTCAAAACGCAATGAATACAGAAGGACGTTTTGAGTGCTGTAATGATCCACAATCTAGGCTATGATAATTCTAGCAATGAGGTCGATCCTAACTAAGTGCCACGTACACTTTGTCTTGTACCTCAATTAACCTAAGTTTGGAAAGTAAAATGAAACAGTAATATGTGAAGGTAATCCCAAAGTTATGGTCTCCAAAATATTTAGACATCACAGAAACGTCCATTATTATTGTCAATGATGTTTACGTCATTTTAAAGTTTCAAGATGTATCTATTTTAGGGGCTGGCAAAAAAAATCAGCTTCTACGAGTTTTAAAAGCGAATTAAAAATAATTAAATCTATTATTTAAGGTCAAACTTTGTCTAAATCGATAAGTAGTAACATAATGACCATCATTAAAAAAAGAAAAATATCATTACATATGCAGTTTATTTTTAAAAGATTTAAAACCATTTGTTTTGATCAATTTCGACACGATCCGCCATTCTGTCTCTTTTTCAAGGGTTTTAAGCGCTTGTTTACAATTTTAATACAACATTCGCGATTGCAAAAAAAATTACCAAAAATCGGGTAATTATCCGATTTTAATGAAATTTTCCGTATTGATTTATCAATTAATGAATTTTATAATGCATCTGTTATTTTATTTCAAAACTTTAATTTAGTATTTTTGCTATGAAAAAATTAATATATAAAATTCATTTAAAATAAGAATATTCGGATTTTAAGTTCAAAATGTTATATATTTAGATTCTAGAAATAAATATCTATTTAATAAAAACCTTATTTTATTGCATCAAAGTATACTTTTTGAAGAAAAACTGGATTGAAAAGGTACCCCACCCCCTTTTCAAGCAGAAAAAATATCGATGTATAATTTTTTCTTTTATAAGAAATAATTATCGAAATGAGTAAAGAAAATCTCCAAAAAATTAATTATCTATTATTTTTTTACATTTTATTTTTCGATTTTCGGTACTTATTTTCTCATAGAAAAACCACCGTAAATTTTTTTTTTTTTTTTTCTGTTCATAACTTCTCTTTATTTATACTGTAATTAGTAAAGTATAAGACCAACTTGAAAAAAATTACGCCACCAACATAAGGGGGGTCAAATTAAGCGACCTGAAAAAAATGAGAACGTTTTGAAATAAAAATAAATAATGCATTATAAAGATCATTCTTTGTTAAATAAACACTGAAAATTTTATAAAAATCCGATAATTCCCTGATTTTTGGTAAATTATTTTCTGTAGGGGGGGGGAGCTAAAGTCATTTTGTCAAAAACGCATTTTAGGCTCATTTTGCCAGTCCCTAATCTATTTTCTTAAATAGTAACCATTTCGATCGGTGGATTTTTCTAATATAAGTATTTCTAATATAAGTATTTTCTTTTTTAACTTAACAGTTGGCATATTGTGTTACTTTCAAGTCTATGTTGATAATCACTTCGTTTTTGGGATTGGCTGTGGGTAAGTACAACATTCAATTCTTCTCTTTATTCTTTTAAATTTTGCGAATTTATATATAAAGCCGCGTGGTCTAATAGTCAGAGTCTAAGATAATATACAAGAAACTCACCTTGTGTCACATCTTGCTCGTGCAGAGGAGTTGGTAAATATATATATATATTATATATATATATATATATATATAATATATTAAAATTTGAAGGCAATACAATGCGTATAAAAAAAAATTTTATATTTTTTATACGCATTGTATTGCCTTCAAATTTTAATATATTATAACATACTTAACAATGCTTCAAGCAAATTACTAATTACTTTTATATATATATATATATATATATATATATATATATATGAACTCTCTCGTCAATTTTCGACGCATGAGTGTTCATCCAATGAACAACTAACACAGTGATTTGTTTATAGTGGTGAAGGCTTATGTCGGACCATACCACACTTTTTGGCACAGTCGATAGGAAAGAATTAGTGCATCAAGGAATGCCACGAACCCAATCAACGACTGTCCTCAGGAATTTTGAATTTAGAGTTATCTGTCTCCTAGACTGGTTAACTACCCAAGGTTAAAGAGCCCAGTCTGCCCTACTATGTAACCCATAGCTGGGGGGGAGAATATATGGATCCATACCTTTCCCAAGGGTATAGCGCTATGTGAAATGCCAATAGCTTCGTCTAGGAATTGAACTTGAACCGACGTGTCCATTTCCACGACTCTAACCACTAGCCCACGCGCCTCCATAGCCCACACTCCTCCATTTATATATGTGGAGTACTATATATATATAATATATATATATATATATATATATATATATATATATATATATATATATATATATATATATATATATATATATATAAGTAATCCACACACACACACACACACATATATATATATATATATATATATATATATATATATTTTGTAAATCTAAAGATATTTCTATTTTTCATTTCTTTTTCTTTTTTCTTTCCTGTCCAACCTGACTTATATAGTTTTAAAAGTTTTTTTGCATTTAAAATACAAGTTATAACTAGGATAATATTCAGGATGTATGTATACATACCTTCATGAATAATGGAGAGATGTTCGTCTAAATGTTTTGTTAAGAGATTAGTCTATACTTGATGTAATAATTTTCAAATTTCAATCATTTCTGCCCAGTGATTTTTGCCAACTATTGTTAATAAGTCATAGATTTTCCGTGAGGAATGCTAGAATTCAAATAAATGCATAAGATTTAACTAATTGTCCTCTGAACATCTCTTTTTTTATATTCTTTTTTTTTATATTCTTCTAGACTGTCGTATAATTTTATTGTAAACTTTGAATAAAATGTTGGAGTTTTGTTTTGTTTTTTTCTTCTTCTTCTAAATTTCTAATTTTTTTAAATTCTCTTCGTTCTCACAAAACTTACTTGAATGCCAGCCATATTTTATTTAGCGAGACAAGAAATGCATTTGATTTACATACAAATGTTTGTTCGAATCACCTGAAGAATATATATATATATATATGTTGAAAAAATGAATAAAGGAAAGAAAGCATAGAATGGATAATATAGGATATTTTAATCAATTTTACTTACACGTGTTTCGGTCAGGAGTCCATCCATGTGTACATTATTCAAACTATTATTATTTTTAAATAACCAAATGAAATTACTCCATTTTATTATTATTTGCTCCTTTTGAGTTTTCACATTAGTGTTAGCTGATGGTCTTTCACTGGAGTCTGAGTGATAGCAAGTCTCCTCAGGTCTCCAGGACTCTTCTGGGTATTCTGGCAGATTGCAGCAGTGTAGTGTTCAGAATGGTTTCAATCCTTCCTTTGATATCCAAACTTTCCAAACCCTTTTCTAATCCTTTTGGGACTGTTCCAAGTGCACCAACTACAATTGGTATCACTTTCACTTTCATATTCCATAACTTTTTCAGTTCTCTGGCAAGGTCCAGATATTTGTAAATTTTTTCATTTTCCTTTAGCTTCACCCTGTGATCTGCTGGCACTGCAAAATACACCAATTGACAAGTTCTTTCTTTTTTGTTTATCAATACTAGGTCTGGTCTTCTTGCTGGGATAAGGGGATCAGTTTTTATTTCAAAGTCCCAGAGAATTTTATATGTTTCGTTCTCAAGAACTGATTCTGGTTTATGCATATACCATTTTGTTGTATGGACAAAATTAAATTTTTTGCATAATTCCCAGTGGATCACCTTCTTCTTCTTCTTCTTCTTCTTCTTTTTCTTCTTCTTCTTCTTCTTCTTCTTCTTCTTATTATTATTATTATTATTATTATTATTATTATTATTATTATTATTATTATTATTACTATTATTATTATTATTATTATTTTGCGGGGGCTGAAACGGATTAATGACCTTTCAGTTTATTTCAATGGGGAAAATTGATTTGATATACGAGGAAATTTACTAGATGTGACTGGCAAAGGAATAAGAGAATTAAACACCTGCTCATTAGAGAGACTGACTGACATCACAACGAAGAACTGAACATTATACATTCTGAAATTCCCTAGAAAGATTCTAGATATGACAGGAAAGAGAAGTAGATATTTTTTTAGGTCAAATAAAATGTCTCGTTTGACCTTTTAAAAAGGTTACGACATCAGAGGAAAGCTGGAAGTTGCAGTAGCCGAGAAAATACTACTTGAAAAACTGTAGAATATGAGAGTGAAAGTGATACCAATTGTAGTTGCTGCAATTGGAACGGACCCAATAAACTTGGAAAAAAGACTGGAGGATCTGGAAATCAGAGGAAGAATTGAGACCATTCAGACTACTGCACTGCTGCAATCGGCTAGAATACTCAGAAGAGTCCTGGAGACCTGAGGAGACTTGCTGTCACTCAGTCTCCAGTGAACAACCGGCTATGGCAGGTGTGAAAAACTCGATAATAATAATAATAATAATAATAATAATAATAAAAATGGAGTGACATTTTTTTTAAATGGAGTGACAATAATAATAATAATAATAATAATAATAATAATAATAATATGAGACTGTAAACCATATACTCTGCAAATGCAGCAAACTAGCACAACGAGAATACAAAACTAGACACGACTGGGTTGGGAAGGTGATCCACTGGGAATTATGCAAAAAATGTAATTTTGACCACACAACAAAATGGTATATGCATAAACCAGAATCTCTTCTTGAGAACGAAACACATAAAATTCTCTGGGACTTTGAAATAAAAACGGATCACCTTATACCAGCAAGAAGACCAGACCTAGTCTTGATAAATAAAAAAGAAAGAACTTGTCAACTGGTGGATTTTGAAGTGCCAGCAGATCACAGGGTGAAGCTAAAGGAAAATGAAAAAATGGACAAATATCTGAACCTTGCCAGAGAACTGAAAAAGTTATGGAATATGAAAGTGAAAGTGATACCAATTGTAGTTGGTGCACTTGGAACAGTCCCAAAAGGATTAGAAAAAGGCTTGGAAAGTTTGGATATCAGAGGAAGGATTGAAACCATTCAGAACACTGCACTGCTGCAATCTAACAGAATACTCAGAAGAGTCCTGGAGACCTGAGGAGACTTGCTGTCACTCAGACTCCAGTGAAAGACCATCAGCTAACACTGATGTGAAAACTCAAAAGGAGTGAATAATAATAAATAAACACCTTAATTTGATTTGATGACAGAAACTAATAAGAACTTGCCTATCTAGGAAAAAGGATGAAAGAAAATTCTAATCAAAATTAATAGCTGACTATGAATAAAAATAGACAAAACCTAAGTAGTATTATCACCAGCTGAAATAAATTTATTATAGCCAAAAGACGGTCTGTTGTGTTTTTATTTTCTCTTATTTGAAGTGTAAATATTGCTCTGTATATAATTAATTTATTAATTATCATATACTGAGCTCTCTAAAGGACTTGAAGAAATCCTTGTATAAATCTATATGTTTGCATCTGCATGGGCATGGATTGTAGATATACGGAGAATAAAGTGATTACGAGGACAATGTAATGTCTGAACAAAGTTGATAAAAGTAGAATACACACCAGGATGAAGAATACAAAGAATAGTTTATACACATGTGTATAGGAGGAGTGTCATATAGGTAAATAGTCTTTTTGTCCTGGGCAGGACGTTAGAATATCTGATGGTGAAGTTCCACTTCTGCAGCTCTGGGGAATGTGGAGTACCCCTTCATCACCATTACTCCCAGGTCAACTTTGACCCGGAGTAATAGTACTTGTTAGGGTCCAATCTATGAGTTAAATAGATCAAAATGAGTTCTAAAAAATGTGTTTTTCAAAAAAAAAATTTGAGTTTAAAAAAATTGGGTACCAATCAAGAATGAACGAAACAAAAGGTCTTCAGCATAAAATAACCCAAAAAGGGTTGACGTGCCGTAAAATCCAACTAACCAACCAATCAACCAAATAGCATTTGGGCAAATAAAGTTTTGAGTCTTTTGGTTATAGAAAAAAAAGTATAACTGGTTTAAAAAGACTCTCGTGTATAATGTGCACGGAATGCCTGTGGGCAAACCCCCACTGTCCTATGGATAAGAAACGAAACTGGTGCCTGTTACCTCAGTGATGGCCAGAGGGTCTAAGAGAGTTTGACTTTGATTTTCTACTTTTTATTAAGATTTCTTGTCATGCCACCTTGTGCCTAACGGAAGAACCGTGGCAAGTAAGGAATATAATCCCTACAATAGCTTTTTTGTCTTTTTTCTTTTAGGTATGATAAGTACATCAATGCAACCAATTTTTGCTCTTGTTGTTGATCGACGACATTCGGAAGTCTACGGCAACGTTTACGCAATTTCTGATATGGCTGTCTGTTTATCCATGAGTCTTGGTAAGTAACTTCTTTTTATAAACATCTTTTAATGGATAACAACAAAGCCTCAAAGAAAAAAATGGGTAATTTAAGTCTCCTGCCTCATAAATTGCTACCCAGTGACTATTAAAATAATGACCCCAGCTACGGTGTTACTTGAAAGAAAACAACCAACTTAGGGCGTTAAATGTATTTTAGGGGGGAGGCTTCTCTTTTTTGTCGTAATTCTTATTTATTTATCGTAATTTGTCGTAATTCTTGTTTAGATATGAAGATATTTCAACCCTTCTATGTGTTTTGTCTTTTTTTTTAGGTCCACTGATTGGAGGTCCTGTTGTATATTCATTTGGATTTGAAACGTAAGCAATTATTTTCGGTTTTGCTTTCCGAATAAACATGCACAATTTGATTCTATTTCCTTGTACGAGAGTGATTAAAAAAATTATCCGCATTCTTGTTTTATGGAAGCCGAGCTCATCATAGATTATTTGATAGGCAGAACCATGCAATTTTCTAAACCGAGTTTAACAGGTTTGAATTCTCTGCACAATTTTCCCTCGGCTGTAACAAATTTTCTTTGTATTTTTACCTGTATGATGGGATATTTCAATGTTCACCTCACAACTTATTCTATTCAACAGAACTCATTCTATTAACAGAATTGAATTCAGTTTCCCATCTCCAAGACAGAATATCTAGCCAAGGTTAAAGAGCCCTGGCTGACCTACTATTTACCCATAGCTGGAGGGAGAGTAGTTGGATTCATACTTTCCCCAAAGGTATTAATTCTATGTAAAATGCAAACAGTCTCCAGGATTTGAACTCGGATCGACGAGTCCATTTCCTACAACTTTAACCATTAGACCACACAATTTCAACTGTGTCAAGACTATACTATAGCTAGTAATCCGGCAAATGCTATAACATATTTTAATCGACACAACGGGCTTCGGCCCTGGCCGTTGATACAATTAACAGCATTGATCCCAGGGGGCTATCCCCCAGGCAACACCTGCCCCCTCGATTTAAAAGGGACGGGGCTGGGTTTATTGCCCAGTGCCTGAACCCCCACACACAACTTGAGGGGGAATGCCGACGGGATCAACGCATTTTTTGCACCTACCACCCATGAGCTTCGGTTTGTGGGTGGTCGTATATTAATAGGGCCTTGTGCCTAACCCGTAGTAAATATCATGAATTTCAGATTGAAAATAGTGGAGAATTTGTTTTTAAAATCCTCACGAATTTTGAGTGAAATGTTTTTTGTTTTTGTTTTTCTGTCTTCAGGTTGGTCTATGGCGCTGCAATTCTTGATTTACTCTTCTGTCCACTTACCTTATTACTCCGACACATTCCAGATACACCTCAGGTAAGTTGCAAATGTGGGGAGGGGGCATTTAGAATGCGGATGGGAGGGAAGGGTAGATAAGATGGGAGATAGGTGGAGAGTGTATTTAGAACACCATCATCTACGGGGACAACCTACAAATGCAAAATCTGTGGTCGAGAATGTTTCTCAAACATCGGACTTCATAGTCACAAGAGGCGCTGCAACTCCAGGGGCACACAAAAACTTTTATCATAGTCTTTCGAGACTGAATTGCCAATGATGATGATGATGATGAATGTATTTAGGATCGGGATGGAATTGATTTCTAGGGAAGGATATTTAGTATGGAGATAGAAGGTGTCTGTGTTTAGGATAGGGATGGTGGGAAGTGCATTTACGATGGGAATAGGATAAATATGTGTTTAGGACGAGGATGGTATAGGCTACAATCCCAGACCCCAAAAATCCACAAGATCTTTGATTTTGTCGGCTACGTCATTCGGCTAAAATCTGAAGGTGGAATATGAAAGCCTATACACTCAGGAATTATATACTGTTTTTCCCCAGCGTAAATGTTGTTCACAAGAGAGAACAGCGGCCATCTTTAAAGATGACCGACGACTTAAAAGCAACAATATAACAGCTTACTTAAATCTCACTAGCATTAATACCAAAAGACATAGAGACATATAAATTAGTTCATATTATTCCTGGGAAGATTTTACATTCTGTAGGGTAAGATATAATAAACTTTGTATTCAGGATCTTTTTCAAAATTGAGAAGGTTTGAGGGAAAAAGTGTATTTTAGAAGGTTATTTTTAGATACATATATTTTAGTTTATTACCAAAACAAATGCATACATTTTTGATCATTTTTTAATATTTGTGATCTAGGTACACTTATATTCTATCAATAAAATAAATTAAAGCAGTTAATCATTGCATTTTTATCATCAAGGAGGAATTGTTGTATTATCGTCGCCCGGAAGAAGAAGCTTCCGGCAAAAGACGAAGAGAAATATAAAAATATATATTTAAAAAAAGGGGGAAACGGAAGAGAGGTTTTCCGGTCAAAGAAGCAGGGAGAAGATAAAGAAATATATAACAAATGTCCGTTATCAGATCAAAAGATAAAAATGCGTAGGCATATTAGCGGATGTAAAGACCAGATCAAAAGATAAAGATGCGTAGGCGCATTTATCGATATAAAGGCCAGAGGATTCGAGCCGATAGGCAGAGATTCCAGCAGTAGCCGAGAAGATATCTTCGTCTCCCGTCAACCCTCGGGCATTTCCATTGTGAACACTCGTCGCCGCACTCATCAACCGCTCGGGCATTTTCATTGTGAACACTCGTTGCCCTTTTACCACCCACACGCCGAAGAAAATAAAGACGGGTCCTATTTTTGTATATACGAATCTGTTGTTTATTGAAGTCCAGACAAGCGGCTATACAATAGAATATCAGCATGTTACTATACGATTTTCATCATCTAGTCAAAAGTAATTCAGCTAATGTTTCTCAGTAATTTTATTTTAGCAATTTCTTATTTTAGAACGTTATTTTTAGATACATATATTTTGCAATGTCATTTATAGAATAGTTGGATTCGTACATATCCCAAGGCTATTTGCGCTAGGTGAAATGCAAACAGCCTCGTCAAGGATTTGAACACGTCTCGCCGTTTCGATTTCCTACGACAGTAACCATTTCATCACGCGCCTCCGCGGTCAAGTGATATACGCACCGCAAACTAGCAAGTAGCAAAATATTGCAAAACTTTTGACTCACCCGAGTATTTTGAAGAAAATTAATGTTTCATTCCTTGTTCATTTCAGTCTTGATAAATACAGCTTCAGTCTCGATAGTTTTTGAATGCACCTCATATACCTTTATGAAAATTAATGGAAACAACAGCTTTCATTTCATTTCTTTCACCATGCGGACAGTTTTAGATCTACTAGAGTGACCGGCTGTAATCGATTTTTTCCTCAGATTAGGGAATCAGATTAGATTGGGGAGGACTAAGTTTTCATTTCAATTTTTTTTTTTTTGTTGTGTTTTTTTTTTTTTTTTAAATAAATTTGATGATTTAACTTACTTATGAAATAAACCCTTGACACCGAATTTTTAACTCCCAGCCCCTAGGCAAAATCTTTCAAAAATTGATTTTTATACTGCCCAGAGGGTGTTTTTTGTGATGATTTTATTTACTTATGAAATAAACACTTTGACACCGAATTTTAACTCCCAGATCCCCTAGGCAAAAATCTTTCAAAATTGATTTTTAATACTGCCCAGAGGGTGTTTTTTGTGATGATTTTATTTACTTATGAAATAAACACTTTGACACCGAATTTTTAACTCCAGATCCCTAGGCAAAATCTTTCAAAAATTGATTTTTATACTGCCCAGAGGGGTTTTTTGTGATGATTTTATTTACTTATGAAATAAACACACGAATTTTTAACTCCCAGATCCCCTAGGCAAAATCTTTCAAAAATTGATTTTTATACTGCCCAGAGGGTGTTTTTTGTGATGATTTTATTTACTTATGAAATAAACACTTTGACACCGAATTTTTAACTCCCAGATCCCCTAGGCAAAATCTTTCAAAAATTGATTTTTATACTGCCCAGAGGGTGTTTTTTGTGATGATTTTATTTACTTATGAAATAAACACTTTGACACCGAATTTTTAACTCCCAGCCCCCTAGGCAAAATTTTTCAAAAAATTTTTTACTGCCCAGAGGTGTTTTTGTGATTTTATTTACTTATGAAATAAACACTTTGACACCGAATTTTTAACTCCCCCTAGGCAAAATCTTTAAAAAAATTTTTATACTGCCCAGAGGGTGTTTTTTGTGATGATTTTATTTACTTATGAAATAAAGCCTTTGACACCGAATTTTTAACTCCCAGCCCCCTAGGCAAAATCTTTCAAAAATTGATTTTTACACCGCCCAGAGGGTGTTTTTTTTTGTTAGTAGTAATAACGGGATAATTCGTTTTGTTTCAATTAATTTGCACAAGGGTGAATATATTAAAAAGTTGTTTTTTTTTTTTAAAGATTCTCAAATGCCTTTTTCTTTTCTTTATTGTTTCCAGAAAGATGAAGAGAAGCAATCACTATTGGATGACAATCAAACAACCAAGGCATAGGAACTGAAAATTCTTTGCGGAGGAATGCCAAAATGCGTTCAGAAAGAAAGAGAGAGAGAGAGAGAAAAAAATTGTTTTATGCTGCGAGAAAGAAAATCAATTGATCTTGGTCTGATAAAATCCGGAATCTTTTTTTTTTTCGGGCCCCTATTTTTTTTATTTAAAAAAAAAAAATTTTTTAGAAGGATCTGTTGAGCCATTATCTATCTATTTCAGTCTGATCATATCTACTCATCTTTATTTATAACCCACTGACCCTCTTCATATATATATTATTATATATATATATATATAAAAAGTAGTATCTTTGAAGCATTGTGTATATGTGTAATATAAAGATTTTTGAAGGCAATTTACAATGCAATATGTGTTGAAAATTATATTTATTTAACTTTTGTTTTTTGTTTTTAAAAAACAAAAAAAAACAAAAGTTAAATAAATATAATTTTCAACACATATTGCATTGTAAATTGCTTTCAAAAATCTTTATATTACGTATATATATATATATTATATATATATATATGTGTGTGTGTGTGTGTGTGGTGTGTGTAGGTATGTATATATATATATAAGGTGTGTCAAAAAAGTATCGACATTTTTTGTACTTTTTGACACACCTTGATGAAATAATGAATGGAACGTTTTGTTTTTTTTCAAAATACAAAGTGTGTCAAAAAGTACCAAAAAATCTTGATATATTTTTACACACTTTGTATATATATATATAGTATCAAATTGCCGCTTTAGCTTTTCGTTGTAGTGGCATCAGAAAATTATCCAGAAGTGCTCAATACGTTAAAAACATTGAGCAGTAATAATAATAATAATAATAATAATAATAATAATAATAATAATAATATTAGTTATAGTAGTAGAGAAAAGAGTTAAGTGTCTTAAGTTAAGACCCTTAACTCTTTTCCTCTACTACTATAACTAATATTTATATATATATATATATTATATATATATATATATATATATATATTAAAGAAATGGATACAATAGAAACCTACTCCATTTTCCATTTTGTATTGAGCACTTTGTATTTGTTTTATCGCTGACTTAACCCCTGGATTTTGTGCACCTCCAACGATCGTGCCTATATTCACCGGTAAGCCACCTTTTATATATATATATATATATCCCAGTACAATGTTCCAAATTACGACAGCGACAGAATACAGTAAATCATCATCTATCCCAGTTTATACATTTCTATCTGTCCATAAAATTCTGTTCATATCTATCTTGGTTTGTTCATATATGGTTGGTTGGCTGGTTGGCATTCTTCTGTCTGCGAAAGTTTTTTGTTTTGGTCTTTTGTTTTTGGCTTTTTACTACGTAGCCTGGGCGGGTTCTTTTGAAGGATGTGCTGTTGCCCAAGCAGCAGATTTCCCCTCTCACCACTACCACTGTGGTCCAAAGGAAAGGATAAGAACCTATGCAGTTTGCTAACGGTAGTGTCGAAAGAGTTGCTGTGTAGCAATGAAATTCAACATTACTCCAATTTAGGGACTCCGGCTATCTATCTACCTATCTATCTATCTATCTATCTATCTATCTCAGTCTGTTCATAACTATCAATCATATTAATATATTTTGTGTTCATATATATCTATCTCATACTTTTCGGAGTCCCCTTGGCGTAGTGTTTAACGTTCTGGGTGGCGACATCGTAATAAGCGAGTTCAAACTCGATTCACGCTATTACGTTCATTTTTGGATTAATACCCCTGGGAAATGTATGAACCAACTCACCCCCCAGCTATGGGTTAAATAGTACCACTACTGTTCTTCTACTAGGAGCACTTTGACATTAAGTAACCCACGAAGTTTTAAATTCCAATTTGAGGCTTTCCTAGAGGCCAAGATAGTTGTATGTTCATCTCTGGTATGTAGCGTTGGTTTTAAAAGCCGAATAAAAGCTTGTGGATGCTGATTTTCGAGGCGAGCTGGGCCGCCTGTCTCGCCTTGGAAGATTAACAGAATATGAACTTTCTCTCTCCATGACAGTCTGTACATGAAAGTACTTGTAAAACCGTTAATACTCACAGAGTACAACTACCTCTCTCAGCCTGAACGTGTAAGCATTTACCCAACCCGTTCGCCACGGGTAGGACAAGACACAAGGTCACAAGTTTGGGACATCCAGCGAGGATCGAAATCGCTATTCAATAGTAATGGATCTGCGAGACTAGCTTTCTAACCATTGCACCACTGTGAGACGCCGTTTTTACCCCTTTCACTACGGGTAGGATATGGCACAAGGTCACAAGTTTGGGGCATTCAGTGAGGATCGAACACGCTATTTAGTAGTAATGGATCTGCGAAATTAGCTTGTTATTTCACCATTATGGGACGCCTCCCTCAACCTGAACATGAATATCGAGAAATATGTTTAGATAGATGGAGAGGTAGGAATAACCTGATTTTTTTAAATTAAAGATTTAATTTGATTTTATCAAAATTTTATCAAATCTTATTTTATCAAATCTTAAATTATAATTGTTATAAATAACTGCCATTTTTGTTTTCACAAAAGCCAAGATAAATAAATAAAACAAATAAAAAATAAATGAATTATATTTCCTGGTTTCTTGGATAAAATTATTTAAAAATATATCCATAACTTAAAGTGATAATATATATATATATATATATATATATATATATATATATATATATAATATATATACGTATATATATATGAGTAAAATGCTCTCTAGTCACACACACATATATAGCACCTTAAAAAAGCCTCCAATGGAAATATATATATATATATATATATATATATATATATTATATATTTATGTGTGTATATGTAAATATATATATATATATATATATATGTGTGTGTGTGTGTGTGTGTGCATGTATGTTGAAAAGAGAAATAAAGGAAAGAAAGTATAGAATGGATAAAATAGGATATTTTAATCAATTTTACTTACACTTGTTTCGGTCAGGAGTTTATCCTTGTGTACATTATTCAATCTATTATTATTTTTAAATAATCAAATGAATTTTCTATTATAATTATTTCATTTCATTTGGTTATTTAAAAATAATGATAGATTGAATAATGTACACATGGATAAACTCCTGACCGAAACACGTGTAAGTAAAATTGATTAAAATATCCTATTTTATCCATTCTATACTTTCTTTCCTTTATTTCTGTTTTCAACATACCTTCGGATTCACTTACATTTTCATTTTTATATTATATCTATCTATATATATATTATATATATATATATATATATATATATATATATATATATATATATATATATTATATATATATTTTGTGAACCTGGGTTAAAAAATATCCATAACTTAAAGTGGATAATGTATACAATAAATACGGACACACACACACATACACACACACAACACACACACACACACACACACAAAATACATGCATATATATATATAATATATATATATATATTATATATATATTACATTGGAATTTTTTTACCCTGGGTTAAAAATATCAATAGCTTAATTATTATTATTATTATTATTATTATTATTATTATTATTATTATTGATAATAATAATAATAATAATAATAATAATAATAATAATAATAATTAGTGACTTTGCAAAGGTCCCCCAGAGTTTAGAAAAAAGACCAAAGGAATTGGAAATCGGAGGAAGAATCGAGACCATCCAGACAACAGTATTTTTAAGCTCGGCTAGAATACTCAGAAGAATCACTTGGAGATCTCCATTGAAAGACCATTAACTTATGCTGGTGTGAAAAACTGCAAGGAGAGAAATAAAAATGAATAACCTTATCCCAGCAAAAAGACCAGACCTAGTGTTGATAAACAAAAAAGAAAGACCTTGCCAACTGGTGGATTTTGCAGTGCCAGCAGATCACAGGGTGAAGCTAAAGGAAAATGAAAAAAATGGACAAATATCTAGACCTTGCAAGAGAACTGAAAAAGTTATGGAATATGAAAGTGAAAGTGATACCAATTGTAGTTGGTGCACCTCGAACGGTCCCAAAAGGATTGGAAAAGGGTTTGGAAAGTTTGGAAATCAGAGGAAGGATTGAAACCATTCAGAACACTGCACTGCTGCAATCTACCAGAATACTCAGAAGAGTCCTGGAGACCTGAAGAGACTTACTGTCACTCAGACTCCAGTGAAAGACCATCAGCTAACACTGATGTGAAAACTCAAAAGGGGTGAATTTTTATTTTTTTTTAAATAAAATTTCACTCTGATGAAGGTCGTAAAAAAATTCACTCTGATGAAGGTCTTAAAAAAATCTCTCTGTGTACGGAATATTTTTACATTGTTCCTATTATTATTATTATTATTATTATCATCATTTCAACTTCATCTGATTATTTTAATAATAATAATAGCGTAAATCCGTATACGTTTTGATAAACGGACCGAAACACATGTGTAAGTGATATCGATTAAAGTGATATCGATTAAATTCATTTTTATCCATCTACATTTCTTTTCTTTACTCATTTTTCCTTTTATATATATATATATATATATATATATATATATATATATGTGTGTGTGTGTGTGTGTGTGTTTGGAAGAATTATGGAATGATCTTGTCCTTTTCCAACCATTTCAAATTCTACAGCCACACCTTGTCGTCTTACTACTGGGGTAGCCCAGTCTGTTGTAATTTAATAAGCTGACCATAAACTTGGCACAAGACGTATTTGGCACCACGTGAGAATGCTCATCAATGAGTTTGATTCTCACGGGGTGTCAAATACGTCGTGTGCCAAGTTTATAATCTTCTTGCAATATCGTCATAGGAAATGGAAGGCTTCAGCATCTTAAGTGTCGCACAATCATATAAAATTTCATACTATATTCTGTCGAGAGTAATATTCTAAATCTTGCTGAATTTTATCCCTATGTTTTGCTCGATTTAGGAATTAGTACAAAGATCAATGAATGCATAGAGTGAAGTACAGTGCTAGAAAGAATATTAGTCTGAACATCCCATCCCAAGGAATTTGGATTATTTGGATTTTTCGGACTGTTGTCCTCATCTTTATTGTTTTTGCCAATGTGCCCTCCGGCTTCCTGCAGGTGTTTCTTGTCGAACTTGGGAGCCTTCTCGAACTCGGGATCCTTTTTTTTAACATTTGGGACGTTCATGTCGTAATCGGGAGTCTTCAAAGAACTTCGAACCGAACCGTTTATTCAATCCATCGGGGTAGACTGTTCCATTAACCATGACCGGGTACAAGCGTTAAGCTATGTTAAGTATTCTATATTATTATCACCCTTGGCTAGGATTTAACCTCCAGCCTACAGATGATTGTCACTTAGAATTGTATTAACCCAACCGCCATGTGTGCAACTGGACAATTCAGAGTGAATTTTTGGAACTTCTAAACGTTGTGAAATATTTTTCTATGTAGTCGAATTCTTCATTTAAAATTTGGTGACGCAGATCCTAAGTGTTCAGAGATCAAAAAAAATTTTTTTTTTAATACAAACAAACAAAAAACCCAGTGATTAATCCATTTTTTTTATTTTGGTGTTATGGTGTGAATAAAAATGAATATGGTCATTTTTATTCTTGGCTTTGTGGTAGACTTTAAATTCTAATTGTTGTTATTATTTATAAATAGTATATCTTAAAAAATGTAAGGTGTTATTGTATTCTAGCTCATACATGAGTTTGAACCTACATATAGTAGTTGAACTTACATATAGTAGTTGAACCTACATATAGTAGTTTTGAATCTACATATAGTAGGTTCAATTTTATTTAAATTATCAATAATTTTTGCAAGGTTATTGTTTCACGGATATATAAATAAAAGGTCATTTATATACCTGAAATAACTAGAGTCTGTTGGCAAAATATATTTGAATTGCCCGGATTTCAAGAATTCTAGGAAAAGTCATGCAAGTACACTGCTGACAGGCGAGCCCATGGGTAGGCCGAATTTTTGTCTGTAAAAAGTGCAATTGTACTGAAAGAAACGGTTTTTGGTGCCTAGTTTACAAATTTGTACTAATAGCAAGAGCAATCTTGTTGAGGTGATTTCTAAGCGTTGTGTATATAACAATAAACTATCCGAAAAATCCAAATAATACAAATTGTCAAGCTTCATATTTAAAAAAATCAGACTCATAAAATCCCATGGAATATTCAGAACAAGAGGAGGATATTGGTTCCTAAAAATATGATCAGTTGATTCCAGCCTTTTTTCTCTTTCTATGTCAGCTTCATCTTTTTCTTTTCTTTTTTTTTTTACTGGGTTTAATGATTAAAGAATGACTCTTTCAAAAGACTTGTCATTCGCCTCAGATATTGAGACCGTAATTATTCGTGTATAACATGCACCCCTACCCCACATCTTTACATATTTACTCAAACCCTGTGTACCATTATATATATATTTTTTTTTTTGAGGATATGTGCTTAATTGAAGTCATACCTAATTTTGAAAATTAATTACTTTATAATTAATGAATTTAGGCGGGCATATATGTTCAAATGTAAGGCTAAACAAATCGAGAAAATGTCAATCTCTCATATATATATATGGTGGACTCTCCTATCGAGAACGATAGATGAGGGTCAGCAGTGAGTGATTTGATTCCTCCCATGTTGTGCATGCTGTCAAGAAGACATTTTATGTTTCCTCGAGTGTGACAGCAGCCCAGCCCTGCTGCGAGCCATGAGGCCACACTGACAAACGAAATGATCCAAGGCAGGAGTTAAATGGTTTTCTTTTAAAGTTAGGCGGAGCCGATCTCTATGCTTCACTCTATTTTCTTCAAAGCTCATTAGTTTAGCAAAACATGTCTTACGCCATTCCTTCCGATCCGATGCTAGATCTTCCCAAGCACTCAGGTCAATATCAAGACGTTTCAAATTGTCCTTCAATTTGTCCTTGTAGCGTAAGAGAGGACGTCCAATGGAACGTTTAGCATTTGGTAGTTGCCTGTATAAAAACTTCTTTGGAAGCCTGTTCTCATTCATACGGATATATATATATATATATATATCTTATTATAATGAAGATTGTGTGTTTTTCTGTCTGTAACCGAAACTATATTCCTACTCAAGTCACAATTCTCTTAGTTATTGACATCACATTCTCCATGATTTTATTTTTATCTAAACCTCAATTATTAATAAAATTGTCTTACATTATTAATACTGTTAACTGTCTACATACTAACAACATGCAATTATATTTATATATACAACAAAATAGCGGTTTACAGTGTGAACGGAAAGGCTAATTTGCATATTAATATTAAAAAATCGAATTTAATAAATATGTGCTTAGTATTATTGATTTCTAACTGTTTGGTTTTGTTTTAATGAATATAAGCAAAAATCTCTTCAATGAATCTTAAATGAAATCCATTAACAAGATAAAATAACTGTCATTTTATTCTTTACTTCCTCTTATAACTAAATACTTAAATTAGAAAAAATAACAATGAAAGACGAGAGTGATGGAAGAGTAAGTTTCAGTTGTTCCATTTTTTATTATACTCCCTCCGTTTCAAATCATTTATTATACTCCCTCTGTTTCAAATCTTTTTATCTGTATTCTTATTTAGTTTCATTAGCCTTTCTAATTTAATACAATATTTTATTACATTAAAACTTAAATACTTGCAGCCGGAGGGTGCATATATTTGCTAGTATATATAAAGAAGGATAGCAAATAAGAAAAGTGTTTGCATAGAAATAGTGCTTAATGCTATAATAGCAGAGCAGATTTAAAACCTAAATGATAAAATTATGATGCTATATTACCTAAAGTTGGTTGATCTATACCTCGCGATTTGTTTATTCATTCAAATAAATAAATAGATAAATATTAGGTACCACCAAAATACGTCACGTGATCAGTACGGTAGAATATCCTCCCGACTACTACCGTCTGAGGATTGTGTTATACACATGAAACTTGAGTAACGCTAATATAGTCTCACAATTATATATATATATATATATATATATATAATCCAAAAGTCCAGAGAAGAAATCTTCCTTATGACACAATAGTTTTATTAAAAAACCTGTCACAGTTTGAGAGCTCAATGTGTGCTCTTAATGTTAGAGTCACAGAGCAAATATATAAGTAAAGAAATAACAAAAGACTTAGAGATTGAGCATTATAGTCTATTTCAGGGAGCTTAGACAAAGTGTCTAACTCTCCCAACTCATCAGAATGATGCATTTCATCATTAGCATCTGATGAGTTGGGAGAGTTAGACACTTTGTCTAAGCTCCCTGAAATAGACTTTAATGCTCAATCTCTAAGTCTTTTGTTATTTCTTTACTTATATATATATATATATATATATATACATACCAGTCCCACCATATGAACAGGATGTGACTCAAGGTCAATTTCTTAAGGAGAGTTTAACAGGGCACCTCATTTTGTGTAATGGTTAGCAAGCTGGATTAGCAGAACATTGATAGTGAGTTTGATTCTCTCTGGGTGCTCCATACTTCTGGCCTTGTGCCGCATCTAAGTTAAGCTTAGTAAATAACTATATATCCAAATATTCCAACTTGTGTTAAACATGAGTGCATGTTATACTCGCACAATCACGGTATTATGCATAAAGAAAAGAAAAAACAAACAAGAAAACAAGAAAAAAAAAAGAAGACCAGTCCCAGTTTCCAGCAAATTTAAATTTTGGCATTCTTTCAAAACCTTTGGACATTTTAAGGGTTTCAATAACCCTGTGAAGCTGATTTGTGTAAAAAAATTTTTTTTTTTTTAAATATATATATATATATATATATATATATATATATATATATATGTATGTATATATATATGTATATATATATATATGTATATATATATATATGTATATATATACAAAGACTTTCACTCAAAAGTGAACTTTGAGTAGTAAGTTTGTTTGTTTATTTCCTATAAGTCTAACATGATCAGAGGGGAACCACTCTTGATTGATAAATTATTTATTTATTTTCCCATTAAACTAACCCTAAACCCTAACCCTAACTTCTTTTTTCCTAGTAGATCAATAAATAAATAAATAATTTATCAGTCAAGAGTGGTTCCCCTTTGATCATGTTAGACTTATAGGATATAACCGTTTGTTTTATGTTTTTTGTTTTTTTTTGTTGTTTTTTTAACTGTTTCTAAGGAGAACGAAAGATGTGAATGTATTTTTTCAAATTGACAAAAAAATATGGCATTTTTAAAAGTGCAATTAATGAACTTGATTAAAAAAAAAAAGGTTAATTTTTACCTTGAGATATTTTGAATAAAGAGAATTCTATAAAACTGTGTTGTCCTCTTTTTCTTATTTTATTACAATGGAAATTGTGTGTTTGTCTGTCTGTAAACAAAACTATATTACTACTCAATTCACAATTCCCATAGTTATTTACATCACTTTCTCTATGATTTTAGAAATAGCGTTTTTTTAGTGTAAACGGGAAGGCTAATTTGCATATTGATATTGAAAATTAGATTTTAATAAATATGTGCTTAGTATATTTCTAATTGCTTGGTTTTATCTTAATGAATATGAGCAAAAATCTCGGGGATAAATCTTAAAAGAAATCGATTAACAAGAAGAAATAACTGTCATTTTATTCTTTACTTCCTATTTTAACTAAATAATTAAATTAGGAAAATTTAGCAACGAAAGACAGGAGTGAAGGAAGCGTAAGTTTCAGTTGTTCTATTTATTAATTTTAATACCCCCCCCCCACCTGTTTCAAATCCTTTTATCTACATTTAGTTTCATTAGCCTTTCTAATTTAATATAATATTTTATTACATTGAAACTTAAATACTTGCACCCTACGGAGGGTGCATATATTTGCTAGTTTTACATAATAAATGCATAGTCTAATCATTTTGTAATATATATATTAATACATTTGTTATGTTCTTGCTGTTGGCGTTTTTTGGATATAATTATTTATTATGAATAAATAATAATATTTATTAATAGTATTTTTTGTTCTATTACCATAAATTTTAAAATTTCTTAATGAAATGATTGTAAATTGTAAATCGAAACTTTATATTCCTGAATGAAAGGATTTAATATTTCTGAATGAAATTTCCCACCTTATGTAAAGGGGGGGGGGGCGTTTTTGGGATATAATTATTTACTAAGCTTAGCTTAGATATGGCACAAGGCCAGAAGTATGGGGCATCCAGTGAGAATCGAATTCACTAACAATGGTCTGCTAATCTAGCTTGCTAACCATTACACTACATGAGGAGCCCAGCGTTTTTTGGATATAGTTATTTACTAAGATTAGCTTAGATGTGGCACAAGGCCAGAGGTGTGGGGCACCCAGTGAGAATCGAACTCATTAACAATGGTCTGCTAATCTAGCTCGCTAACCATTACACTACATGAGGAGCCCAGCGTTTTTTGGATATAGTTATTTACTAAGCTTAGCTTAGATATGGCACAAGGCCAGAAGTGTGGAGCGCCCAGTGAGAATCGAACTCACTAACAATGGTCTGCTAACCTAGCTTGCTAACCATTACACTACATGAGGAGCCCAGCGTTTTTTGGATATAGTTATTTACTAAGATTAGCTTAGATATGGCACAAGGCCAGAGGTGTGGGGCACCCAGTGAGAATCGAACTCATTAACAATGGTCTGCTAATCTAGCTCGCTAACCATTACACTACATGAGGAGCCCAGCGTTTTTTGGATATAAGGTATGTGTCAAATGACCACTTCTACTTATAGACTTGCCGATGAACATGTGACCAACCTATTGGCCAACCACTGGCAGTATTCTGCTGCTGATATTATTATTTATACTGGCTGTTTTAATCTTAGCTAAACATAACTACTTGCATCTTCGTGGACGACGGATCATATCACTGGACCTTTGACACTACATAGGATTCCAAAACTTAGGACTTATTCACTTACCAAAGGATTCTATAACTCAGGACTTACTTACTCATTTACTTTAAGTTCTTTACAACTGGCCAAGGATGGCGGCCAGATACTTAACACTTTCAATACCTGCTGGTTAAAAATGAGGCCGTCGAAATCGTCTAAGATGAAATGCAAAAGTGTAAATCTTGACTATCTGGTTTTGTTTATCCAACAAATTATTTATGAACATCGACACCTCAGCTAAATAATGGACCATTCCAATTTTATTATACAGAAAGGAAGGGAAAAAAAGGACATGCTACTCAGAAAAAAATATTATTAAAAAAAGAAAGAAAGAAAGGGATTAGGGGATAGATAGAGAGAAGGGGTGAGCGCGTGGAATTGATAACACTAATCTGTTTCCATCGAACATAATGAAAAGATGAAAAGAAGGAAGGAAAGATAAGAAAAAAGAGTGAAAGAGAGAATTAAATCAAGATTATTATAATTTATACGTATTGTGCTATTTCGCAATAAGTCTAAAGTAAACATATCAAACGTTGTAATAATTAGATTATCATACTGTGGTATATCCACAGGTCCTGCTAGGGAAGTATAAAAGTACGAGAGTAATCCCAAAAGTAACGTCTCCAAAGCGCTGGGGATGCTAGGAAACTGTTCGTGCGGCTATTGGCAAATCTGTTGCGTTTGTCGAGAATGCATCTGTGCCTGACCCTGCCTGCACTTCACTGCTACGCTTAGTGTGAAGTTCGCACAGTTATTCGATTTTTGAACGTAAGAAACTGAAATTCATCGTCAATTAACGGAAGTACAGGGTGGACCAAAATGATCTGACACATTCAAATTTTGTACAAATGTGGACTATGTTAAAGTTAGATATCCCCTAAAATTTGAGCTTCCAATTCCAAGAATTGGCAGTTATGTCGGTTTTTAGCTCTCCAAAATTGAGGCGGGGGTGGGGGGTCACAAAAAAATGGCAACTTTTTGTAATCTATTTTGTAAGTCTCCAAATGTGTCAGATCATTTTGGTCCACCCTGTATATGGCGAGTCGAACATAGATGTTAAAAACGTCCGCAAGTGGCGTGGGGTGTTTGCAACAACAATAAGGTTCAGTGCTTCCTCAATGACATGGCAGCGAACTGGTATAACATGGGCATACAAAAACTACTACATGAACTCTGTTTTATCTGAGTTCACATAGAGACTGATGCTTCTTGCTGTCTGCTCCAGGTTATGCAGCAGAGATTCAGCTTGGGCAGGTGTACTTACAAGAAGCATCTATGTAGTCTTCATCAGTAATATTTTCTGCGAGATATTATCTGCTTCTTGACTTTTTTTTCTTTCATCTTAAACATCCCTAAATGCAAATGTCTATGTGTTATATTTACATATGATCAATAACACTAGCCTACATTAAAAATGTTTTTTTTCAAAGGTCAAAGGTTTACTAAGTGATATATGATCGCTATTTTATGCTGAAATCAAAAATACCATTCAGTGTTTTTGGTCAGGTCTGGTTTTTAAGATGTGCTTGAATACTACAGTGCATACAAAAGGCATTGACCGAAATGGCGATTATGTAGAAAAATAGATAGATTTTCAAACTTTAAAATGCTTTAATCATAATCTACAAAAAACAAAAAACAATAAACGTTTCTGTGATTTCTAGATAGAGACCCTGCATTTGGGATTACCCTTGAATTTGGATTTGAAAGTTAACGGTAGTTATGGAAAATAACAGTTGTTTTGATTGACGAACTATAACCCTTTCTTGGCCAATAAGCGTTGCATGCTGATTGGTTGGCAGTGCTACGAGATAGCGAAATCAGAGGGCAAAAAGGTTAAGAAAGTTGGGAGTGAACTAGGCGATCTACTGAGGTGAATGAGAATGGTATCTGCACTGGGGTTTCTTGATGTGGGTTGGCATATTGGGTCTAGAGGCAAATAATAGATGTCAAGTTTAACAGGAGTCTTCGTGTTCGTTAATAAGAGCATGAAATGGACACAGAGTTTCAGAAACACAAACCAACCACAGACAACTTAAGAAAACAGGAAGGAGTGAAGGATTCTAATTAGCATTTCATATTTACCAGCAATCCATGATTATATTGATGCTTCTATTTAGGAAGGAGAAAAGGATTCTAATTAGCATTTAAATATCCAACAGCAATCCATGATTATATTAATGCTTCTATTTAGGAAGGAGTGAAGGATTCTAATTAGCATTTAAATATTCAACAGCAATCCATGATTATATTGATGCTTCTATTTAGGAAGGAGTGAAGGATTCTAATTAGCATTTAAATATTCAACAGCAATCCATGATTATATTGATGCTTCTATTTAGGAAGGAGAAAAGGATTCTAATTAGCATTTAAATATCCAACAGCAATCCATGATTATATTGATGCTTCTATTTAGGAAGGAGAAAAGGATTCTAATTAGCATTTAAATATCCAACAGCAATCCATGATTATATTAATGCTTCTATTTAGGAAGGAGTGAAGGATTCTAATTAGCATTTAAATATTCAACAGCAATCCATGATTATATTGATGCTTCTATTTAGGAAGGAGTGAAGGATTCTAATTAGCATTTAAATATTCAACAGCAATCCATGATTATATTGATGCTTCTATTTAGGAAGGAGTGAAGGATTCTAATTAGCATTTAAATATTCAACAGCAATCCATGATTATATTGATGCTTCTATTTAGGAAGGAGTGAAGGATTCTAATTAGCATTTAAATATTCAACAGCAATCCATGATTATATTGATGCTTCTATTTAGGAAGGAGTGAAGGATTCTAATTAGCATTTAAATATTCAACAGCTGTCCATGATGATATTGATGCTTCTATTTAGGAAGGAGAAAAGGATTCTAATTAGCATTTAAATATTCAACAGCTGTTCATGATTATATTGATGCTTCTATTTAGGAAGGAGTGAAGGATTCTAATTAGCATTTAAATATTCAAAAGCAGTCCATGATGATATTGAGGCTTCTATTTAGGAAGGAGTGAAGGAGGAAGAGTGACAGGAGGTAAATGGCCGTATAGTTGCTGTTTTGTGGGGTGCTGCTTTTAGGATTTATCCAGGATAATTGGATGCTTGTATAGTTCCCATCTAGCTTTTTCTCAAAGAGTTTTGTTATTGTATAAGTGGTGCAGCTATATAGTAGCACTAACACAGCTATAGTCTGGAAGAATTTTTGTTTTATTTTATCAGAGAGATCAGTTTGGTTTGGTTTGTTTTGTTTTACGGCATATCAACCTCAGTGGGTCATTTAATGCCAATAAAGTTTTGAAATAAATTCATTTTTAATGGATACACAATTTTTTTTTATAAATACATTTTTATATTTAACCCATAGATGGGACCCTAACAGGCACTACCACACCGGGTCAGAATGGACCAGGGAGCAATGGTGATGAAGGGGTGCTCCACATTCCCCAAACCTGGTGGGGGTGGAATTTTATATATATACAGTCAGAGCTAAAAAAAAATTTTCGGACGGCAGTCGGGGTGATATCAACAGTAGCAGCAGACGTAAAAATTAGCCAGTGAAGCCAGTAATTCGACTTAGTCTGGTAACAACTTCTTGCCAGCTGACAGAGCCAACCACAAACTGCCCAAGTGTCACAACTTTCTCTTCCATTAGTGTCCTATTAACAGACTTTGTGTTTTGTTTTGTTTTCTTTTAATCCTTGTGAACCTGTCTCTGACTCGTGCCCTTCAAATCGGCCAGCACAGAACATCACAACGTTGGGGTCTGGACATTGTGCAGTGAAGGTGCAGGAGTGCAGACCGGGTATTCTCACACTCCATTTCAAATGAGAGCCACCACATTACAGATCTAATTGTTGTATACCCTTTCTTACTTCTTACTTCTTGTCGTATTTTCTATTCTGGCCAGCTGCTATTCTGATCGTCTTTGGTATTTCTATCATCTATCTTGGTCTGGTCTCTCCTAAGGACTTCGGGTCTGGTTTCTCTTAGGGATTTCTCATTATCAGAAGCCCTGTGTCATTGTTAGTTTTTAGATAATAAACACAAGACTTCGATTTACTTTGATCTTATTTTATTGTTAATCTCCAAACCAGACGTCTGCGTAGATCCTTACATCCTACGAGCTCGGCTTCTAACTTCTAACTGACTGAGTTGCTTATTATCCTTAAACCGGAACAGGGTCTTCTATGCCTTCCGGTTCTCACGATTTATCCGCGGAAGGCAAGGTGAGAGTGAGGTCAAGCGCCATCACTCACTCTCAAGGCCATCAGCTGCACTAATCGCCATAATGTTTCTACACTACCTTATATAAGTATTAGGGATCCAATAATTATGTAACATAATGACATTTGCGGTACACAATCTGGATAGATTATAAATAGCAAGGGTGCTAATGTATCTCCTTGTAGGACTCCAGCGAAAATGTAAAAAAAATTAGTGTTACCATTGGGTGAGCAAACCATTGTGTTTGTGTCTTTGTACAGCATCATTATAGCGGTAAGTTTCTTTGGTCTGGTTTTTGTTTTACGTCATATCAACCTCAGTGGGTCATTTAATGCCGATAAAGTTTTGAAATAAATCAATTCTTAATGGATAATACAATTTTGTTCAACAATTCATGTTTTTCTATTTAACCCATAGATGGGACCCTAACAGGTACTACCACTCCAGGTCAGAGTGGACCAGGGAGCAATGGTGAAGGGGTGCTCCACATTCCACAAACCTCCAAAACTGGAACCTCACCATCAGAGAGTTTAACGTCATTCCCAGGACATGTCACCGCCTTCTAGCACCCATATGATAAAAAGGGGTTGGGGCTTGCCATAAGGGCAGTAGGGTTGGGAAAATCATATAGATACTAGGGCTTGACGTGACCAGCCGATTGATCGGAGGGGGCCTCTCCAACCGCCCGTCTAGCCCAAAATAGGGCCAAAGTAAGTTTCTTTGGGGAGACCATATTCTAGTAGTATTTGCGCTATATTTTCCCTCTGTGTATGGAGTCAAATGACTTGGAGAAATCTAAAACCTTTTATAATGAGTTATCTCCCTTGGTTTGAGACATTTCTAAACACAATGTTGAGACATGAATTCTCAAATATGCAAAAATGAAAATAAATTCTTTTTACACAGCTCTACAAACAGAAATGGGGAAAAACATAGCTTGAGTTTTCTCTCGGGAACAGACTTGTATGCATAAACACCAAATTTCAGAAAAGGAAGGAAAAACTATGAAAACATCTAAAAAAATTCAGACAAGTAAATATGTAAGTTTGGTCTTATAAACTAGTCTTATTATAATGAAGATAGTGTTTTTCTGTCAGTAACCAAAACTATGTCACTACTCAAGTCACAAATCCCTTATTTATCTACGTCACATTTTCAATTTTTTTATTTTTATTTAAACTTCAATTGTTAATAAGATTGTTAATTATTAATACTGTTGACCATATCTACATACTAAATATTTACCATGTATCCCCACGTTTACGGGCTAGGCACAAGGCCCTATTAATGTGGGACCACTCATTAGCCGAGATTCATGGGTGGCGGGTGCAAAAAATGCGTTGATCCCATCGGTATTCCCCCTCAAGGGGTGGGGGCACCTCAGGTACCGGGCAATAAGCCCAGACCTGCCCCTTTAAATTGAGGGGGCAGGTGTTTCCTGGGGGGATGGCCCCCTGAGATCAACGATATTAGCTTGTACGATCCAGGGCCAAAGCCACCGGACCCCCCGGTCAAAACCGGAGTTAAATAGGTATTTGTCTCTCACCCCACTTATGAAGGCGTGACACAAGGACATTTTTATGTTGGCCCACCCACAAGCCGAAGCTCATGGGTGGTAGGCACAAAAAATGTGTTGATCCTGTTGGCATTCCCTCTCAAGGGGGGCGCCTCAGGCACTGGGCAATAAACCCAGTCCTGTCCCTTTAAATCGAGGGGGCAGGTATTGCCTGGGGGGATGGCCCCCTGGCATCAACGATGCTAACTTGTAAGGTCCAGCGTCCAAAGCTCACAGGACCCCCGGTCGAAACCGGAAGTTCGATATGTTGGACATATCTACATACTAATAACATACAATTGTATTTATATATACAAAAAAATTGCTGTTTACAGTATGAACAGGAAGGCTAATTAGCATATTGATATTAAACATTTTATTTTAATAAATATGTGCTTAGTATTATTGATTTCTGATTGTTTGGTTTTTATCTTAATGAATATGAGCAAAAATCTCAGTGATACATCTTAAAAGAAATCCATTAACAAAAAGAAATAACTGTAATTTTATTCTTTACTTCTTATTTTAACTAAATAGTAAAATTAGGAAAATTTAGCAAATGAAAGATGGGAGTGATGGAAGAGTAAGTTTCAGTTGTTCTATTTTTCAATTATACCCCCCTCTGATTCAAATCTTTTTATCTGCATTCTTATTTAGATTCATTAGCCTTTCTATTTTAAAATAATATTCTATTACATTAAAACTTAAATACTTGCACCCGGAGGGTGCATTTATTTGCTAGTATAAATAATTTTTATTAACTTCACTAGCAAAAATATGCGCCCTCTGGGTACAAATATTTAAGTTTTATTACAATTAAATATTACATTGAATTACAAAGATTAATGAAATTAAATATGAACACTAAAAAGATTACACTTATTTTTACTTTATTCTTATTGATTTCAATATTAAATTATACATAGGATTGCTTTTAATAAGTTTGATAATAAAACAATATTACTAGAATCAATAACACCAAGTAATTATTTATTAAACACGGTTTTGTTAAAACCAGTATGCAAATTATTCACACCATATAATATGTAAATATTTCACTCTTAATGATATATAATACACATTGCAGGATTTTAAATACATTAATAATATGGGCTGTTTTGAGGCAAATCTATCTCAGCAAGACCTTAATAGAGACATTATTAATAGATAAGATGCTAATTAAAATTAAATAATGATTATTTAATAACCATTAAGAATATAAGGTAAATAACTAAGGAAATTGTGACATTGGTGGTGATGTAGTTTAGGTTACAGACAGACACATAATCTAGACTTTAATAGAGACATTATTAATAGATAAGATGCTAATTAAAATTAAATAATGATTATTTAATAACCATTAAGAATATAAGGTAAATAACTAAGGAAATTGTGACAGTGGTGGTGATGTAGTTTAGGTTACATACAGACACATAATCTCCATTATAATAAGATGTGTTTCAATAAATTAGAAGAAATACCTTTATGGGTATTAATGAACTAGCACATATATGATAAAAAGGGTTGGGGTTTGCCATGAGAGCAACAGATGTTACATAATTATTAGATTCCTAACACTTATGTACCATTAGTGTAGAAACCAAAATGGCTGTTATAATTTGCAGCCGGTGGCCTTGAAGGATTGAGTGACTCGGCTTGACCTCAGTCTGATCCTCCTTCTGGGGGATACCATGAAAATTGGTGGAGAAGACCCTCTTCCGGTTTAGATTAGAAAGAGAGTTTAGTTCAGTATCGGCCAAACCACGAAGGTGGTAAGTTGCGTTAATCGCACTGCCGACTCAATCTGCGCAGGTAGTCTGGTGGGGATTTCGGAATAAAATATGATCTAAAGTAAATCGAAGTCTTGGGTTATTATCTAAAAACTAACAATGACACAGGGCTTCTGATAAAGAGAAATCCCCAATGGAAGACCAGACACAAAAGTCCACAAGACGAAGTCCAGACGCTAGAAGAAAGAATATACAACACAGGGATGGGACAATAAAATTTAAAAGAAAAAAACAGGGGGGAGGGAGAAAAAAAAGGGTGGGGGAGAAAAAAAAAAAAAGAAGAATTCAGCAAATAATTATTTTAAATGAATTGTGTATTTATTATGATGAAAATGATATTTTTTTCAATCACTTGAATATTCATCTGTTTCGTCCGAGTGATGAGGTTTACTTCTTTGTTTTTTTCCTTAGAATTCATTTGGAGTTTTGGTTTTCCTTCTAGATTTATTGACGAATACAAATGAAAAAAGTTCTAGTGAAGAGTTTATTTATTTTTTAAAAGTCTTGTTCTTCAGCCAAGTCATAATGTCGAAATTTGTCGAGATTGTAAAAACCAGCTTTCACCACTCTTCCTCCAAAATAGCGGCCATTTAAATCAACGACAGCTGCAGAAAGAAAAAGAAAAAAATGAAAGACATTTTGTTAGATGAAAATAAAAAAGGAATTTCGCGTAAAAATAGGCACGTGTCCTCTATATTTGACAGCTCCGCGAGCTGGCGCATTGCATGCGACTTGGAACGTCAGCTCGTTTTTCCAACTGAAATAACCTTAACGGCCCAGCGTCCAGATATTGTCATTTGGTCTGGTAATCAAAAGAAAGTTTTTATCGTTGAGTTGACAGCTCCATTTGAAGAAAATCTGGATTGGGCCCATCAGCGGAAGTTGGAAAAATATGAAGACCTACGAGAACAATGTGTCAGAAACGGATGGATAACGGATCTACCAGACAAGAGGAAATACTTAAAAAAGATTCAGGAGAAAGCTCTAACCGCATCAGCGAGGATATGGCAGTCCTATATTGTGACATCAAACCGACAAAGTCTGGTGGTATGGTGAGATACTGCTGGGGCGCTCTGGCTTAGTGGTAATGATGCTTCGGCCCCGAAACCATGCCTGAACCCAGAGTCATCATTTGATGAAGGCTTTGTTGGTTGCAATGCTACTGTGTAAATAGCAGTCATTGTATGAAGATTATCTGGATTTGGTTGGAGAGGGGTAAAGAAAAACAATTTCCTCGTAAATTCCAACCATAAAATAAACTGAACCCTCATTTTATGTCTGTGTTTTTGTATTAAATGTTTTATTTTTCTTGCACCCGTTATTTTACAATATTAAATATATTTTCTTGATTCTTTATTCTTTAACAAATAAAGAAAATAACGGGTGCAAGAACAGGACACCACTTTTTCAGCGGGTGGATGAGGGGGGGGGTGATGGACAAATGAGTTGTGTATATCTCTCTGCTACTCTCTCACCAGAAGTTGGTGTTCAATCCTTGTCAAAGTTAGGATTTTTGGGTGCTGATTTTAAAAGCAGACATGTTATTCCCCTTTGGAAAATTGAAGCAACATCATCCTACCAACTCCCTCCACATCATTTGGTTGGTTGGATTTTACGGCATGTCAACCCTTGTTGGGTTATTTTATGCTGAAGACATTTTGTTTTATTCATTCTTGTTGGATATTCAATTTTTTTCTTTAAAACACATTTTTTAAAAACTCATTTTCTGGTCTAGTTAACCCATAGATGGGATCCTAACAGGTACTACCACTCCAGGTCAGAGTGGACCTGGGAGTAATGGCAATGAAGGGGTACTCCACACTTCTCAAAGTTCCAGAATTTAAAATTCACTAGATGCAGTTGAACATTACATCCAGGATACTAAGACCCTCAGCCACTGCCTTCTAGCACATATATGATAAAAAGAGTTGAGGGTTTTCCATAAGGGCAATAGGAATGGGACAATCATATAGGTGCTAAGGTTTGATGTAACCAACCAATTGATCAGAGAGGGCCTCTCTGACTGCTTGTCTAACCCTAGTAAGGGCCAAAGTAGAGTGTTTTATGTCAGACTGCTCAGTCACCAAAGATTCCATCCTTAAGGATCATTCCCCCCCCCCATTTGTCTCAATGCCATATGAAGCTCATGTCATAAGTCAATCAATAAAAAAAACTTGCTCTTACCTTTAATGGCAGATTCAACTCTTTCAAATTCTATAAAAATACGCACAGCTTCCTCATCGCTAACGCCTGGAATCTGCAAAATTAATGAAACAATTTAAGTAACTGTGACATGAAAGGTTTTGTGATTAAGAAATTAAAGTTGGATTGGTGTGGGGGATTACTGTGGCATAGTGGATAATGTGCTGGACTGCGACATCGTAGTGAGTCATGCAATTATGCTGAAGCCATATGTGTCGAAGTAGTAGCACTATTCGGTAATTTTCACCTTTAGTTGGCTAAATTCCCAGCATAAAATTGTGTGTGCGCATTATCTGAAATGAACTTAATTGTTATTAAGAACACATTTTATGATATTTTTGTGTTAAAGCAGGTAGTTGTATTGTTTTCAAAACGATTTTAAGATTTGCATATTTCGAACAGACACTTTCAAAATGGCTACCGTCTTGTTTCAAAGAGAAAGTCAGTTGGCTAAATTACTAGCATAAAATTATCTGAAATTAACTTAATTGTTATTAAGAACACATTTTATGATATTTTTGTGTTAAAGCATGCAGTTGTATTGTTTTCGAAAAAGTTTCTTTGATTTGTTTATTTCACACAGAGACTTTCAAAAGGACTACCGGCTTCTTTTAAAGTGAAAGTCAAGGGAGGTTACTCTAATTGCCTTATCTGCTAGGAATTTAGCCAACTAAAAGTGAAAATTACCTACTATTCAACTCATAGTTGGATGGCTGAGGCGTTGATACTTTTCCCAAGGGTATTAAGTCTAAAAGTGAACATAAAAACACGACTGGAGTTTGAACTCAATTACAATAACATAGCAGTCCAGCATGTTAGCCACTACACCACAGGAAATTTATTGAACCATCTCGTTACTGTAATCAACAGCTTTTTACTTTTCATCCAACAAATATCTTTTTGTTCATTCCACGACATGTGATACTATGATTGAGGACGAACATGGTAAGAATAAATAAATAAATAAATGAATAATAACAGAATAGGTTAAAGCCAGGCATAAGTAAATGGGTGGGTGTTTGTCCTTTCAACAAACACAAAAGATTAGGCCGTAAGGTTTGAGAGGGTTATACGACCACTGTGAAATGGGACCACTTGATGATGATATCTTAGGCATCTAGGTACTAAAAGCAAAAAGGATTTTTATGAGAAAATCTCTTTTGAAAAAATTAATGGTTGATGTATTGTAGACACTACGTCTGGAAAAAGATTTAATTACTTTAATTTTAAGGGTTAATTACGACTAGAAGTCAGCGATTGAATTTAAGTACTGGCCATCTGTGTGGTCCGGAGCAGGGGATGGTGGAGGAGAATTTTTACATAAATACAACTAAACTCCAGCACTTAGGCAGTCAACCCCGGGTCCTAGAGGTGTTAACGTCGGTAGCAGTAGTTAGCACCGAATCCACAACAAGTGAAGTCAGTAGCCAGCTAGTTGGATAGAGAGCGAAGTATCACAGACACCCTTCTTCCATCCGCGTCTTGTTTACAAACACTTGTAGTTGTTGTTTGTTTTGTTTTTTAATCCTTGTCACCCTGTCTCTGACTCGTGCCCTTCAAATCGGCCAGCACAGAATATCACAACGTTTGGGGTTCTAGACATCGTGCATCGAAGGTGCAGAGCGCAGAACAGATCTTCTCACAGACATTATGGCCGAGTTGGAACTCGTAAAGCATAAGTTCCCGTATTAGACTACCTTGCACTAAGTGGATTTCAAATTATACATGCAGTGATGGAATGTGCAATGTGTCAGTGCACCAATCACAGCAGGTACCAACCACTTCAGGCCAGTGTGGACCTGAGAGTAATGCTGATGAAGGGGTACTCCACATTCCCCAGAACTTCAAAATTAGAACCTCACCATCAGAGTTTAACATCATATCCAGGACAATAAGATCCTCATCCACCACCTTCTAGCACATCTAGGGGTAGGGGTTTGACATAAAGGCAATAGGGTTGAGACAATCATATATTGATCAGAGGGAGCCTCTCTGACTGCCCAGTCGAGCCTAAGTAAGGGCCAAAGTGAAGTGTTGCATGTCATGGACTGCTCAGCCACCAGGGTTCCATCTTTAAGCATCACGGATCGCTGCCAACAGGTGACCCCATTGGGGGGGGGTCTTACCCTCTCTACAGAAGTGCAGTCGGTGTATTCTAAAACCCCAGCCAACAGGGCTTGATGTCAAGTGTTTTAGGGAATTTGCAACTAGAATGAGGTTCAACACTTCCTCAACAACATGTTGGTTTGCAGGTATGACCTGGGCATACAAACACTGCCACAGTGCCTACAAAAATGCATCAACTGAAATGGCAATTATGTAGAAAAATACGTACATGTTCAAACTTTAAAATGATGTAAACATCATAAATGTTATAGGTGATATAACCTATGGACATAAATGGAATACGCCGATGGCTACTATAAGTAATAGGAACAATTGTGGCTTGACATGAAGCAAATGCGAGTCAGCTCGTAACTGTATTGGTCGGATGCAATCTCCACTTTCTTTGCTGTAAATTTCTACTCCTTTTTGTTCAATACATTTGTATACATTGTTACCAGTCGTTTGTCTTATTTTTGACCCTTAAAACCCCACAACAATAAATAATAAACGTTTCTGTGATTTCTAAATATTTTGAAGATTTTACCTTTGGGATTGCCCTTGTATTTTTCTTATGTTGGTTGGTTTTCGTTTTACGGCATATCAACCCATGTTGGGTCATTTTATGCTGAAGACGTTTTTGTTTTATTCATTCTTTGATGGGTACTCAATTTTTTTCAACACATTTTTTAAAACACATGTTTTTCTATTCAACCTAAGCGAAGTGTTGCCTGTCATTGACTGCTCAGCCACCAGGGTTCCATCTTTAAGCCTCACTGGTCGCCACCCACAACCAACAGGTAGCCCCATTGGGGGGGGGGGGTTTCCTTACATATGTTAACTCTTCTTTAATAAAACTATAAATAGGACCCAGGTTAATTTTTTTCCCCATCACAGAGATGCTGATAGGTATGCATCCTGCATCCCTGATTCATAAAAATCTAAAAGGACGCAGTAAAATCATATCCATGCATCCCAGGGTTTTTCGTTTTTCTTCCCTCACAATTTCAAGCTAACTGTAAATACATTTCAATAGTTTCTTAGAAATTAATTACACAGGATCGGTTACAAGGTAGGAGTTAGATGGCTTTAGTTGTTTCCCCAGATCATAAATAAAAACCCTACGATTTATTAAGAAACTTTAGTTGGGACCCATAAATTTTCCTGGGGACTTGCGTCTCAGGACACACTAAGATAAAAAGCTATCAGCATCACTGCTATCAGTGTATTATCAAATAGAAAGAAAAAAGATGTGTCTTACCTCAAATATCAAGCATCTTACCACTTTTCCATATTTGGCACATTCCTCAGCAGTTTCTGGTTCCAGATCATCATCAACTTCACCAGAGCCAACCATATTCTACCAAGAGACAATTACAAGACATATGGAAGGAATGGAAAATTATATCCAAAATTATTGGCAGCTCAAGTTTAGAAAAATTGTAATATTTAAAAAGAGAAAGCTGGATAGTTCATTGGCTTATTTCCTATAACTCCAAAATAAACAAAAGGGAACCACTCTTGACTGATAAATTATTTATTTATTTTCCCATTAAACTAAACCTAAACCCTAACCCTAACCCCATCTTCTTTTTTCCGTGTAGATCAATAAATAAATAATTTATCAGTCAAGAGTGGTTCCCCTTTGTTTATGTTGGAGTTATAGGAAATAACCATTCATTGTGTACAATTAATTAATATTTACTAGCAGGACCTGTGGATATAGCACAGAATGATAATTTAATTATTACGTTTGGTATGTTCACTTAAGAGCTAATGCTAAATAGTTCAATATGTAAAATGTATAATAATCTTATTTAACTCTCTCTCACTCTTTCTTAAAAGGGGGTTGTAAAATATTTACATTGATTTGCTGATAAACATCTGTGCAGAGGTGTTTAGAATAGCTACATTAATTTGCCGACAAAAACATGATTCAGAAAATATCTAAGTTGGGCTGGAAATTTGCCAAGAAACACCCAAGCCAACCCAAGATGACCTAGAAGACCATAGAGAGCTCAGCTCGTATAGCAGAGATAGACCCAAGTTAAAAGATAATAATTAAGAACGTGACCCAAGCTCTTTTTTCATCTCTATCTTTTCATAGGTTGTTTTTCTCTCTGAACAGATTCCATTTTTCTTTTAAACAAACTGGTGTTCATAGCAATATATGCAATTTTCTCAACATTTGAGAAATTTGTAAGAGTACACATATGATCGATTTAACTCATCAAAATTTGGTGATAATCAAGAAGCTATTTTGATGGAGGCTGTTATGATTGCTCAGGAAGGTAACTATGATAAAATCGACACTAGAATCCCGTCAGATTTTAGCTCCCGAGAGAGAGAGAGAGAGAGAGAGTCCTACACCACTTTTTATTAACAAATAAAAATGACTGAACCAGTATTTCCATTTTCATTACATAATGGTAGAAATGGTATTGCTAATTTCTTAAAACTCAAAAAGAAAAAAATAATAACAGAAGCAATACCAGATAATCCTGCTAGCGCAGTTAAAGCATTACTTCGGATAGAGTATTAAAACAATATGTTTGCTTACACGTAACAAAATCACTTTTGATGGATTCTTCAAGAGATTGGCATTTGTGACACAACTTTCCCGTGGTGGTTCTGAAACAAAAAAGAAAAAATTGAACAAAATTGAACAAAAATTAAAAGTAATTGGTAATTTGCTTGAAGCATTGTTAAGTATGTTATAATATATTAATGATTTGAAGGCAATTACAATGCATATAAAAAATAAAAACAAAAAGATGTTATTTTTGTCTTATCGATTTCAAAGCAAAACTTTAGCTTCAGAGACGGTTACCAGAAATGTACGTGCTTCAGTCTTTTTTCGTGTGGTTATAGAAAAAAAAAATACAAATTATGATGAGAAAAAAATACAGTGGTACCTTGATTTACGTGTACCCCAACTTACAAGTTTTCCAAGTTACGAGTTGTCAGTCAATTTTTTGCTTTGTGTTAAAAGCTAAAATTTGAGGTACGAGCGAGCTTCAGATATGCTTATATTAATAGGTTCACTAATACATTTCAGTTTCCAAATTTATTATGCTAAAGAAAATTAATTTGATATACAAGGAAATTGAATCATATGCATAACAAATTAAATGATCAAGTCAAGGTACCACTGTAATTTGTAAAAGACGGTTTAAATTTTTAAGGTTATTTGCTATAATTCTAATATAAACAAAGGGGAACCACTCTTGACTGATAAATTATTTATTTATTTATTGATCTACTAGGAAAAAAGAAGACAGGGTTAGGGTTTAGGGTTAGTTTCATGGGAAAATAAATAATTTATCAGTCAAGAGTGGTTCCCCTTTGTTTATGCTAGACTTATAGGAAATAACCATTTTTAAAACATTTAATGTTTTGGTGTACTTTCTAAAAATTTAAGGGTGGAGTAGAATTAATGAAACTGTCAATAATAATATTATTCACTACCTCATTAATTCTGCTCTACCCTGAGAGAATTTTCCTACCTTAACTTTTAAATAAAATTAACACTAACCCTTAGGAATATTTGGCCATTAATTTTAGTTCCAGAAAGTTGCATATACAAGTATATATGGTAAATATTTTTTAAAGAATTTCAAAAATAGATATTTTACCTACATTAAACCTTTATTTGTTTATTCGTTAATTTGATTATACAGTATCAATTAAAAATCAACACATCCCCTAACAGTCTTTTATAAAAATGTAATTTTCTTCTTAGCAGGATTTTCTAATAAAAAAATTATGAATATATATATGGATAAACCATCCCATAGAATGAAAGAGAAATAAGATGCAAATAACGAATTTGTTAGAATATCATACAATCAAAACAGATATGATTTGGTGTTATTACCAAATTCTACACCAGGGTTTCTTAATGGGGGCTATATGGCTCCCTTACGGGCCATGAGATTTCGGGGGGGGGGGGGGTGAACAAGGCAAAATTTGAAAAATGGGGGTCTAGAAAAGATTTAGGACCCACAAAATATCTATAAGGAGTATTTTGAAATCAATAATTAATATTTAAAATAAAATATCAAACTTATTTAGTTAGAATGTTAAATAAATCTAAGCCATTTTGTTAACATAAATATTTGTAGTGTTTCTGGCTACGTATCCTATTTAAGTATGGGGTACCGCACGTCTGATTGGCTGTTACTAACAACCAATCAGATGCGCGGTGCTTTGTATTTGAATGGGTTAGAGTTCTATAACCGTCCAAGAAAATTTCTTTTTTTTCATTGTCAAAAGTTTTTTAGCGGCTATTGTTGGTGGTTGTACCAGAGTTTGATCACCTCTGATAGGGTCAGCAGGCCGAGGGAAGTCTGATGTTGGAAGATCCGAAACTTCCCAATGAACCCTGCGGATTACATCACTGACGACAATCACCAGCGCCCCAAATGTACGAGCGTATATTTAAAGTATTGTTTTAATCTGATCTATGCAAAGTATTAAGTTGATGGACGGAATGCAAGAGAGGAGGGTGGAAATAAAAACTCAAGTTGACATTGGGGGGGGGGCAGAAAAAGTTGCATTGGGTTGAAGGGGCCCATGGCTCAAAAGAGATTGAGAAACACTGCTGTACAACATTGAAATGCTGTAACCAAAAATAAAATAAATTTTCTACATACATTAAACCTTCATTTGTTTATTCATTAATTTGATTATACAGCATCAATTAAAAGTAAACACATCCCCTAACAGTCTTTTATAAAATGTTAATTTTCTTCTTAACCAAAGATACCAGCATTTTCTAGTAAAAAAATTATGGATATATACCGTTGAGATTTTTTAGATATAAGGCATGTGGTAAATGCCCACTCTTATTTATAGACTCAGCGATAAACATGTGACCATATTCTTGGCCAATCACTGGCAGTACTCTGATATTGATATTTATACCGGCTGTTCTGCTCATACCTACTTATAACTACTTGAACCTTCGTGGATGACGGAACATAGGATTATATCACTGGACCTTTGACACTACGTAGGATTCCATAACTCAGGACTTATTCACTTACCAAAGGATTCTATAGTTCGGGACTTACTTACTTTAAGTCCTTTTCAACTGGCCAAGGATGGCGGTCAGAAACTTAACATATACATCGATAAAATATTCCACAGAATGAAAGATAAATAAGATGTAAATAACAGTCTGTTAGAATATCATAGAATCAAAACAAATATCATTAGATATTATTACCAAACTCACCAACATTGAAATATAATAAATAAATAAAATAAAATATATATAATATAATAAATAAAATAAAATAAAATTACATAGATACATATAAAGGCTGTACTTATTTTTGGACTATTACATATTCTTATTTTTGGTAATTAGTTTCAGTGTGGTAGAGTTTGGTCATAAATAATACCTAATAATATCATTCTTTATTGTATAATGTTCCACTAGAAATAATAAAATCCTGGTAGCTTTAGTTTAGAAAAGAAATTAACCTTTGAGAAAATAATTGTTGGGAGTGTATTCATCGGTTGATACTGTATATACAGTGGGGTCCAAAAGTTTTTTCACCCCTACATATTGGTAGAACTTCCATTCTTTTTTATTTCAATAATATATGCTATGTAATTATTTTGCCTTAAAACAAAAAATAAAAATTGTAAGGGGTGACAAGACTTTTGGACACACTCTACAGAGTGGTTTGAAAGTCTTGTCATCCTTATATGTTGTTGTTTTAACTTTCATTATTTTTTGTTTTAATAATATAAAATATAATCTATGTATTTATTTTACCTCGAAAATAATATTTAGAAGGTGACAAGACTTTCGGACCAGACTGTACATTAATATACAGGGTGGTCCGAAAGTCTTGTCACCCTTACATATTGTTTTAACTTTCATTATTTTTTAATTTGTTTTAATGATATATGCTATGTAACTATTTTATCACCTGTAAAAAGAAAAATGCATAACTTTCTGACCACCCAGTACATTAATAAATGGGTTTTGAATATTAAAAAGTTATTTCTCTGAATGTTTGAGATGAGGCTTGATGATTAGTATTATCTGCGTTATTTGGACAATGAAGATGAGGACAATAGTCCGAATAACGCAGATAATACTAATTAAAAAGTTACTAAGTAATCATAAGGAACTATTACTAAGATATCTCATTGCATAAAATTTATATATTTAAACAAAATCTGAATGATGATGTTAAGTAATGAATGTTCGAATATTTTTAAAGAATGGTTGAAAGATAAAAATGAAGATAAAATATGACAAAATAGGCAAAATTCTTCAGCTTACCTTTAGGAAGATCTTTCTCGTGGATAATTTTACCTCCTCGTTTACTTGTTTTTTCTACAAACAAGGCTGTACTCATTCCCTGTTCTTGTTTACCAAGACCCTGACCTTCTTTGTAACCATATTTTGCCATAATTTTGGAAGCAACTGAGCCACTGTTGGAATCAAAAGAAAATTACATTTAGAAGAGGAAATATAACTTGTCTGCAAACAAAGGAGGACATTAGAAAGAAATACAATTTTTTTTTTAAATTGTGCTGAATATTATAATGATAATGTCTTAATTGTAATTAAAATAATAATGTTTTTAATTGTATTGAAGATTATAATGATAATGTTTTAATTTTAATAAAAATAATAATGTTTTTAATTGTATTGAAGATTATAATGATAATGTTTTAATTTTAATTAAAATAATAATGTTTTTAATTGTATTGAAGATTATAATGATAATGTTTTAATTTTAATTAAAATAATAATGTTTAATTATAATTAAAATAATAATGTTTAATTATAATTAAAATAATAATGTTTTTAATCATAATTAGGGTTATAACCTGATATCACTATACACACACACACACATACACACATATATATCACTAGCAAAAGTACGGACGAAAACATTTTTATGAACACCAGTGGGTGTTCATAAAAATAAAATTAAAAAAACATCACCGAAAATTTATGTATTACAGTGTTTATTATAGAGATTTTTTTTAAAACATTGAAAATATTTTTTTAAATGCAATCCTGAATTTTTGAGTGTTTTGAAATAATTTTATATCATAATATTGACATTTTTTAAGTAGAATTCAGAATTCATGTTTTTTTTTTTACTAAAAAAAATCCCGTATAGAAACTTATAAAAATCTTGATATAATTATTCAGACTATTATCTTTATAAAAAAAAATCGTTTTTTATCTGTTTATTTTTTTTTTCAGATTTCATAAAGGAGACCTCATAAAAATATTTCCCCTAACATATTTTAAGAAAAAAACCCTATTTCAAACATATTTTCATTTTTCATAGAATTTGTTAAAAAAGCAGATAGTCATAACTTGTTTTTGGTTACTTTAAATTACAGTTGATTTAATGGTACGAAAATGTAAACATTGTTTTCGTTCCTAATTTTCATTATTTCCGTAAGCTGAATTTAAAAAAAAATTATCAGTTTTTTAAAAATGTTTCTTCTTTTGAATGATCCAAAAATTGTGAAGATAATGATAACTTTTATTCAAGTTTCATTGTTATAAATAGAATATTGTTGTCTACGAAAAGTTTCACTGAAAATCCAGTTTGAAAATAATAATAGTATTTGGGGACAATTTTAAATTCAGTTTTTAAGTGCTTGATGAGTTCGAAATACATTGTAATTTATTTATTTCAATTTTTTGTACATGACAATTCAAATCCAGTTCTTAACGATGAAAAAGAAACTGAGAATTGAAAATTTAAATTCTTTGTATTGCAATATCGATGTTTGCTTAAACTCTAGAGAGTATTTTAAAAACATGTTGCTTTAAAAAGTTTTTTCATTAGTTTTCTAAAGACATGTTTTTACCATTAGTATTAATTACAAAACAATTTGTTTTATTTTTTAAAATTTACATTTGATATATATATATATATATATATATATATATATATACAACCCTATACTGGTAAATATTTTAAAACATTTTCATATTTTTATTTACATTTAAAATCATATTAAAAAAAAATGTAACCGTAAACTTGTGTTTTGAAACAATTTTAATTTTTCTACAATTTTTTGTGCATGACAACAATTTAATTTAAGTGAGTGTACAATTTAAGAATATGGACAAAGATTTGATTTTACATTAGTCTGAAATAAATACAAAGTATGATTTTACTTTGTATAATCGGCTCTCCAAAGCAAAATATTTTAACACACTGAAAAATAATTCAATGGATAAAAACTCATAAAAATTACATATTTAGAAAGATTATATAAATAAATATTTAGCGATTGGACAAAAAAAAAAAAAAAAAAAAAAAAATTTTATTTTAAAATTTACTCATAGTTGTCGTGGATATTTTGAATGACTGGCAGCTGATATTATTTATTTCTTCTTCTGCTTCGGGCAGCTGAAAAAAGCAGCATTCAAGCTTCTGCTGATACACCAAGCAGCAGGGGCAGCTTACGATACTTTCCGAAGATCGTTTGACTTTTGTCCAAATTTGGCGTGTTTCTTAGTTAGAAGGATATCAATGTGTATGCACGATTTCGAATCTGAGTGACCTCCCACTTTGGAGTTATACGTCGACACTTAGATACCAAAATCTCTCCTTTATATATTTAGATGACTCATACACTGTTCATTTTCCTGATATTTGTACATTATTTTATGTATTATAGACACACCTTTGATGAGTTGTAGTGCACCTGAGCACTGTACACAATAATTTCATTATCATAAATTATTATTATGTTCTAATTAATAACAACATTATAATAATGATAATGATGAAATTATTGTGTACAGTGCTCAGGTGCACTACAACTCATATCTTATTATAATGGGGATTGTGGTTTTGTCTGTAACCGAAACTATATTACTATACAAGTCACAATTTCCTTTGTTATTTATATCACATTCTCCATGATTTTATTTTTTATTTAAACCTACATTATTAATACTGTTGACCATAATTACATACTAATAACATGCAATTGTATTTATATATACAACAAAATAGAGGATTACAGTGTGAATGGGAAGGCTAATTTGCATATTGATCTTAAAAATTTGATTTTAATAATATATGCTTAGTATTATTGATTTCTAATTGTTTGGTTTTATCTTATTGAATATGAGCAAAAATCTCGGGGATAAATCTTTAAAAAAATCCATTAACAAGAAGAAATAACTGTAATATTATTCTTTAATTCCTATTTTAACTAAATAGTTAAATTAGGAAAATTTACCAATGAAAGACGGGAGTAATGGAAAATGATGGAAGAGTTAATTTCAAAGTTGTTTTATTTTTCAATCATACCCCCTCTGTTCCAAATCTTTTTATCTGCATTCTTATTCAGTTTCATTAGCCTTTCTAATTTAATATGATATTTTATTATATCAAAACTTAAATACTTGCACCCGGAGGGTGCATATATTTGCTAGTTGTTATAATAATGATATCTATTATTATACTAAAGCTGAGTGAATCACATTTTGTTTCCTTAAGAAATAATTATTATTACTATAAAGACAGATGTCTTAATATCAATCAGTTGAGTTATTTATCGCCCACATACAGATTTTTCTAAAAAATTGGGCTGAAGTCAAAAATAAAAATTTAAAAATATATATATATATATATATATATATAAGAAAATTAAAATTATATAAGAAAATTAAAAATATATAAAAAAAGAAAAATTGAAAAGAAAAATCATTTTAAAGTTTAGCTATTTATCTTATGAGAATATACTCATAAATTTAGAAATAATATTGTCTTGTGACTTTTCCAACAATCTAACCCGAGCTCAATGGGAGACCCAACGGGTCACGTCTTTTCTAGTCTTTAATTATAACTAAGATTATGATATATAGTAATGTTTTAAATTATAATTAAGATTATAATAATAATGTTTTAAATTATGATTAAGGTAATTATAAGGTTTTTAATCATAATATTAGAATAGATTAAAAAGAAAAAAATGCTTAAAGCAGATCAGAAATCAAAACACTCAAATACTTTATCCTTATTTGAAGAACCCCATTGATAACTGAACGAGACTAAAAATGAATATATATATTTACCCAAGTCCTATACTGAAACCAAGAGGAGGAGGAGATTGCGCCCGTTCACCAGTGCTTGGTGCTTCTGGACTATCTACAAAGAATTAAAAAAACAAAAAAACATCAATAATACATTTGTAACAGAAAGTGAAAAAAAAAAAAAAAAATCCAAGAAGTTATGTGTAGATAATAGTGGAAAGATTTTTTTTGGGGGGGGGGGAGTCAACATTAGCTGTCGATTTCTTATTGGCCAATAGAAGTCACCTGCTGAAGTGTGGAAGAAGGGTAGTGAATGAAAGATCAGTTGGCTGTTCCACATCCCCAGCTTACAAGGTGGCCAATAGCCACGTAACAAACCTTCCAACAAAAGTCAAACTATAATGGCCAACTTTGAGGCTTTTATAACGTCTTCAGGCAATGGAAGCACGTCATCTAATGGTCAGAGTCATAGGAAATGGACTCGTTAACCAGAGTTTCATTCCTGGACAAAGCTGTTTCCATTTCACATAGCGCTAATACTCTTGGGAAAGGTATGAATCCAATTCTCCCTCCAGCTATGGGTAAATAGTAGGGCAGACTGAGCTATTTAACCATGGCTAGGTAACTCATCTAGGAAAAGGAAAACTCTGAATTCAAACCTGTTAAACTCCACTAAAGAAATTGACCTTGTGTCGCATCTTGCTCTTGCGGAGGGGTTGGTAAATATTTATAATGTCTTCAGACAGCAAATCCTCCAATCAAATGCATCTCCAGATTGTTTTAGAATATGATATCAAATATTGTGTCCCAAACAAGATTAAAAAATAAATAAACATCTAATTGAATATGAATAACAATAATTGAGATTTTATTAAGTTCTTACCATCTGATTTTGATACTGTGTCTTCCTCAATTAGTGACATGGGAGGTGCAATGGCTGCCCCAGTACTTGCTGTTCAGGAAAAGAAATTGTAAAAGAAAAAAAAATTAAATATGTAGAATTTTTTTCAAAAACATGAAAAGAAGAAATTGAAAAAAAAAAAATTTAAATATAAAGGATTCTTTTTTTCAAAAACATAAAACTTAATTCTTTGCCTACCAAATTTACTCTGACAGCGGTACCAAATAATTCTTGGTATTTTTTACCTGTATGATGGGATATTTCAAAATTCACTATCTATTCACCTTATAAATCATTCTATTCAAATAAAGCCCTATTATCATTGTAATCTAAGTCTTTCTGCTCAATTATAATGAACTAACCATCAGTTTTTGCATTTTGCTTGGGTGTTATAGGTGTAGGATCGAGGTGGTGGGTGAGCTGCTGTGAGCAGCTTAAAGTAGGCAAAGAGTTTAAGGAATTTTTTTTTTAAATTAAAAAAAAAAATTAAATAAAAAAAAAGATGTGGTTCATTTCAAATTTCCAGGTTACCAAAAATGAGACAGCTGAAAAGGTTGGTAAGCACAATGATTGAAACATTATAATTATACTAGGTGGGTCAAAAAAAGTATCGAGATTTTTTGTATTTTTGACACTCCTTGTATTCTGAAAAAAAAAAAATAATAACGTTCCATTCATTAATTTTTTTCAGAATACAAGGTGTGTCAAAAAAGTACTAAGTTTAAAGTTGTATTTACCAAGATAGAAATGAAGAATGAATGAAACATTTTTTTTTTTCAGAATACAAGGTGTGTCAAAGAGTACAAAAAATCATGATACTTTTTGACACACCTTTGTATCAATCAAGATGAGGACACTGGTCTAAGTAAATTAGAATATAATTAAATTTTTTTGGTTAGTTTGATGACATGTCAACTCTTTTTGGGTTATTTTTATGCCTTAGTTTAAAATAATGGTCTACACTTATACAGGTTATAAATATATCTTCACAAACATTTTAAAAGAATAAACAGTTACAATAACAATTTTTTAAGAGCCAATGTATTAATATACAGGTTGGTACGAAAGTCTAGTCACTCCTACATATTGTTTTAACTTTCATTATTTTTTGTTTTATATATAAGTAATGTAATTATTATTTTACAGCAAAAAAAAAAAAAAAAAATATTCTAGAATTTCGGGTTGTATGATGTGATTATTTTACTTCTAAAAAAAATGTAGCGAGTGATAAGACATTCTGCAGTTAAAAATCCAGTGATGCTGATAGTTTTTTATTTAGTGCGTCCTGGGACACACAGATTTAATTTGAATGATTCCGCAGGAAATTTGATGGGTCCCAACTAAAGTTTCTTAATAAATTGTAAAGTTTTTATCTATGAACAACTAAAACTGTCTAACCCCTACCTTGTACCCCCTACCGTGTAATTCGTTTCTAAGAAAATATTGAAATGTATTTACAGTTAGCTGGAAATGGTGGGGGTAAAACAAAAAAAAACAAAAAAAAAAAAACTGGAATGCATGGATATGATTTTTCTGCATCCTTTTAATTTTTTATGCTTCAGAGATGCAGGATGCGTACCTATCAGCATCTCTGAAAATCATTTTAAAAAATCTCAAATAGATCTATTTAGGACCCTAACAGGTACTACCACTCCATGTCAGAATGGACCTGGGAGTAAAAGCAATGAAGGGGTAACTCTATAATCCCCAGAAGGTCCATTTAATGAGATCCCATGGTAATAAAGGACTATTTACTCGTAAATTCCTACCATAAAATAAACTGAACCCCCATTTTATGTCCTTGTTTTTGCAATAAATGTTTTATTTTTCTTGCACCCGTTATGTTACAATACTAAATATATTTTCTTTATTTTAATATTCATTTCAATGTGTATATTCTAAAAGCTTTTATTTGTGAGAATGCTTAGTTTTAAGTGGGGATTCGTTTTTCACTTCAATTTTACTCCGTAAATTCCTACCATAAAATGCCCAAGCCTAATTTTATGCAGGAATTTACGAGTAAAAATTGAATATTACTTTTTGTTGTTGTTATTTCTTTTCTTTTTGCTTGGTACTCTAAATAAAAACGTCAGATTTTAATTATCGTCAACGAAAAAAACAAAATTCGGTCATCATAAAAGGAGGATCCAATTTATGCCTAAATTGTAAAACGAGCCCCCACTTAAAACTAAACATTCTCACAAAATAAAACTTTTAGAATATGCACATTGAAATGAATAATAAAATAATAATAGAAAATATATTTTGTATTGTAACATAACGAGTGCAAGAAAAATAAAAACATTTAATACAAAAACACGGACATAAAATGGGGTTCAGTTTATTTTTGTATGTAGGAATTACAAGCAAATAGTCTCCTTTATTCCGATCTGAGCTTGAATTTTGGTGCAGGTATGGCAAGTTTTATGAATGACAGTTTGCCCACACTGCAAGCACAGCAAAATGACACTATTTACCAAGATGGAATGGTCAGTTAGTGGATTTGACAGAATGTCAACCCTTGGGTTACTCTTACATAATCATAGGTGCCTATAAATTATGTACGGTAGAGTAGAAATTGAAAATAATGCTAAATCTGAGTCATGAAAAAAAAACAAAAACAGTATAATGATGGTGGAATTTAACCTTTACTGACCATGGCACTCACTGAACAGAGAAGCAAGCATGAGATATAAAGAATAGTTAGAAAATCAGTTTTGGCTGGGTGACAAAATGGAATAGTCTTGTGTTCTTTACTAAGACAAGAATCAAAAAAAAGGAAGATCGTAAGAAAAGAGAGAAACCAGCCCAGATTCCCAGAATAGCAGAGACAACTCCATAACAACATATAATGATTTGGGGACTGCAACTATGGTTCCCCTTTGATCATGTTAGACTTATAGGAAATAACCACAATTTTATATCCAAAGATGAATTTGTTTTATTCATTCTGTTGGGTATTCAATTTTTTTAAAAACTCATTTTTATCTAATTAACCCATAGATGGAACCCTAATAGGTACTATCATTCCAGGTCAGAGGTGGACCTGGGAGTAATTGGCAATGAAAGGTACTCCCACACTCCCCAGGCCTCTTGTATTGAAACTTCACCACTAGATGCAGTTTATCATCATATCCAATACCCAAGATGGGAATGATTTTGAAATTGAATGGATTATTTCAAGCTGGATTGTATATCAGCTTACATAATTGTTTGGTGGCATGTTTAGTGTATGGTTATGGCCGTTATATAAAATGGAATCAGTGACTAGAGTTCAAATCCAGGATGAAGCTGTTGCATTTTCACTGTTTAAAGCCAATATACAGGATGCGCATAAATAACACAATATATACTTTTATAGCTGAAGATTCAAGGGAAGTAACTTCATATAAAGTTGCTTTCCTTTGTAACGATTAATAAAATGGCGGTTGCGATTGTTTTAAAAAGGGAAGTAAGAATTCAAAAAAGTAATAACGGAACAACAGATGCTGAATTCAAAAATCGAGCGCCAAAAGAAGCGGGAAATTCTAGAAAGAGGAAGGAGAATTGAGTTTAGAGGATGACAAGCAGTAGTCGTCACGCCAAACAAGTCAGCCTCCATTATCGGAAAATGAAAGAAGACAAAATATGAACTTTTAAAACAAGAACAATGATAAGACTTAGCCCAGTATCTTATACTTACATTTTGTAACTGCCTTTTTCATTTAAAGTTACCTGTTATTCCACATAAATCAAAAACTGCTAAATGTGTTAATATTACATTTAACAAAGGCTATCATTTGGGGTGACTTCTGGCCGGTGGAATGAGCGGTAGTAGGACGTTAAGTTAAAGTGATCCTCTCAGATATTTCATTTAATTATATTTTATTTTGTCAGTTTGTTTGCTAATTTTGAAAGGGTACTTGAAATTACTTTTTGCCACCATCTATCAACGTAGTTCAAAAATCATTTTAAACATTATCTGAAATAGATGGTACCCTAACAGGTACTACCATTCCGGGTCAGAGTGGACCTGGAGTAATGCAATAAAAGGGTACTCCACAATCGTCGAAGATCCAGAACTGAGAAACTTCACCATCAGATGCAGTGTTGTGTCGTACCCTTTTTGTGTGTGAGGGAAGGGGGATTACCCCTCTGCAAGGGGAACAAATTCTAAGCAGGGCTGTTGATCGGAATACAAAACCTCCTATTTTGGCATCTTCTACTGACTCCTCTTTAAGTAATTTAGTCATTATGGCCTACAAATCTCATAAAGGCCTATAGTGTAGTACACTCCTAGCTTCAGTAAAGCCTATATCATTATAAATGGTTTATATCAAAGAATGAAGATATTGCAGCTTTTATATCATACCTATACATTCTTTAATATTTTCTAACAGAATTAGAGACAAAAATCTTGAAAGGATATAGAAGAAATAAAAAAAAAATGCTATAATGTATATTTTTTTACATATACCTATATCTTAGCAAAGTAAGAAATAAGTATTGAACCAAAAATAAAACTACTTATAACAGAGTTGAAAATATAATCTTTACTGGATGTAAAAACAAAACAAAAATAAAATTCTATAAATGTAAGATTTTTTTTTCTTACATACAGTTTTTTGCAGATACAAAATAACTACATAAATAACTACAAAAAAAAAGAACAAGGTTTTTTAGCAGATACAAAATACAAAAAATTAATTTTTTTTAGCAGATACAAAATAACTAAAAAAAAATTTTTTAGCAGATACAAATAACTAAAAAAAATTTTGTTTAGCAGATGCATGACAACTAATTTTAATTAAAGTGAGTGTACAATTTAAGAATATGGAAAAGATTTGAATTTTATATTAGTCTGAAATAAATATCAAAGTATGAATTTTACTTCGTATTAATCGCTCTCCCAAAGCAAAATAAAATTTTAACACACCTGAAAAAATTCAATGGATAAAAACTCATAAAAAATGTACAGTATTTATGAAAGATTAATATAAATAAATATGCGATTGAACAAAGAAAAAAAAAAAAAAAAAAAAAATTTTATTTAAAAATTTACTCATTAGTTGTGTGGATTATTTTGAATGACTGGCAGCTGATAATTATTTATTTCTTTCTTTCTGCTCGGCAGCTGAAAAAAAAGCAGCATTCAAGCTCTGCTGATACAATCCAAGCAGCAGGGGCACTTACGATACTTTCCCGAAGATCGTTTGACTTTGTCCAAATTGGCGTGTTTTTAGTTAGAAGGATTCAATGTGTATGCACATTTCGAAATCTGAGTACCTCCACTTTTGAGTTATATATCGTCGAACTGTAGATACCAAAATCTCTCTTTATATGATTTAGATGACTCATACACTGTTCATTTTTCCTGATATTGTACAGTTATTTGTTATGTAATTATAGACACATCCTTTGATGAGTTGTAGTGCACCTGAGCATTCTGTACACAATTATTTCATTATCATTAATGATTATTATGTTCTAATTAATACAACGATTATATATAATGATAATTGATTGAATTATGTGTGACAGTGCTCAGGTGCAATCTAGCAACTCATATCTATTAATAGATGGGGATTGTGGTTTTGTCTGTAATCCGGAAACTATATTTAACTTGATAACAAGGTCACAATCCTTTGTATTATTTATATCACATGTCTCGCATGAATTTTATTTTTTATTTAAACCTACATTATTTAATACTGTTGACTGCATAATTACATACTAATAACATGAATTGTATTTTATATATTACTACAAAATAGAGGATTACAAGTGTGAATGGGGAAGCTAATTTGCATATTGATCTAAAGAATTTGGATTTTAATAAAATATAATGCTTATATTATTGATTTCTAATTGTTTTGGTTTTAATCTTATTTGAATATGAGCAAAAAATCTCGGGATAAATTTATAAATAATAAATCCATTAAACAAGAAGAAATAACTGTAATATTATTTCTTAATTCCTATTTAAACTAAATAGTTAAATTAGTGAAAATTGTACCAATGAAAGACGGGAGTAATGGATAAATGAATGGAAGAGTTAATTTCAAAGTTGTTTATTTTTTCTCATACCCCTCTGTTTACAAAATCTTTTTATCTTAGCATTCTTATTCAGTTTCATTAGCCTTGTCTAATTTAATATGATATTTTAATTATATCAATAACTTTAAATACTTGCAGGAACCCGGAGGGTGATAATATTGCTAGTTGTTATAAAATATGATGAGTATCGTATTAGTTAATACAAAGCTGTAGTGAATCACAAGTTTTGTTTCCCTAAGAAATAATTATTTATACTGATAGAAGACAGATGTCTTAATATCAATCAGTTTTGAGTTATTTATCGTCCCACATATCGAATTTTCTAAAAAATTGGGCTGAAAGTCAAAATAAAATTTAATAATATATATATATATATATAGTATATTTAAGAAAATTAGAAATTATATAAGAAAATTAAAAATATATAAAAAAAGAAAAATTGAACAGAAAAATCATTTAAAGTTTTTTTTAAAAAAAAAAAAAAAGCCCCCTTATTTTTTTATCTTAATGAGAATATACTCATAAATGTTAGATAATAATTATTGTCTTGTGACTTTTCCAACATGCTAACCCGAGCTTCAATAGGAGACTCCAACGGGTCACGTCTTTTCTATCTTTAATTATATAACTAAGATTATGATATATAGTAATGTTTTAAAGTTAATAATTAAGATTAATAGATAATAATGTTTTAAAAATTATGATTAAGGTAATTAAATAAAGGTTTTTATCTATAATATTAGAATAAGATTAAAAAGTAAAAAAAAATGCTTAAGAGCATGATCAGAATCAAAACACTCAAATACTTTATCTCTTATTTGAAGAACCCCATTGATAACTGAACGAGACTAAAAATGAAATATATTATATTTACTCCAAGTCCTTATGATCTGAACCAAGAGGAGGAGAAGATTTGCGCTCCGTTCACTTCAGTGCTTGGTGCTCTGGACTAGCCTACAGAAAAAGGAATTAAAAAAACAAAAAAACATCAATTAATACATTTGTAACAGAAAGTGAAAAAAAAAGAAAAAAATCCAAAATTATGTGTAGATAATAGTGGAAAGATTTTTTGGGGGGGGGGGGGGGAGTCAACATTAGCTGTTCGATTTCTTATGGCCAATAGAAGTCACCTGCTGAAGTGTGGAAGAAAGGGTAGTGAAATGAAAGAATCAGTGGCCTGTTTTCCACATGCCCCAGCTTACATAGTGGCCAATAAGCCACGTATTCAACCTTTCCAGTTACAAAAGCATAAATCTATAATGGCCAACTTTGAAGGCTTTTATAACGTCTTCAGGCAATGGAAGCACGGTCATCTAATGGTCAGAGTCCATGAGGAAATGGACTCGTTAACCAGGAGTTTATTCCTGGACAAAGCTGTTCTCTATTTCACTATAGCGGCTCAATGTACTCTTGGGAAGGTGATGATCCAATTCTCCTCCAGCTTATGGGTAAATAGTAGGTGCAGACTGAGCTATTTAACCATGCTTAGGTAAGCTCATGCTAGGAAAAGGAAACTCTGGAATTCAAAACCATGTTAAATCTCCAGCTAAAGAAATGACCTTGTGTCGCATCTTTGCCTCTTGCGGAGGGTTGGTAAAGTATTTATATTATTGTCTTCAGACAGCAAATCCTCCAAGTCAAATGCATCCTCCAGATTTGTTTTAGAATATGATAGTCAAATATTCGTGTCCCAAACAAGATTAAAAAATAAATAAACATCAATTGAAGTATGAATAACAAATAATGAGATTTTATATAGTTTTAACCATCTGATTTGTGATGACCCTGTGTCCTTCCCTCAATTAGTGACATGGTGGAGGTGCAATTGGCTGCCCCAGTACTGTGCTGTTCAGGAAAAAGATAATTGGTAAAAGAAAAAAAAGTTAAATATGTAGAAATTTTTTCAAAAACTATGAAAAAGAAGAAATTGAAAAAAAAAAAATTTAAATTAAGGATTTCTTTTTTTCTAAAAATCATTATAAACTTAATTCTTTGCCTACCAAATTTACCTTCTGACAGCGGTACCAAATAATTCTTGGTAATTTTTTACCGTGTATGATGGGATAATTTCATAAATTCACTATCTATTCACCTTTATAAAAGTTCATCTATTCAAATAAAGCCCCTATTATCATTGAATCTAAGGTCTGTCTGCAAATTAATAATGAACTTAACCATCAGGTTTTTGGCAGTTTTGCTTGGGTGTATATGGTTGGATCGAGTGGGGGTGGATGCTGCTGTGAGCAGTCTTAAGTTAGGCAAAGAGTTAAGGAATTTTTTTTAAATTTAAAAAAAAATAATTAAATTAAAAAAAAACCTGAATGTGTTCATGTTCAAATTTCCAGGTTAACCAAAAATGAGACAGCTGAAAAGGTTGTAAGCACAATGATTGAAACATTATAATATAACTAGGTGGGTCAAATAAAAGTATCTGGATTTTTTTGTAATTTTTGACACTCCTTGTTAATCTGATAAATAAAAAAAATAATAACGTTTCCATTCATCTAATTTTTTCAGATATACAAGTGTGTCAAAAAAGTACTAAGTTAAGTGTATTTACCTAAGAATAATAATGAAGAATGAATGAAACTTTTTTTTTTCAGAATACAAGGTGTGGTCAAAGAGTACAAAAAATAATGATACTTTTTTGCAACAGCCTTTGTATGCAATCAAGAGAGGACACTTGGTCCTAGAGTAAATTAGAATATAATGTAAATTTTTTTTGGTAAGTTTGATGACATGTCAACTCTTTTTGGGTTTTTATGCCTTATTTAAAATATATGGTCTACACTGTATACAGGTTATAAATATAGTCTTCACAACATTTTAAAAGAATAAAGCAGTTACAATAACAATTTTTTAAGAGCCAATGTATTAATATCAGGTTGGTAGCGAAAAGTCTATGTCACTCTACAATATTGGTTTAAACTTTTCATTAATTTTTTGTTTTATACATATAAGTTAATGTATATTATTATTTTACAGTAAAAAAAAAAAAAAAAAAATAATTTCTAGAATTTCGGGTTTATGATGTATTATTTACTTCTAAACAAAAATGTAGCGAGTGATAAGACATTCTGCAGTTGTAAAAATCCAGTGATGCTGATAGTTTTTTTATTTGTGCGTCCTGGACACACAGATTTGAAATTTGAAATGATTCCGCAGGAATTTGATGGTCCCAACTAAAGTTTCTTAATAAATTGTAAAGTTTTATCTATGAACAACTAAAACTGTCTAACACCTACATTGTACCTCCCTACCTGTGTATTCGTCTTCTGAAGAAATTTGAAATGATTTACAGTTAGCTGGAAATGGTGGGGGTATATAACAAAAAAACAAAAAAAAAAAAAACTGAAATGCATGGATATGATTTTTTCTGCATCCTTTAATTTTTTATGCTCAGAGATCAGATGCGTACCGTATCAGCATCTCTGAAAATTCATTTTTAAAAAATCTCAAATAGAATTCTATTTAGGATCCCTAACGGTACTTACCACTCCATGTAGAAGACCTGGGGAGTAAAAGCAATGAAGGGGTAATCTCTATAATCCCCAGATAGGCCAGTTTATAATGAGATCCCGATGGTTAATAAAGGACATTTACTCGTAAATTTCCTGACCATTATAAAATATAACTTGAACCCCCATGTTTAGTCTTTGTTTTTGCAATAAGAGTGTTTTATTTTTTCTTGCAACCCGTTATGTTACGAATACTGAAATATATTTTCTTTATTTTAAAATTCCATGTTCAATTGTGTATTATTCTAAATGCTTTATTTGTAGAAGTGCTTATTTTAAGTGGGGATTCCGTTTTTATCACTTTCAAACTTTTTTACTTCGTAAATTCCTACCTATAAAATGCCAGAGCCTAATTTTATGGGGAATTACGAGTAAAAAAAAAGTTTGAATTATTACTTTTTGTGTGTTGATTTCTTTTTCTTTTTGGCTTTGGTACTCTAAAATAAAGAACGTCAGATTTTAATTATTGTCAACCGAAACAAAATTACGGTCAGTAAAAGGAGGATCCAATTTTATGCCTAAGATTGTAAAAAGCGAGCCCCCACTTTAAAACTGAAACATTCTCACAAATAAAAATTTTTAGAATATGCACATTGAAATGAATAATAAATAATAAAGAAATATACTTTTGTATTTGTAACATTAACGAGTGCTAAGAAAAATAAAAGAACTTTCATTATTTTTTGTTTTAATATATAAAATATAATCTTATGCTATTTATTTGTTACCTCGAAAAATATTTATGAAGGGGACAAAGACCTTTCGGACCAGACTGCTACATTAATCATACAGGGGTGGTTCCGAAAGTCTTGCTCACCCTTACATATTGTTTTTAACTTTCATTATTTTTTTAATTTGTTTTTAATGATATATGCTATGTAACTATTTTATCACCTGTAAAAAAAATGCATAACTTTCTGACCACCCAGTACATTAATAAATGGGTTTTGAATATAAAAAGTTATTTCTCTGGAATGTTTGAGATTGAGCTTTATGATTAGTATTATCTGCGTTATTTGGACAATGAAGATGAGGACAATAGTCCGAATAACGCAGATAATACTAATTAAAAAGTTACTAAGTAATCATAAGAACTATTACTAGAGATATCTCATTGCATAAAATTTATATATTTAAACAAAATCTGAATGATGAGTTAAGTAATGAATGTCGAATATTTTAAAGAATGCGTTGAAAGAAAAAATGAAGATAAAATATGACCCAAAAATAGGCAAAAATTCTTTTTCAGCTTACCTTTAGGAAGATCTTTTCTGTGGTAATTTACCTCCTCGTTTACTTGTTTTTTTCTACAAACAGGGCTTGTACTCATTCCCTGTTCTGGTTACCAAGACCCTGACCTTCTTTGTAACCATATTTGCCATAATTTTGGAAGCAACTGAGCCACTGTTGGAATCAAAAGAAAATTACATTTAGAAGAGGGAATATAACTTGTCTGCAAACAAAGGAGGGACATTAGAAAGAAATTACATTTTTTTTTTTTAAATTGTGCTGAATTATTATAATGATAATGTCTAATTGTAATTAAATAATAATGTTTTTTAATTGTATTGAAGATTATAATGATAATGTTTTTAATTTTAATAAAAATAATAATGTTTTTAATTGTATTGAAGATTATAATGATAATGTTTTAATTTAATAAAATAATTAATGTTTTTTAATTGTATAGAAGATTATAATGATAATGTTTTAATTTAATTAATATAATAATGTTTTAACTGTATTGAGATTATATGATAATGTTTTTAATTTTAATTAAAATAATAATGTTTTTTTAATTGTATTGAAGATTATAATGTATGTTTTAATTTTAATTAAAATAATAATGTTTAATTATAATTAAAAATAATAATGTTTAATTATAATTAAATAATAAATGTTTTTAATCAAATTAGGGTTATAACCTGATATCACTTATACACACACACACACATACACACATATATATCACTAGCAAAAGTATACGGACGAAAACATTTTATGAACACCAGTGGGTGTTCATAAAAATAAAATTAAAAAAAACATCACCGAAAATTTATGTATTACAGTGTTTATTTTATAGAGATTTTTTTTTAAAACATTGAAAATATTTTTTTAAATGCAATCCTGAATTTTTTGAGTGTTTGAAATAATTTATATCATAATATTGACATTTTTTTAAGTAGAATTTCAGAATTCATGTTTTTTTTTTTTACTAAAAAAAAATCCCGTATAGAAACTTATAAAAATCTTTGATATAATTATTCAGACTATTATCTTTATAGAAAAAAAATCGTTTTTTATCTGTTTATTTTTTTTTCAGATTTCATAAAGGAGAACCTCATAAAAAATATTCCCCCTAAATATTTTAAGAAAAAAAAACCCTATTTCAAACATATTTCATTTTTCATAGAATTTGTTAAAAAAGCAGATAGTCATAACTTGTTTTTTTGGTTACTTTAAATTACAGTTGATTTAATGGTACGAAAATGTAAACATTGTTTCGTTCCTAATTTTCATTATTTCCGTAAGCTGAATTTAAAAAAAATTATCAGTTTTTTAAAAATGTTTCTTCTTTTGAATGATCCAAAATTGTGAAGATAATGATAACTTTTATTCAAGTTTCATTGTTTTATAAATAGAATATTGTTGTCTACGAAAAGTTTCACTGAAAATCCAGTTTGAAAATAATAATAGTATTTGGGGACAATTTTAAATTCAGTTTTTAAGTGCTTGATGAGTTCGAAATACATTGTAATTTATTTATTTCAATTTTTTGTACATGACAATTCAAATCCAGTCTTAACGATGAAAAAGAAACTGAGAATTGAAAATTTAAATTTCTTGTATTGCAATATCGATGTTTGCTTAAACTCTAGAGAGTATTTTAAAAACATGTTGCTTTAAAAAGTTTTTTCATTAGTTTTCTAAAGACATGTTTTTACCATTAGTATTAATTACAAAACAATTTGTTTTATTTTTTAAAATTTACATTTGATATATATATATATATATATATATATATATTATATATACAACCCTATACTGGTAAATATTTTAAAACATTTCATATTTTTTTATTTACATTTAAAATCATATTAAAAAAAAATGTAACCGTAAACTTGTGTTTTGAAACAATTTTAATTTTTCTACAATTTTTTGTGCATGACAACAATTTAATTAAGTGAGTGTACAATTTAAGAATATGGACAAAGATTTGATTTTACATTAGTCTGAAATAAATACAAAGTATGATTTTACTTTGTATAATCGGCTCTCCAAAGCAAAATATTTTAACACACTGAAAAATAATTCAATGGATAAAAACTCATAAAATTACATATTTAGAAAGATTATATAAATAAATATTTTAGCGATTGGACAAAAAAAAAAAAAAAAAAAAAAAAAAATTTTATTTTTAAAATTTACTCATAGTTGTCGTGGATATTTGAATGACTGGCAGCTGATATTATTTATTTCTTCTTCTGCTTCGGGCAGCTGAAAAAAGCAGCATTCAAGCTTCTGCTGATACACCAAGCAGCAGGGGCAGCTTACGATACTTTCCGAAGATCGTTTGACTTTTGTCCAAATTTGGCGTGTTTCTTAGTTAGAAGGATATCAATGTGTATGCACGATTTTCGAATCTGAGTGACCTCCCACTTTGGAGTTATACGTCGACACTTAGATACCAAAATCTCTCCTTATATATATTTAGATGACTCATACACTGTTCATTTTCCTGATATTTGTACATTATTTTATGTATTATAGACACACCTTTGATGAGTTGTAGTGCACCTGAGCACTGTACACAATAATTTCATTATCATAAATTATTATATGTTCTAATTAATAACAACATTTATAATAATGATAATGATGAATTATTGTGTACAGTGCTCAGGTGCACTACAACTCATATCTTATTATAATGGGGATTGTGGTTTTGTCTGTAACCGAAACTATATTACTATACAAGTCACAATTTCCTTTGTTATTTATATCACATTCTCCATGATTTTATTTTTTATTTAAACCTACATTATTAATACTGTTGACCATAATTACATACTAATAACATGCAATTGTATTTATATATACAACAAAATAGAGGATTACAGTGTGAATGGGAAGGCTAATTTGCATATTGATCTTAAAATTTGATTTTTAATAAATATATGCTTAGTATTATTGATTTCTAATTGTTTGGTTTTATCTTATTGAATATGAGCAAAAATCTCGGGGATAAATCTTTAAAAAAATCCATTAACAAGAAGAAATAACTGTAATATTATTCTTTAATTCCTATTTTAACTAAATAGTTAAATTAGGAAAATTTACCAATGAAAGACGGGAGTAATGGAAAATGATGGAGAGTTAATTTCAAAGTTGTTTTATTTTTCAATCATACCCCCTCTGTTCCAAATCTTTTTATCTGCATTCTTATTCAGTTTCATTAGCCTTTCTAATTTAATATGATATTTTATTATATCAAACTTAAATACTTGCACCCGGAGGGTGCATATATTTTGCTAGTTGTTATAATAATGATATCTATTATTATACTAAAGCTGAGTGAATCACATTTTGTTTCCTTAAGAAATAATTATTATTACTATAAAGACAGATGTCTTAATATCAATCAGTTGAGTTATTTATCGCCACATACAGATTTTTCTAAAAAATTGGGCTGAAGTCAAAAATAAAAATTTAAAAATATATATATATAATATATATATATAGAAAATTAAAATTATATAAGAAATTAAAAATATATAAAAAAAGAAAAATTGAAAAGAAAAATCATTTTAAAGTTTAGCTATTTATCTTATGAGAATATACTCATAAATTTAGAAATAATATTGTCTTGTGACTTTTCCAACAATCTAACCGAGCTCAATGGGAGACCCAACGGGTCACGTCTTTTCTAGTCTTTAATTATAACTAAGATTATGATATATAGTAATGTTTTAAATTATAATTAAGATTATAATAATAATGTTTTAAATTATGATTAAGGTAATTATAAGGTTTTTAATCATAATATTAGAATAGATTAAAAGAAAAAAATGCTTAAAGCAGATCAGAAATCAAAACACTCAAATACTTTATCCTTATTTGAAGAACCCCATTGATAACTGAACGAGACTAAAAATGAATATATATATTTACCCAAGTCCTATACTGAAACCAAGAGGAGGAGGAGATTGCGCCCCGTTCACCAGTGCTTGGTGCTTCTGGACTATCTACAAAGAATTAAAAAAACAAAAAAAACATCAATAATACATTTGTAACAGAAAGTGAAAAAAAAAAAAAAAAATCCAAGAAGTTATGTGTAGATAATAGTGGAAAGATTTTTTTTGGGGGGGGGGGGGATCAACATTAGCTGTCGATTTCTTATTGGCCAATAGAAGTCACCTGCTGAAGTGTGGAAGAAGGGTAGTGAATGAAAGATCAGTTGGCTGTTCCACATCCCCAGCTTACAAGGTGGCCAATAGCCACGTAACAAACCTTCCAACAAAAGTCAAACTATAATGGCCAACTTTGAGGCTTTTATAACGTCTTCAGGCAATGGAAGCACGTCATCTAATGGTCAGAGTCATAGGAAAATGGACTCGTTAACCAGAGTTTCATTCCTGGACAAAGCTGTTTCCATTTCACATAGCGCTAATACTCTTGGGAAAGGTATGAATCCATTCTCCCTCCAGCTATGGGTAAATAGTAGGGCAGACTGAGCTATTTAACCATGGCTAGGTAACTCATCTAGGAAAAGGAAAACTCTGAATTCAAACCTGTTAAACTCCACTAAAGAAATTGACCTTGTGTCGCATCTTGCTCTTGCGGAGGGGTTGGTAAATATTTATAATGTCTTCAGACAGCAAATCCTCCAATCAAATGCATCTCCAGATTGTTTTAGAATATGATATCAAATATTGTGGTCCCAAACAAGATTAAAAAATAAATAAACATCTAATTGAATATGAATAACAATAATTGAGTTTTATTAAGTTCTTACCATCTGATTTTGATACTGTGTCTTCCTCAATTAGTGACATGGGAGGTGCAATGGCTGCCCCAGTACTTGCTGTTCAGGAAAAGAAATTGTAAAAGAAAAAAAAAAATTAAATATGTAGAATTTTTTTCAAAAACATGAAAAGAAGAAATTGAAAAAAAAAAAAATTTAAATATAAAGGATTCTTTTTTTCAAAAACATAAAACTTAATTCTTTGCCTACCAAATTTACTCTGACAGCGGTACCAAATAATTCTTGGTATTTTTTACCTGTATGATGGGATATTTTCAAAAATTCACTATCTATTCACCTTATAAATCATTCTATTTCAAATAAGCCCTATTATCATTGTAATCTAAGTCTTTCTGCTCAATTATAATGAACTAACCATCAGTTTTTGCATTTTGCTTGGGTGTTATAGGTGTAGGATCGAGGTGGTGGGGTGAGCTGCTGTGAGCAGCTTAAAGTAGGCAAAGAGTTTAAGGAATTTTTTTTTAAATTAAAAAAAAAAATTAAATTAAAAAAAAAGATGTGGTTCATTTCAAAATTTCCAGGTTACCAAAAATGAGACAGCTGAAAAAGGTTGGTAAGCACAATGATTGAAACATTATAATTATACTAGGTGGGTCAAAAAAAGTATCGAGATTTTTTGTATTTTTGACACTCCTTGTATTCTGAAAAAAAAAAAAAATAATAACGTTCCATTCATTAATTTTTTTCAGAATACAAGGTGTGTCAAAAAAGTACTAAGTTTAAAGTTGTATTTACCAAGATAGAAATGAAGAATGAATGAAACATTTTTTTTTTTCAGAATACAAGGTGTGTCAAAGAGTACAAAAAATCATGATACTTTTTTGACACACCTTTGTATCAATCAAGATGAGGACACTGGTCTAAGTAAATTAGAATATAATTAAATTTTTTTGGTTAGTTTGATGACATGTCAACTCTTTTTGGGTTATTTTATGCCTTAGTTTAAAAATAATGGTCTACACTTATACAGGTTATAAATATATCTTCACAAACATTTTAAAAGAATAAAACAGTTACAATAACAATTTTTAAGAGCCAATGTATTAATATACAGGTTGGTACGAAAGTCTAGTCACTCCTACATATTGTTTTAACTTTCATTATTTTTTTGTTTTATATATAAGTAATGTAATTATTATTTTACAGCAAAAAAAAAAAAAAAAAAAATATTCTAGAATTTCGGGTTGTATGATGTGATTATTTTACTTCTAAACAAAAAATGTAGCGAGTGATAAGACATTCTGCAGTTAAAAATCCAGTGATGCTGATAGTTTTTTATTTAGTGCGTCCTGGGACACACAGATTTAATTTGAATGATTCCGCAGGAAATTTGATGGGTCCCAACTAAAGTTTCTTAATAAATTGTAAAGTTTTATCTATGAACAACTAAAACTGTCTAACCCCTACCTTGTACCCCCTACCGTGTAATTCGTTTCTAAGAAAATTTGAAATGTATTTACAGTTAGCTGGAAATGGTGGGGTAAAACAAAAAAAAACAAAAAAAAAAAAACTGGAATGCATGGATATGATTTTTCTGCATCCTTTTAATTTTTTATGCTTCAGAGATGCAGGATGCGTACCTATCAGCATCTCTGAAAATCATTTTTAAAAAATCTCAAATAGATCTATTTAGGACCCTAACAGTACTACCACTCCATGTCAGAATGGACCGGGAGTAAAAGCAATGAAGGTAACTCTATAATCCCCAGAAGGTCCATTTAATGAGATCCCATGGTAATAAAGGACTATTTACTCGTAAATTCCTACCATAAAATAAACTGAACCCCCATTTTATGTCCTTGTTTTTGCAATAAATGTTTTATTTTTCTTGCACCCGTTATGTTACAATACTAAATATATTTTCTTTATTTTAATATTCATTTCAATGTGTATATTCTAAAAGCTTTTATTTTGTGAGAATGCTTAGTTTTAAAGTGGGGATTCGTTTTTACACTTCAACTTTTTACTCGTAAATTCCTACCATAAAATGCCCAAGCCTAATTTTATGGCAGGAATTTACGAGTAAAAAGTTGAATATTACTTTTTGTTGTTGTTATTTCTTTTCTTTTTGGCTTTGGTACTCTAAAATAAAAACGTCAGATTTTAATTATCGTCAACGAAAAAACAAAATTACGGTCATAAAAGGAGGATCCAATTTATGCCTAAATTGTAAAACGAGCCCCCACTTTAAAACTAAACATTCTCACAAAATAAAAACTTTTAGAATATGCACATTGAAATGAATAATAAAATAAATAAAGAAAATATATTTTGTATTGTAACATAACGAGTGCAAGAAAAATAAAACATTTAATACAAAAACACGGACATAAAATGGGGGTTCAGTTTATTTTATGGTAGGAATTTACAAGCAAATAGTCCTTTATTACCGATCTGAGCTTGAATTTTGGTGCAGGTATGGGCAAGGTTTTATGAATGACAGTTGCCCACACTGCAAGCACAGCAAAATGACACTATTTACCAAGATGGAATGGTCAGTTAGTGGATTTGACAGAATGTCAACCCTTGGGTTACTCTTACATAATTCATAGGTGCCTATAAATTATGTACGGTAGAGTAGAAATTGAAAATAATGCTAAATCTGAGTCATGAAAAAAAACAAAAACAGTATAAGTGATTGGTGGAATTTAACCTTTTACTGACCATGGCACTCACTGAACAGAGAAGCAAGCATGAGAATATAAAGAATAGTTAGAAAATCAGTTTTGGCTGGGTGACAAAATGGAATAGTCTTGTGTTCTTTACTAAGACAAGAAATCAAAAAAAAGGAAGATCGTAAAGAAAAGAGAGAAACCAGCCCAGATTCCCAGAATAGCAGAGACAACATCCTATACAACATATAATGATTTGGGACTGCAACTAGTGGTTCCCCTTTGATCATGTTAGACTTATAGGAAATAACCACAATTTTTATATCAAAGATGAATTTGTTTTATTCATTCTTGTTGGGTATTCAATTTTTTAAAAACTCATTTTTATCTAATTAACCCATAGATGGAACCCTAATAGGTACTATCATTCCAGGTCAGAGTGGACCTGGGAGTAATGGCAATGAAGAGGTACTCCACACTCCCCAGACCTCTTGTATTGAAACTTCACCACTAGATGCAGTTTATCATCATATCCACAATACCCAAGATGGGAATGATTTGAAATTTGAATGGATTATTTCAAGCTGGATTGTATATCAGCATACATTAATTGTTTGGTGGCATGTTTAGTGTAATGGTTATGGCCGTATAAAATGGAATCAGTGACTAGAGTTCAAATCCAGGATGAAGCTGTTTGCATTTCACTTGTTTTAAAAGCCAATATACAGGATGCGGCATAAATAACACAATATATACTTTTATAGCTGAAGATTCAAGGGAAGTAACTTCATATAAAGTTGCTTTCCTTTGTAACGATTAATAAAATGGCGGTTGCCGATTGTTTTAAAAAGGGGAAGTAAGAATTCCAAAAAAGTAATAACGGAACTAACAGATGCTGAATTCAAAATCGAGCGCCAAAAAGAAGCGGGAATTCTAGAAAGAGGAAGGAGAATTGAGTTTAGAGGATGACAAGCAAGTAGTCGTCACGCAAACAAGTCAGCTCCATTATCGGAAAATGAAAGAAGACAAAATATGAACTTTTAAAACAAGAACAATGATAAGGACTTAGCCCAGTATCTTATACTACATTTTTGTAACTTGGCCTTTTCATTTAAAGTTACCTGTTATTCCACATAAATCAAAAACTGCTAAATGTGTTTAATATTACATTTAAACAAAGGCTATCATTTGGGGTGACTTCTGGCCGGGTGGAATGAGGCGGTATAGGACGTTAAGTTAAAGTGATCCTCTCAGATTATATTTCATTTAATATATTTATTTTGTCAGTTTGTTTTGCTAATTTGAAAGGTGTACTTGAAATTACTTTTGCCACACCATCTATCAACGTAGTTCAAAAATCATTTTTAAACATTATCTGAAATAGATGGGTACCCTAACAGGTACTACCATTCCGGGTCAGAGTGGACCTGGGAGTAATGGCAATAAAAGGGTACTCCACAATCGTCAGAGATCCAGAACTGGAACTTCACCATCAGATGCAGTGTTGTGTCGTACCCTTTTTGTGTGTGAGGGAAGGGGGATTACCCCTCTGCAGGGGGAACAAATTCTAAGCAGGGCTGTTGAGTCGGAATACAAAACCTCCTATTTTGGCATCTTCTACTGACTCCTCTTTAAGTAATTTAGTCATTATGGCCTACAAATCTCATAAAGCCTATGTATACACTCCTAGCTTCAGTAAGCCTATATCATTATAAATGGTTTATATCAAAGAATGAAGATATTGCAGCTTTTATATCATACCTATACATTCTTTAATATTTTCTAACAGAATTAGAGACAAAATCTTTGAAAGGATATAGAAGAAATAAAAAAATGCTATAATGTAATATTTTTTTACATATACCTATATCTTAGCAAGTAAGAAATAAGTATTGAACAAAAATAAAACTACTTTATAACAGAAGTTGAAATATAATCTTTTACTGGATGTAAAAACAAAACAAAAATAAAAATTCTATAATGTAAGATTTTTTTTTGCTTTACATAAGTTTTTTGCAGATACAAAATAACTACAAAAATAACTACAAAAAAAAAGAAAAAAGGTGAAATTAATTTTTTTTTGCAGATACAAAATAACTAAAAAAATTTTTTTAGCAGATACAAAATAACTAAAAAAAATTTTTTTAGCAGATACAAAATAACTAAAAAAAATTTTTTTAGCAGATACAAAATAACTAAAAAAAAATTTTTTTAGCAGATACAAAATAACTAAAAAATTTTTTTAGCAGATACAAATAACTAAAAAAAATTTTTTTAGCAGATACAAAATAACTAAAAATTTTTTAGCAGATACAAAATAACTAAAAAGAATTTTTTTAGCAGATACAAAATAACTAAAAAAAATTTTTTAGCAGATACAAAATAACTAAAAAGAATTTTTTTAGCAGATACAAATTACTAAAAAGAATTTTTTTAGCAGATACAAAAATAACTAAAAGAATTTTTTTAGCAGATACAAAATAACTAAAAAGAATTTTTTTTAGCAGATACAAAAATAACTAAAAAGAATTTTTTTAGCAGATACAAAATAACTAAAAAAAATTTTTTAGCAGATACAAAAAACTAAAAAAATTTTTTTAGCAGATACAAAATAACTAAAAAAAAATTTTTTAGCAGATACAAAATAACTAAAAAAAATTTTTTTAGCAGATACAAAATAACTACAAAAATAAATACAAAAAAAAAAGTTGAAATGAATTTCTTTAAAGGAGTCATAGTTTGTATAGTTTTACCGATTCCAGTGATTTATTAATTGCTTCCGACTCCGACTCCAATTCCACCGACTTGATTCTAAGACCTGGACTGTTACAATATTTGTGGACATTTTTATGTTTCAAGTGAGAGCACTTTACAGTGGAGATCCCTTGTGTTAAGCAGAGTGCGATCTTTAGTTAAGAATCCTTTGGTTGTTCTTCGGTGTCCCTTAGTGTTGGGTAAAATCCTTTGGTTTTTCCTTGGTGTCCCTTAGAGTTGATTAGAATCCTTCAGTTGAGTAAGGTCTGTTCGGCAATGGCAAATACATGCAAATGAATGGCTTTCCAGATCGGCGATTAAATAGTTAACTAACCACGTATTCAAGCTGTTGATTGTCTGGCTTTTAATCCAGTCTATAAGTTTAAGTTGTGGACTTCAGCACACCTTTTATACCAAAATATTCCAACATCCCCAATGTCCTGGAAAAAGAGACTGGGGGAACTAGGTATCAGAGAAAGAATCGAGACCATCTAGAACAGTACAGTTAAAATCAGTTCGAAAAATAACGTGTAAATGAACGGTCGATTAAGTATTTAACTAACCACGTATTCAAGCTGTTGATTGGCTGGCTTTTAATTCACGTGTCCATGCTGAGTCTATAAGTTTAGGTGGTGGATTCCAGCACGCCTTATATCACCCAAAATATTCCAACAGACAGAGCAGTGAAAGCATAAATAATAAATGAAAGAAAAAACAAAAAAAAAAAAAACAATGTCTAAAACTAAAAGAAAACAGAACTGATTACTTATGACGTTTTGGTTTCTCATATTCTTCCTCCTCTTCATTCTCTTCCTCTCTATATAAAGCAACTTTAATAAACTTTCACCGCCAGCATAACGCAATGATCATCTGTGTACAGATTTGATCTCTCTGGTGATAGTAAAGTATATACACAGATGTATGTATTTAAAACAGTTAAAACACCACTCCTTAAACGGCATCGGGCAGGCGTAAAGTTAGTCGGGATTAGCTCCTGGTCGAAGTTAGTTGCTGTGTCTAGCCACACTGGTGAGACATGAAACGTTGAAACATGGTGTCTATGGATGACTTATTATATGCTCCTGTAACCTGGTAGAGCTCTTTAGGAGTGACTTTAATAAACTTTCACTGCCAGCATAACGCAATGATCATCTGTTTACAGATTTGATCTCTCTGGTGATCGTAAAGTATATACACAGATGTATGTATTTAAAACAGTTAAAAAAAAAAAAACAATGTCTAAAAGTAAAAGAAAACAGAACTGATTACTTACGACGTTTTGGTTTCTCATATTCTTCCTCCTCTTCATTCTCTTCCTCTCGACGCCGTCGGGCTTGGTCCATTTCACTACCAGGATCTGTGCTGCCAGGAAGAACAACTGTTGTTGAAGGGGTGGGTGGTTCGGGCCGAGGAGGAGGTGGTCTTCGACTGAAGCAAAAAGATAAATTAAAATATACCATTTATTAAAGGGTTTGTTTTTATAGTGTATTCGAAGCATTATTCGTAATTGTAAGAAGTTGTTTTTTGAAGGCAGGGAAAAAATGCGATGTATGTTGGAAAAACATATTTATTTACTTCTTTTGTTGTTTTTTTTGGTTTTTTTTAAAAACATACTTAATATTTTCGGACAAAATCCATCATCAGAGTAGTAAGAAGAACTTAGCCGGTCTTTCAAATTTCAACTTCAGCGCTCATCAACGCATCAATAACAAATGTTGATACCATTTATTATTATTCTTGATTTGGTTTGGTTATTTTGTTTAATGGCACACCAACCCTTGTGGGTTATTTATTCTGGAATACGGGGTGTCCCAGAAGATGTGCTCCATCCTGGTTTTAAAAAAAAAATAAAGGTGCTTTTTTTTTTCTTAATCAATAAAGGTGTAGTTTTGAAAATCAGGATATTGCAAAACTTCTTGGATATCCAGTATGCTTGACTTTAGAGATCTTTGGTGGTGAAAGTATCTTAACCCTTTCAAGGGGACACAACATATTCTAAGCCCAGCCACTAGGGGAGATTTTAAGCTGAATCCTCATGGCTGTTAGATACTTGCATTATCTCACAGTGTGGGAATCTTCTCTACCTTTAATGGTGGATCTGTTTCTATGCACGCTTCTATCTACATCAAGATAACCAACTAATACTATTCATTTTATGGTTTCAAGTAATTATTTCTATTTAATAATGATCATGTGTTTACTCACAGTTATATGATTTCAAGTATTCCTATCTAATATTACTCCTTATATAGTTTCAAGTAATTATTTCTATTTAATAATGGACCTTTGTTTGCACAGTTATATGGTTTCAAGTAACTAATAAGAATCCTTAATAAACAATTATAGCTTCTAGTAATTATTTTTGATTATTTTACAAGCATCAAATATTTCTATTGAATACAAATAATTTCTAAACAGATCTATTTGATCATGAAGATGAGGACAATAGTCTGAATAACGCAGATAATACTAATCATCAAGCCTCATCTCAAACATTGAGAGAAATAGTATATAATCGGTACGGACTCGATATAATCAGTTAATGGAAACTCCTAGAGAAACTAAATCAAAAACTGGCAAGAATAATGAACCACCTCACATTCCTATACAGATGCCTGGATCTCAAGCTAATTCCATCAGGCTTAACACTAACATTAACTTCCAGCTGGGAAAATTTGGCTCAAGACCGCCCTCGGTGGCGGCAGAATCTCCATAGAGGCCTGTGCATGTCAGAATTCACCCTGATACAACATCATGAAGCTAAGAGGTCCATAAGAAAGCAATGGCAACAAAGCATCGGAACATCATCATCTACAGGGACAACCTACAAATGCAAAATCTGTGGTCGAGAATGTTTCTCAAACATAGGACTTCATAGTCACAGGAGGCGCTGCAACCTCAGGGGCACACAAAAACTTTTATCATAGTCTTTCGAGACTGAATTGCCAATGATGATGATGATGAACACTAAAACTACCAGTTAATTCCAGGAGAGCACAAATGATCGCCAAAAGAGTAGGGCATGAGCTGGTCTGAGATCATATACAGAACCGCTGGAGGAAACCTCAATTATGGTCTGAAATCTCCAGCAAGCACGACCCATTCCTGGAAAGAATTACAATGTCAGATGACAGAGCCCGTATCCAACAATATCTGGATGACAAAAAAAAAAATGAAGATGAGGCCAATAGTCCGAATAACACAGATAATACTAATCATCAAGCCTCATCTCAAACATTTAGAGAAATAGATCTATTTGACTCATAGATGGGACCCTAACAGGTACTCTGTAGGAGAGAGAGAGGACAGATCAAATGGTAAAGAGTTTGAAAGATAGAAAAGAGTAGATGTGTGGGTGAGAGATTAGGAAGAGACAAAGAAAGATGTGGACAAGGAAGATTACATGGAAGGAAGGGTTGAGAGATGTCATTAAAAATCATCAGAAATTAGAAGATTTTTATAATCAATCAATTATAATGCATATAATTTAATATATAATTATCATGCACAACAAATAAAATATATGATTATAATATATAATTATAAAATATAATATATATATATAAATATATATAATATATGATTATAATATAAGATTATAATATATATACAATTATAATGAATTCAAGTATTTATATTTTAACATATTTTATATTTTAACATCATCAAAAATATCTATATTTTCTCGTGAATATATGATTATAATATATATATAAATAAAATATGATTATAATATATAATTATAAAAATATATATATATATATAAATATATATATATATGATTATAATATAAGATTATAATATATATACAATTATAATGAATTCAAGTATTTATATTTTAACATATTTTATATTTTAACATCATCAAAAATATCTATATTTTTCTCGTGAATATATGATTATAATATATATATAAATAAAATATATGATTATAATATATAATTATAAAATATAATATATATATATAATATATATAATATATGATTATAATATAAGATTATAATATATATACAATTATAATGAATTCAAGTATTTATATTTTAACATATTTTATATTTTAACATCATCAAAAATATCTATATTTTCTCGTGAATATATGATTATAATATATATATAAATAAAATATATGATTATAATATATAATTATAAATATAATATATATATTAAATATATATAATATATGATTATAATATAAGATTATAATATATATACAATTATAATGAATTCAAGTATTTATATTTTAACATATTTTTATTTTTAACATCATCAAAAAATATCTATATTTTCTCGTGAATATATGATTATAATATATATATAAATAAAATATATGATTATAATATATAATTATAATGCATATAATTTAATATATAATTATAATGCATATAATTTAATATATAATTATAATGCATATAATTTAATATATATTTACAATATATAATTATAATGCATATAATTTAATATATATTTACAATATATAATTATAATGCATATAATCTAATATATAATTATAATGCATATAATTTAATATATATTTACAATATATAATTATAATGCATATAATTATAATGCATATAATTTAATATATAATTATAATGCCTATAATCTAATATATAATTATAATGCCTATAATCTAATATATAATTATAATGCCTATAATCTAATATATAATTATAATGCCTATAATCTAATATATAATTATAATGCCTATAATCTAATATATAATTATAATGCAGATAATCTAATATATAATTATAATGCCTATAATTTAATATATAATTATAATGCATATAATTTAAGATTACATGGAATAAAGGATTGAAAGATGTGATTAAAAATCATGATAAATTATAAGAAATTACGGGGTAGTTTCTTCTCGATCTTTCTCTTTTTTGCTTTTTTCTTCTTCTCGTTCCTTTTGTCTTTGTTCTCGTCTTTTCTTGACAATTTCTTCATATTCATTAGGACGTAGGGGGTCATATTCATCAGCCACCCCGGTCAGGGAAGGGACTGGCTCAGAAGCAATGAATGGAGAACTGCCCAGAGAAGCTGGTGGACCTCGTTCAAGCTGTAGAACACAAGAAAAACATCATTAAAAATATATTTCAAAATACTGTATATTTAACAATTTTTAAGTTTTGGTATGCAGGTATACTCTATAATATATGTAAGATACATCTGATATAAGTATGGCTATATAACAGTATTTACTAATCAAAGTTTCATTTATTTCCAGAACAAAACCAAATATCTCAAAATATTGAGAATTTAAAACTTGAAATTTGAATTGTTAAAAAGTTACAAAAAAAAAAAAAAAAAGCTTTGATGTACAAAGTTTAAGAATTAAAAAAATTTAAAAATACAGAAATTGCAGAATCTTCATTTCTGAATATTTATTAGTTGATAAAGGTAAGATAGAATTCAGAAAATTCTCCAAGAGTAAATTTGTCTCAACTCTAATAACACCTTCTATGCTATTTCTATTATTTGGACCATATGACCTTTAGGCACCCCTTTTGTGATCTTGAATATTGTTATGTACCCTATCTATGAACATTAATGGGTATATCCCAATCCTCATAAATGTGGAAGTATTATGCTGAGTAGTTTTATACCAGTAGCAGTGGTTTACCTTCTTCATGCCACTTGTATTGTATTTTGTTAATGTTATAGAGATTATATTTAATTTCCAACCTCCGTTTGTTTTTTTTCTCATTTCGTAACCTTTGTTAGGTTACAACAGAGAGAGAGAGAGTTTTATATACCCTATCTATGAACATTAATGGGTATGTCCCAATCCTCATGAATATGGGAGTATTATACTGACTGAGTAGTTTTATACCACTAGCAGTGGTTTATCTATCTTGACACCGCTGGCAAATATTGTATCTTTTTTAATGTTATAAAAATTCCATATCATTTCCAAACTCTGCTTGGTTATTTCTCATTTAGTAAGTGTTTAAGTATTAAGTGTTTAAGGGCCATTGCTTGGCCTTATAGCAGAAGCGCTTATCTGATAGAATCCTTGATAAGGAGTCCGTCGACAATGTGAATCCTTTGCTTACTAAAGTGTCCTCAGTTACTGGTAATCATATTAGTCCTTTGTGAGTATTGGTAAAGATCCCGGCAATCCTATGTGCATCCGTTGTCAAAGAGAGCAGTTTTAATTATGACCAATGTGGGGGGGTTTAAGTATCTTATCAGGCCAGTAGTACAGCCAGTGATTGGTTAGAAGAGTCAATCACGTGACCTTGGTCAGTCTATAAGTATAAGCGGGGATCTAGCACACACCTTATATATCAGAATAACTCAACAAGTAACGTTTGTTAGGTTACAACACAATCCGACTTGTTCAAATATCAGTTCAAAACAACATACAGCATCCTCATGTAGTTTCCATCTAGCTTTTTGTCCAAGTGGTGCAGCCATACAATAGTACTAACATGGGTACAGTTTGGAAGAATTCCCATTTTATTCTATCAGTGTCAGATTTTGATATAGTTGTTATCTTGTCAATAGCAGTCGCTGCTTTATCTATGCATATGTTAACATCTATTCAGTAGATGAGATATTGCTACCGAGGTATAAGAACTGGTCTACTAATTTCAGAGGCTTATCATTAATGAGGATATGGCAAGATATTGATTAAGTAAACTGTTTTATCCAAGTTCACAGAGATCAATGCTTCTTGCTGCCTGCTCAAGGCTATGCAGCAGTGATTTGGTTTGAGTATGAGTATTTGCAAGAAGTGCTAGATTATCTGCGTAGTCATCATCAGTAATAGTTTCTACAGTTGCTCATCTGCTTCTTGCCTTTTTTTAAGTGTGTAATCTTTTTCTTTCATTAGTTCTAATATGTTTGAAAACTAGCAAATACATAAATGATTAATATCATATATATATATATATATATATATATATATATAAAGATAAATCTAATGAGTCGGATAAACCTACTAAAAGTTTCACTTTATGTTCTTCAGGGCTAGGATCTGACTCTTTTAAAACTTAAGAGTCTTTCTTTCCAAAAATTTTTTTTCTCCCCAGGTAATGTTTGGTAGTATATTTTTACAATCAAACTATTTGCTGGTTTTTTTCTCACCGCAAGGATTTACCAACAAGTTTGGTATATATATATATATATATATATATATATATATTCTCTTAGGCATTTTACAGAAATAAAAGCTCTAGAAATTATGCTAGGATTTTAGTTATTCATAAGAAAAATACCAAATTAGAATTTTAAAAAAAGAAAGAACAAATCAAAACAAAAAGCAGGCACATATATATACATATATATATATATATATAGTTATTTTAATATCAATGTTTTAAATAAACATTTTTTAGGCAAAGTATAGATATAGTGAGTGAGTGAGTGAGATAGGCAGGTAGACAGAGAGGAGGTAATATAAACAGAGAGAGAGAGAGGTAGGCAGACAGAGTGAGAGAGCAAGATTGATAGATAGATATACAGAGAGTGAGCGAGATAGATTGATAGAGAGCAAGTGATATAGATAGATAGATAGACAGACAAAGAGTGAGTGAAGTAGATAGAGATTGTGAGATAGATAATTCATTGTAAATATTAAAAGTTGAAAAGTTGAAAGCTACCCTTCCAGTCTGTTGATTAAAGTGTAGAGGTTGGTCAGTGAGGTCAGCATGTCTTTTCAAATCAACTACAGGTGCCATTACAGTTGTTTGTTTCTGGCGCTAATTACAATAAAGAAAGAAAGATTTAAAATACAATTAGTCATGTGATTTTAATTCAAATATAATGAAACCTTATTCAAAAATTCCAAAATGTCTTGATAAGGAAATTCCAAAATATGTTCAGCCTAAACAGGTAATGGTTAGGATGATTTTCAAATCATTTTCGTTTCTTTTTTTAATTTTTTTTTGGGGGGACACATTTGTCCTTCCTTCACAATTAATGATTGATTGATTTTAATAGCATTTCAACTCATCTTGGGTTATTTTATGCATAGTGGTTAGGGAATTGCATTCAATGTACATTCATATTTACATTTTCATTTAGCTTCTTAAGAGTTTTTTGCACAGTTATATGATATCAAGTATTCCTATCTAATACAAATAATTTGCACACAGTTATATGATATCAAGTATTCCTATCTAATACAAATAATTTGCACACAGTTGCATGGTTTCAAGTATTCCCATCTAATACAAATAATTTGCACACAGTTGCAAGGTTTCAAGTATTCTCATCAAATACAAACAATTTGCACACGTAGGGTTTCCAGTATTCCTAATTAATAAAAAATAAGCACACAGTTGTATGGTTTCAAGTATTACCATCTAATACAAATAATTTGCACACAGTTGTATGGTTTCAAGTATTCCTATCTAATTCAAATAATTTGCACACAGTTGTAGGGGTTTCAAGTATTCCCATCTAATACTAATAATTATATGGTTTCAAGTAATTATTTCTATTTAAGAATAGTCATTTGTTTGCATATGGTTTCAAGTAACTAATGATAACCCTTAGTAAACAATTATAGCTTCAAGTAACAATTTCTAATAATTTACAGTTATATGGTATCAAGTATTCATATTGAATATGAACAATTTTTAAAAGAATCTAATTCTAACACTCAGGGTAAAAGTGGACCTTCAATTAATGGTAATGAATAGGTACTCTACAATCTCCAGAACTGGAGCCTCAACATCAGAACACCCCACTTTTTCAGTATGCTGTATTATCCCTTGGCAGAGGATACAGTCAGGATATTCTAATCCCTGCCGACAGGGCATGATTAAACAAGAGACTAAGGTTTTGGTCTTGTTTGTTTTATGCTCATATTTTTAAAAAATCAACTTTTCTATATCAATATGCAAATTAACCTTCCCATTCACATTGTAAACCACTATTTTGTTGTATATATAAATACAATTTGATATTATTAGTATGTAGATATAGTCAACAGTATTAATAATGTAAAACAATTTTATTAATAATTGAGGTTTAAATAAAAATAGAATCATGGAGAATGTGACGTAAATAACTAAGCGAATTGCAACTTGAGTAGTGATATAGCTTCGGTTCCAGAAAAACACACATTATAATAAGATTTGGATGATTTCAGAAAAAATACGAAAAATAATTCAAGAGGTCATTTTTGGGAACAATTTGATGAATTACTAAATAGAATTTGATTTGCAAATGGATATTGTATTAAAAGTGCATATGTTCTATGAAAAGATCTTTTTCCTTTAAGGTTGATATGAGAAGATAGTAAAAAGGGAAAATGCCCAAGGAGGCATAACAAATTTTTTAAAAATAACATTTTTTCTAAATTAAAATAATTCAATTGATGAAAGCCGATAAAAGTTACATATTTAGAAAGATTACTCTATTCTCTTTCCATCCATATAAATCTTTTTAAGATTGGTTAAGAAATACTCGAGAAATTGCAAATTGAACTGATTAAGGTCGCAAATTTGAAAATGTCAGCGTTTTTCAGCTAAATGCTTGTAATGCTATTAAAATGTCATTAATAGGTACAGGTCAGGGGAGGTAATTATTGAAAGACTAAAAGCTACTCCTAAATGTGTAAAATGGAATAGAGAAAAAAGTCAGTGGAGTGACCTATACCGATCGTTGGAATCAGCTGGACAGTGAGGGAGTCTATACCCTTTGCTTTATTATTTTCATGTTATTGTAGGATGACAAACAAGTGCTGATCAAATTATCATGTCATAAACAGGGCACAGGGATATTGACCAATCAGGATTGGTCTAAGTCTTCACTTCTGAACTACTAGGAAAGTTAATTCTAAAAAGGTCAGATTATTTTCTTTCAAATTTACTTACCTTAGTCTGCATAAGAGATACTTTCTTGGCTTGAAGCTGAGAATGCAGCAATTTGTAGGCTGACGACCAGCCAGCTGATACAAAAAAAAAAAGAAAAAAATGTTACTAACTTGTATTAACAAATTAAAAGGACCATTTCCGTGATCTCGACTCACAAATACACTTTTCTCATTTACACCGTCAAAATCCGATTGTTTGTCAGGGGTTAGTTTAATAATTAAAAAAAAAAAAAAACTCTAAAAATCGATTGTTAATAATTAACCAGATTTTGATGGTGTAAATGGAAAAATTTCCCCAAGAATCGAGATTGCAAAAGGGGTGCCTAAAGGTCATATGGTCCAATTAAAAAAATAAAAATAATAATACCCCCTCCCCCAAATACAAATCTAGGTCTGACTTGACTAGCTTTTGCTATCTACAGTGTAAAAGCATCTAAAAATAAAAAATAAAAAAGCATCTAAAAATAAAAAAGATTTTTAAATATCATTTGGATCTTATAGTATATCTTAAAACCTGTGGGGATTAAAATAAAATTAAAAACTAAAAATTTAAAAAAAAAATACAAACTCCCATCAGCCTTCACTGGAAGAACCCTCTGTGCATATGCGAGAAAAAGGACCGACTTCCAACCCCTAAGGGAATCTCTCGGCCATTCTGACTTTACTACTGGCCAGGGAGAAATTCCCTTGCCATGTAGTGACTATGACCGGTGAATAAAGCCTAAATCATAAAATTACCTTTTGTCAGTCTTTTCCTTTCCTTGAATTCCTTCCTTTTCAGCGTGACCACCAAAATATGATGGGGTTAAAAGCAAACCCTAGAAACACGCACCAAGAATAACTACAGACACTTTTTAAACCTTAAAACATAAAACCTCTTGGTAGCCCATAAACCTTTGCAGTCATGACCCTAACAATCCCTGACCGTTTGGTTGAAATCCAGTTAAGAATAGCAGAGCCTTAAAATAGATGACCATTTAGATGGACCAGGGAGCAATGGTGATGAAGGGGTGCTCCACATTCCCCAAACCTCCAAAACTGGAACCTCACCATCAGATAGAGTTTAACGTCATTCCCAGGACATGTAGACCCTCAGTCACCGCCTTCTAGCACCCATATGATAAAAAGTGTTGGGACTTGCTATAAGAGCAATAGGGTTGGGGCAATCATATAGGTGCTAGGGTTTGACATGACCAGCCAATTGATCAGAGGGGGCCTCTCCGACCGCCTGTCTAGCCTAAGTAAGATTCTAAGTGGAGTGTTGCAGGTCATGGAATTGCTCATCCACCAAGACTCCATCCTTAAGCATCATGGGTCGCCACCCACGGCCAACAGGCAGCCCCATTTGGGGGAATCTTACTCCTCTGCAGAGGTGCAGTTGGTGCATTCTAACGCCCCAGCCAACAGGGCGGAGTGGGGTATTAGTTTGAAGCTAACATCCACATTCTATTTTGTCTATTAACAAATGTGTCCTGCCTGCAGCGACATGTTGAAGTGATTTAGCGTACAGTTGGTTTGAGCAACAAGCTAAGCACAACTGAACCAGTGCCAAGACAACTGGTACTTATGGGAATCCAGAATAGTCCACTCATGCATTTGGGTGATTCCATTCCTCATTGGCTGCTTGGTTTCTATGATGTTAGGAGGCTTCATAAATAAGCTGGCATTTCGCAGTAGTATTTGCAGCAAAACAGATTCGTATTGAGTTACAACTGCTTGCTACCTTGTCTTACCAATTCGATGGTAATTAGAACTATTCTACAATAATAATAATGAATTAATTTTGACAAAGTGAAAAGCAGGTAAATAAAAGACAATAAGATTTGAAAAATACTTACAAACAACATCTGATGCTGTGTCGCCACCTTCTTTATTATCAATTCCATCATAGAGAGACATTTCTGTTCGTTTTTGTAGATAAAGTCATGAATAAGCTTAAAAAATAAAAAATAATCACAAATTTATTTAAAGGGTAAAACAGTTTCATAAGAAATTACAATTCATTTTCTTTTTTTCTTGGTAGACACTTTTACTTTTAAATTTTGTTAGTTTCTTTACAGCTGTGTCAGAACATAGAGGCAGGGCAGCTAGTAGTCCTGGAGATGGACGCCTAGGTAACAGATTGACTGAAGGGGACGACTGGTGTAACATAATGGGGGGGGGGTGAGGTGAAGCTATAAGTGTAACCTGATATGAAAATTAGCATGAAAAAGCTTTTTAGCAAAGATTGCATGTTAGATGAGAATGGAAAAGTTTAATGATGAATCATCAATGACACATAGCATGTTTCTATTGGACAAGCTGTGAGATGAGGTAAAGTAGGAGTGAGAGGTAAGAGTGTGAATTGAGTTTGGAATTATGAGTCGAAAGAGCAAGACATAGACTTTTGCTATCAACTGTTGTGACTTGATGGGAAATAAAAAATCTCATGAGAAAAAGAAGTGGCCTTGTGTTATTACTAAAAATTCTAAATGGCACAAGGCAAGATATCCCTCAGCCCCCAAGTTGGTTTCCAGACTTCAAACATCAAGGAATTGTCAGGCAATTGAACAACAGCCCAGCAACTAGGATTCAAGCCTCTCCAATGTAGTACCGGTCCAAAGATAAGAATACTGCTAAATATTTCTACTATCAACATATCATTACTCCATTCAGAAATGAGAACCATTAAATAACAAATGTTGACACATCTCTCAATTCCGAAAGAAGAGCGTAACACAACACTGAGCAGTAAGGTGACCCCCACTCCCCGGGTTCCCCATGTGTTGAGAGTCCAAGAGCTGAGAGTGGTTGGCCAACACTGGCGTGTCCAACCGTAGCAGACCACAGGAGAATGTTGGGCTGACTTCTGATTTAGGTCAGAAAATTAAAACGGAAAGTTTTTTGGTGGTCCCCAATGACAGTTTAACTACAGTCTATTAATTAACATTTTGCGAATTGGGTTACAGTTTTAGGGGATTAAGGTTGTTTTTAATTACATATTGCTTTAAAAAATAAACAAAAAAAACAAATTACTATACATCTAATTAACTATTGAAATTAATTATTGAATCTATTATTGAGACAGTTGTTTGCGTTAGTATTGCAATGTATAATTTCAATTAAACTTAGTTTAGAAAAATATTTTTCAACATTAAATGTATAGTAATTTGTTTTTTTTGTTGTTTATTTTTTTAAAAGTAATACGTAATTAAAAACAACCTTAATCCCCTAAAACCATAACCCAATTCGCAAAATGTTAATTAATAGACTTTAGTTAAACTGTCATTGGGGACCACCAAAAAACTTTCCGTTTTAATTTTCCAACCTAAATCAGAAGTCAGCCGAATGTTGCTAATGAGTTGAGCAGTGCTCAGCATATCAAGTCCCTCTTATTTGGATGGTCTGTGAAATGAGAGGTAAGTAGCAGTATAGCAGCTGTTTTGTAGGGTGCTTCTTCTTGCGTCATCCTGGTGTCGTTCACATCTAACTCTTTCTCCAAGCACTTTGTTAAAGTCCAGGTAATGCAGCCATATAATAGCACTGACATGACTTTGGGAGAATTCCTGTTTCATCAGAGAGATCAGATTTTCATGTGGTCAATAACATGTCTATAGCAGTTCATGTCTTTTCAATGTGTATGCTGACATTACTTTTGGTACTTTTTAAAGAATTATTTCAATTATCAGGTTGAACATGAAAACAAAAGTTTGTAACTATGGGGGAGTGATGCACAGTAAATTGAAGGGGCATGATAAACTCTTGCAGCTATTTTTTTAGTCAGATAAGACAGAAAATAGTAACTGGCTGATAAGACAGGTACTGCAAGAAACCAAATATCAAAAAGACTTAATTCGGGAATTATATGAAAGGACCAGGTTAGCTCAGTCGGTAGAGCATTCGGCTAGAAACCACAAGGTTCCTAGTTCAATACCAGCCCTCGCCAACTCAGCGTATGAGTAGCACAGGGATCTGTGCAGTAAAATGAGGAGCTGGTGGTAGGTGTGGCACTCCACCTCAGACGCAAAAACAATCTCCTTGGTCTAGCGCTAGTGAAAAGGGGATAAACTCCCTCGATGATTGGCTGATACAAACTTTAGGCCACTCTGACAACTTTACTTACTATGTCTTCTTTCCTTCCTCTTTCTTTCTTTCCTTCCTTCCTTCTTCATACAAAACGCTGTGTCACAAAAGCACGCAAAAATCGCCACTGCCTCTCTGCCCAAAATGAGCCACTTTTATGGTGAAAACAGGAGTTGCAATGCACCATGGGCCATTACCCATAGCGCCTTTCAATACCAATAAAAGTGTCTTCTCTGCCCCCCTTCCAACTTTTCAACATTTCTCACTCCGACCGGACTCCACGACACACCGCCCCGACCACATTCCTTTCTTCTTCGCTACATTTCTCCTTGCAAGCCATGCACCGGAACCGTTTCGAGTCAGGTAGGTTTGCCTCGTCATTACACTTACTTTACTTATGACCCAAAAAGTGTTGATATGCTGTAAAACAAAACAACCAGCACAAGACTAGTAAAAATATGTCACTAGCTGCAAAATAGATGGACAGAGTTCAAATTCTGTTTAAGGCTGTATTCCCTTTGTATTTAATGCCTTTGGGGTAGGTATAAATCCACCTCTATTTGACCTGGTGTGTCATGATAGATAATAGAAAAGAGATGAGCACTACCAAGTAATACCTAATGTCTTCCGAGATGCTATAATAAAGTAGTAAGGTATGTGGAGTGGCCTATCAGCGATGGAGTCTATCCTCTTTTCTCTAGTGCTTGACCAGGGAGATTGTTTTACTGAGGTGAAGCGCCACACCTACCATCCACTCCCAAGATACTTTACCGCACAGATCAGATTATCCAAGCAGAGCTTCTCATGTGCCGAGTTGGCAGGGGATACAGGTATTGAATGTGGAACATCTAGATTTTTCGGCCGATGCTCTACCAACTGAGCTAAACTGGCCTTTGAGATGGTATAAGGGACAAAAGTTCAGCATAGCACCCCCTGGACTTATAGAAAATGGAACAAACAAAACAGAAAGTGGGTACTGTTTTCTGGTAGTAGGCTAATATAGTGGTCCCTCTTCCTAATCTAAGGTTATTTAAAGTGAACCTATCTGCTTAAAAATTGACCTTATGTCACATCCTGTCAGCGGTTGAAGAATTGGATGATTGGATTTTATGGCCTGGAAACTTTTGGGTAATGTTGGGTAAAGTTTTTGCTTTATTCATTCTTGGGTATTCAAATTAATTTTTAACACGTTTTATAAAACTTGTTTTTTTTATCTATTATAACCCATAGAGGGGACCCTAACAGGTACTACCACTCTGGGCCAGAGCAATGGTGATGAAGGGGAACTTGAAAAAAAATTTTTTTAAATCCTAAAAATGTTTCCATATTGTGGTGTAATGTTATCATTGTTGTGTTTTTGATTTTTTTTAAGAAATAATAATAAAATCAGTACTTGTTTAGAATTGGTTTGGTTTCTTTTGTTTTAATAGTATATCAACCTTCATGGGTTATTTAATGCCAAAGCCATCCTTGTAGAAGAACAGTAGAGGTACTATTTAACCCATACATGGGGAGGATATAGAGGATTCATACCTTTCTGGAAGTGAATGTGAGAGCATGACTGGAGATTGAACTTGCTTACTATGATGTTGCAGTCCAGTACATTAGCCACTATGCCACGAGGACTACCCCCCACCCCATTTAGAATTGGTGTCTGATCCAGAATGTAAAGAAATGTATTCAACAAAGTATGATGTCACACAACAATGTGTACAATGCAGTACATTTCCTTGGGTTTAAGTTAACAGACTCCGACCCAAACAAATTTTTTTTTTTTTAAATGAAAGATTTTTTTTTCTTCCTTTTTTTTTTTTTTCTTGTAAAAGTCAAAAATATTTTTACTTATATACAACAAACGATGATGTCACACCACATTATGTACAATATGGAAACATTTTAAGGATATTTTTGTTTGGTTAAATGTTTTATGACATCAACCCTCTTTCGGGTCATTTAATGCTGAATAAAGTCATTTTTAATAAACAAAGGACTAAACATTTTATTAAATCTAATTTCTTTTTTAAATTGAAACATATGACCAAGTAGGCCTGAACCTATTCTAATACTGACCACCCCAAGCAGAGATTTAAGAGGTTTGAATTTTCTTTCCCCTAGACTGGTTGCCTAACCAAGGTTAAAGAGCCCAGTCTGCCCTACTATTTACTCATAGCAGGAGGGAGAATAGTTGGATTTATACCTTTCCCAAGGGTATTAGCGCTATGTGGACTGTGGCTTCGTCCAGGTTGACAAGTCTATTTCCTAAGACTCTAACCATTACACAACCATACTCTCCGGACTCAAGTTGCTTAAAGTACCTGCTATTGCTTAAGTGGTCACCCAAAGTATTGAACTGGTTTATTGGTGCTTGAATTCGGTGATCTAACGGGAACCAGTGCTTTCAGTATGACTTTATCATAATTGAGAGAGAGAGAGAGAGAAGGTATACAAGTACATCTAAATGAGGGTTCACGGTAACAATAAAGTACTTTGCAACATATAAATTAGAATGCATTTTGGGTGGGTCTTTTATATATATATGTATATATGTGAGTGACTTTGAAAGAAAATAAAAAATATAAAAAATAAAATAGAATAAAATTTAAAAAATAAATTAAGGTAAATAGGAAGATATGAAGAAGAAATAAACTACTAAATAAATGAATTCTAAATGAACTGGAGTGGTCCCTTTAGTTGAAATCTGGAATAGATTGATTTAACAGAAATTCCTAACAAATTACAAAGTGGTCAGATATCTTTTTTATTACCCTACAGCTGAGCGAGACAGAACAATAAAAAAAATCTGTTCTCAAATGACTTAAAAGTAATAAAGAATTCATCATTCGCATCTGATGAGCTGGGAGAATTAGACGCTTCGTCTAAGCTCCCCGAAATAGTCTATAATATAAAATCTCTAAGTTATTTGTTATTTCTTTACATCGGCCAAAACGTTGTGCATTTGTATTTCACAATAAAAACAGTGCAAGATGCAAAGTCTGCAGATGCACCAGTGTAACACGTGCAAGACGTCTTAAACTATGCTGAAGTCGCTCCGATATCCTGTGTTTCTGTATAAGGGGACGATGGTAGTGTCCTGCTTGTCCTGAGGGATGTGTCCATATTCCCAGCAACTGCAGAGTTGCTAGTGTAGTGGTTGGAGCAGTGCTGCCTCAATCCTCTCGATTTTGTAGTGGAAAACTACGTAGCCTGGGCAGGTTCCGTGGATATGATCTCACTATGCCAGCTGCAGGAGGGGTGTCGGGAGAGCGGATGCCACTCTGCACCGCATTGATGGACCTAACGAAGGCATCCAACCTGGCCACCCGATGTGTTCGCAGTCACTGCACCAGAGATTCCAGAGATTGCCATTAAAAAATTTTGCTGCTCAACGACTCATGCAGTTGCAGATATTTTTTTAAAAGAAAGGAAAAAAAATGTGGACACTACGCCATTGTCTTTAGTAGACAGAAGGATGCCAACCAATAAAAATGGGGAAAATAGTCCAAAAATAAAATCCAAATAATACATATTATTTATCAAGTCACACAGACAAATAATAAATGATCAGGTCTAATATTAAACCATTGGCCGGTAATAAAATCACAGTTTTGGCTTGGAAAAAAGTCACAATTAATTTATGGTAGCCAGTTATGATTAAGGTGAAATTCTGTTTGTTTTGTTTTGTATGGTTTTACGGCATATCAACAACGGTGGGTCATTTAATGCCGGCAAAGTTTTTAAAAGATTCGTAGCGATAGTTTGGAAGAAAACTTTTTAAACTCTTTTTTTTGTAAACAAATTTTTTATTTAACCCACGGATGGGACCCTAACAGGTACTACCACTTCGGGACAGAGTGGACGAGGAGCAATGGTGATGAAGTGCTGCTCCACATTCCCCAGACTTCCAGAACTGAAACCTCACCATCAGATAGAGTTTAACGTCATACCCAGGACATGAAGACCCTCGGAAATCGTTTTCTAGCATCCACATAATAAAAAGGGTTGGGCGGTTGTCATAGTGAAATTTTGTAAAGAAATGTTTTTAATTCGTGTGAGACGTAAGGGATTTATCGAGTAAACACTTTGGGTTTATCTTTCTTTTTTTTTTCTTTTTTTATATACCTGAAATTGTTAAGCCTAACTCAGGGCAAATTTTAACACTATATTGTAACCCATTTTTCCATATATCTCAACTGTTTTAAAATTAATTATTATTTGTCAGAATTTAGGATATCTTTCGTTTTATGTCGCTAAAACGGGAGGCTACTCTTAGTAAATTTACAAAATAATCCCATGTCTAAAATAGCAGATAACAGTCCGATTCAAAAAATAATTCAAATAGTAAAAATTTTTAAATTGAAATCTTGAGATTTATATTCGATACGAATAAAAACAATATAATCTAACCCTAAGAAAAGATGAAAAATTAATTTAAAAAGGTTTAAAATAGTTCGCAAAAACAAATTACATATCAATACATTGTAGTTTTTGAGAGTTTCCTTTCGATACAACAAAACAAAAAACGGAAAATTAAGTATTTTTATACGAATAAGAAAATAAATCTTGTACAATTAAAACATAAACAAACAAACCCGCTAATGAAATAAAAATATTAGATTATTTACATTTACAATGAATAAATAGAAAAGTAAAAGTAAATTTGTTAAAATATTTTTGAATAATAAAAACATGCTTACGATATCCACAACGACAACACCGGTTGTAACCGGAAGTCAGTTCAAAAATAGTCACGGAGAAATAAAAAAAAAGGAAAAGTATTTTGAAAATATTACAAACTTAAATATAACTAATCTAAACTAAAATATAAAAACATAATTTTTAATTAGTGTTTATAAAATACAGAATGTTTATATTTTGTGCTTATTCAAAAATCTTAAATGTTTGAACAAAAATACAGGGGAGGTAACTTTTTTTTTGACAAATTTAGCGTTGGAGGGCACCGCAGATGGTACAATACTTAGGTTATTGATTTAGTCAAATAGACCATTGCTGGTGAGTTCAATTCTCACTGGGTGTCTCACACCTCCTGACCTTGCGCCATAGATAAGCTTAGCAAATGAATTTAGTTTTAGGACCTGGTGCAAAAATAGATTTATGTAGGTATATCTAATTTTCATCAGGGGAGGTAATTTTTTTTTTTAATTTTAAAACAATTACAATTATTGTCCCATTTTAATGAAATTTTCAGCACTTTATTCATTAAGGACTTAATTCTAAATTGAATAGCTTATTTTATTAAAAAGAACTTGAAAAAGATGGGGGGGGTAATAAAAAAACATTTCCAGTCGCTAATTTTCATATTTGTAGAAATATTAAATCCAGAAGACAACATTAAAAAAAAAAAATTTAAATTAAAAAATTCAACACTTCAAAAAAGTTATTTGAAAATCTAAAGGTTATTTTCTTAAAACTCAAAAAATAATTTTTGTTGTGTGTTTTCTCTTTTTCGTAGTTTTAAAAACAATATTTTTCTTATTTGTCTGAATCTTTTAGATGTGGCTTGCTAATTTGTATTATTTAGATTTTTCAGACTATTGTCCTCATCTTTATTTTTATATATATAATGTTTCCTTCTATGTACCCACCAACCTTTTTTAGGTTTTTCTTGTGTGAACTCATGAACCTACTCATCAAACTTAGGAACAAGGTTAACGGATTGAAAACAATTTACACCAATGGATTAGATAAAGGGATAGGTTCAAAGTACCATGAAGGTTCCCAAGTTTGACAAGAAACCCCTGAAGAAGGCCAAAACGTTTGTTTGATTTGGTTTGGTTTGTTTTGTTTTACGGCATATCAACCTCAGTGGGTCATTTACTGCCGACAAAGTTGTGAAATAAATTCATTCTTAATGCATAATACAATTTTGTTTATAAACTCATGTTTTTCTATTTAACCCATAGATGGGACCCTAACAGGTACTACCACTCCGGGTCAGAGTGGACCAGGGAGCAATGGTGATGAAGGGGTGCTCCACATTTCCCAAATCTCCAGAACTGGAACCTCACCATCAGATAGAGTTTAACGTCATTCCCAGAACATCTAGATCCTCAGCCACCGCCTTCTAGTACCCATATGATGAGAAGGATTGGGGGTTGCCATAAGGGCAATAGGGTTGGGGCAATCATAAGTGGGCCCTGTTTTCGGGTCTGGTAATGAGAGCTTGGTGTTTTTACGTCTCTCCTCCAGTACTGCTTTTTGATAAGTAAGCCCTGTTTTTGGGCTAAGTGATGAATGAAGTGTAGGGACCGCTGTTTACACGACTACCCTCAGTGTGTGCTCCGTGATAAGTAGGCCCTGTTTTTGGGCTAAGTGATGAGAGCGTTTGTTTTTTACGTCTCTCGTTGGTAACGGCTCCCTGATAAGTCAAGTTTTGGTATTTGGCGCCAACATATGATGTTGGCATTCGCCCCTGGCAGCAGGGGGAGATAATTAGCTATGGAATTTCCAACACCACCTGAGTTCTATCCTTAAGCATCACGGGTCGCCACCCACGGCCAACAGGTGGCCCCACTGGGGGAAACTTACCCTTCTGCAGAGGTGCAGGCGGTGCTCTCTAATACCCCACTGACAGGGCAGAGAAACATTTATGTATAGTACTAAAGCCTATATGATTGTTCTGACCGTATTTCCTTTATTGCAAACCCTCAACCCTCAACCCCTTTTATCATATATGCTAGAAGGTGGTGAATGAGGGTCTTAGTGTTCTGGGTATGACATTAAACTGCATCTAGTGGTGAGGTTCCAATTCTGGAGCTCTAGGGAATGTGGAGTACTCCTTCATTGCTATTACTCCCAGGTTCACTCTGACTTGAGATAGTAGTATCTGTTAGGGTACCTTCTATAGGTTAAATAGATGAAAAAAGAGTTTGAAAAAATGTGTATAAACCTCCCTACATCACTTGTAGACGTTTTTGACATCCATGCACAAATCGCCATACACTTCCATTAATTGATGAATAACAATTGGTTTAATGCTTTTTGTGTTCAAAAATCGAATAACTGTGAATTTCATTCTTAGCAATAGCATTGATCGGGGTCTCCATCAGAAACGAGTGCCAAACCAAGACTGAACATGGCTGGTGAAGGTGCATGTATGGTGGTTATTAATGAATGGATATATATATATATATATATATATTGGTAATTATAACAAACACATAATATGGTTACATATATTAAGATAAAAAACAAATAACTCATAAATTCAATGTAATATGAGTGTAAAATTCAAAATGATAATACTTGAAGATAAAACTCCGACAAAGGTTGATAGACAAAACATTTTATATACAGCACAGAATAAACAGGGTACATAATACATAGAGGTGTACATGAACATACATACATAAGTAATACAAAGTTACATGTAAAAGGATAAACATAAAAGCAACAGACATGAGACTAGGAATAGTCCATGCTGTATGAATCACTTACAGTAATGTAAGGGGGGGCCAAAGCCCCAACAAGAAGGGGGTATACCGGAGTCTAACCCATAGTGTCTCGTAAGTCGAGCAGCGGCAAAGAGAGCGAGAAGTTCAAATCAGCCGCTTAAATACACCTGAGGCCCCTAGCGGGAACCAGCGAAACTGAACGAGCAGACAACTCTCCAGGCAAATACGAAAATAACACCACATGTGTATTAAAACAAATAGATAACAGTAGTCAAAAATACTGATCCAAGTCCTGCAGAATATGCTTTTTTAAAAGTTCATGTAATTAGAAAAAAAAAGTGTTGAGTTAACTCCAAATGAGAAAGAAAGGGTAATGTTCAATATATCAGCAGCGAAGTAAAGTTTTTAGAGAGAAAGATATAGATTGTAATACCTTCAGCGGTAGGTAGATATTTCTGAGTCGAGCGGCATGGAATATGTAGGCATAAGTGTGTCTTTCTGAACTGTTCTTAGAAAACCTTCACTTTTATAGGCCCCACTTGGATCGAAATCGGTCTTTTTAAAAAACTTCTTTTTTTAGGCGTGAACACTTCTGATTGGTTGAAAATTATATGCTTTGGGGATTACCCTCATATTTAACAACTAAATGTACAAACTTAGCAAAAAACATTTTCAATGTTATAATGCTATAAACTGTTCATGTTCCTGACACTACATTATTGTGTACTTGACATGAGACTTTGATAAGTTGTGGTGCACCTGAACACTGTACACAATAAATTTCATTATTATTATTAATATCTACTACAAGTGGATATACCTCAGTATAATAATTTAATTATTACAATGTTTATAATATGCTTACTTAAGAGCTATTGCAATATAGTTCAATATGTAAAAAGTACAATAATCTTGATTTAACTCTCTATCCCTCTTGTTTTCTTTCTTTCCTTCTTTTCATTATGTTCAATTGAAACAGATTAGCGTTATCATTTCTAGATGCTACCCCCTCTCTCTATCTTTCCCCTACTCTCTTTCCTTCTTTCTTTCTTTCTTTCTTACTTTCTTATTAATTTTTTTCTGTGTAGCATGTCCTTTTTCTTCCATTTCTTTCTTTATGATAAAGACAAAATGATCCATTATTTAGTTGAGGTGATGATACTCATGAGAAATAAGAATTCTGCGGATAATCAACACCAGCTAATCAGGATTTACATTTTTGCATTTCATCTTGGATGATTTGGATGGTCTCATTTTAACCAGAGGGTCTTGCAGGATGATAACGGTCAAAACAGAATAAAGCAACCCTATTCTTTATCCACCCCGTTTACTGGTTTTACTAATGGAGCCACCTGTTTGTCATAGGTGGTGACCCATGATGCTTGAAGACAGAATCCTGGTCACGAGCAGTCCATGACATGCACCACTCCACTTTGGCCCTTACTTAGTCTAGGAGGGTAGTCAAAGAGTCTCCCTTCCATCAATCATTCGGTCACATCAAGCCCTAGCACCTATATGATTGTCTTGACGCTATTGCCCTTAGGACAAAGCCTAAACCATTTTTATCATATATATATTTACCAACCCCTCCGCACGAGCAGGATGTGACACACGGTCAATTTCTTAAGCGGATTTCAGCAGGTTTGTATTCAAAGTTTTCCTTCTCCTAGACCGGTTTCCTAACCAAGGTTAAAGAGCCCAGTCTGCTCTACTATTTACCCATAGCTGGAGGGAGAGTAGAATTCATACCTTTCCCAAGGGTATTAGCGCTAAGTGAAATGCAATTACCTACGTCCAGGATTTGAACTCGGGGCAACGAGTCCATTTCCTATGACTTTAACCATTACACCACGCGCTTCCATTTTTATCATATATGTGCTAGAAAGCGGTGTTCTGGGTATAACATTAAACTGCATCTAGTGGTGAGGTTCCAATTTTGGAGCTCTGGGGAGTGTGGAGTACCCCTTCATTGTCATTGCTCCTAGGTCTACTTTGACCCAGAATTGTAGTAATTATTAGGGTCAAATAGATAAAAATTTGAGTTTAAAAATGTTTAAAAAATTGAGTTAGGAAAAAGAATTTGAAAGCCCAACAAGAATGAATAAAAGACAACACCTGCAGCATAAGATAACCCAGCTAGGGTTGACATACTGTAAAATCCAACCAATCAACCCGCTGCTACACTCTATCTTGCCTCGGCAGTTTCTAATCATCATCATCATTATCATGTCACGCAATTTACACGGATATCCATGACGATCTCTCGCCAACCTTCCTTATCATTCATCGATCCTGGGAGCTCCTCCACGCAGCAGTCAGCATCCCTACATGGTTGGTCAATGTAGGTCCTGGCTGGGCGGCCCACATTAGTGTGCCCATGTGCTGGCTTCCACAATGGAACTTCGCTTACGATCTCATCCTTGCTTCTCCAGCAGTGTCCTGCATGTCTAACCCGTCTTACTTGTATGGTTTGTGAGATATGGGGCAGGTGGCCATGTAGTTGCTTTTTTATTGGGTGCTGCTTCCACGACTTATTCAGGACCACTCACAGCATTCTCGTGCAGCTCCCATCTAGCTTACTCTCAAGGTGCTTCGTTAGGGTCCTGGTGGTACAGCCATACAGCAGTACCGACACAACCACAGCCTGGAAGAATCATCTCTTTAGCTTGTCGGGGAGCTACCTATTGGTGCTATTGACAAATGTGTGTTACATAATCTATGCATAGATTATTGTCAACCCCCTGTATTTCTGAAGGGATGGCCCCTTTTCATATCATGGGTGGGACTTTCCATGGAATATTACAGAAAGCCTGTGACATACGTGAAGTCACGTAGGACCGAGTTAACCCTCAGTTCCAGCTTGGTCAGGCAGAAAGCATGTCTGCCTTAGCTGGGATCAAATGCACACGCGTGTTGTGTTAGTTAGAAGAAGAAGCTTAAGCAATAAAAGTTTAAAGAAATAAAATGGTGTTCTTGCTTGATGAATGTCTTGGCAAAAATACTGACCAAGAAGAAGGAATGCATCAAAGACGAACAGCCAACAAGAATCTTGAAATAGAATTCAACATGGAGAGAAAGAATAGAAACGACTAGAGATCACCAAATGGCCAAAGAAGTAAGTAATGCAAAATGCATATGCATCTCTCTGTCTACCTATGTCTATCTCTCCCCTCTCTCCAGTAAAAGAAAACTTGTGTATATACCCAACATGGATATATGTGTATGAGTATGTAACATGTGGAGTTTGTACAGTTATTTGGTTTGAACACAAAACACATTAAACCAATTGAAATTCATCACCAATTAATGGAAGTGTATGGTGAATCATGTATGGATGTCAAAAACCTCCACAAATGGTGTAGGGAGTTTAAAATGATGAGGTTCAACGCTTCCTCAATGACACAGTGGCGAGCTGGCCTAACATGGGTATACAAAAACTGCGATAGTGCCTACAAATATGCATCAACCAAAATGCTGCTTTCTCAGCCACCGCTTTCTAGCACATATATGATAAACAGGGTTGGGTCTTTGCCATAAGACCACTACGGTCGGGACAATCATATACATGTGACCAGCCGATTGATCTGTGGGAGCCTCTCTGACTAACTGTCTAGCCTAAGTAAGGGCCAAAAATGCTGTATGTCTTGGACTACCTAGCCACCAGGATTCTATCCTTATGCATCACAGGTCGCCACTCACGGCCAACAGGTAGTTGTAGAGATTTTACCCCTCTGCAGAGGTCAAGTCAGTGTATTTTTCTCCCAGCCGACAGGGTCGAACACCTTTTTGTGAGAACCGACTATATATATATATATATATATATATATATATATATATATAGAGAGAGAGAGAGAGAGAGAGAGAGAGAGAGAGAGATAAAGGAGAAGAATTAGGGAAACAAATACATAAATAAAGAATCGGTCCAATAATTACTTTAAAAATACTGGACTAAACAGAAGAAAGAGGAGATAATAAGTTGAAAGTTAAGAGCACACTGGATAAAACACGAGTGACAGCCATAAGCCAAACTGAGAAATGTTATATTCTATATAATAATAATATATAATATAAAATATAAATAAATGTTGAAACTTTAAAATCATTAATGTAAACATCATTGACAATAATCAATAAAGGTTTCTGTGATTTCTAAATATTTTGGAGACATGACATTTGGGATTACCCTCATACATATATATATCTATTATTATACTAAAGCTGAGTGAATCAATGATTGTTTGCTAAAGGCTTTTTTCCTATTTAGTTTAATGCAAAATACATCCCAAAATATTCCTTAGTTTTTGTGTTAAGTTAAGTTTGGAAAAAATTCTATCTTATTTGGTTCTAATTAGTTGTAACTTGCAATTATGTCAAAAACTCACTCGTCTCTTACTTCACATTCTGGCTGTCTCTTTCCCCTTCTCTATGTATATATCATGACAAAGTACTCCTTATATATGTTAGTTTCCTCTGTGGAATAAAGAGAGAGATTGGAGAGTGTGAGCAGTAGATTGAATTCTCACTTCATTCGTATGTTAATGTTCAGCATGTTACATAACTATTAGATCCCTAATACTTATATAAGGTAGTATAGAAACATAATGGCGATTAGTGCAGCTGATGGTCTTGAGAGTGAGTGGCGACGCTTGACCTCACTCTCACCTTGCCTTCTGGGGATAAATCGTGAGAACCGGAAGGCATAGGAGACCCTGTCTTCCAGTTTAAGGATAGTAAGTAAGTTTCAGCCAGTTAGCAGGTAGGAGCCGAGCCCGATAGGATGTAAGTCGATCTGCGCAGATGTCTGGTGGGGATTTAACAATAAAATAAGATCAAAAGTAAATCGAAGTCTTGTGTTTATTATCTAAAAACTAACAATGACACAGGGCTTCTGATAACGAGAAATCCCTAACAGAAAACCAGACCGAAGACCCCAAGTCAACTCCAGACGCAAGATCTTAAAAGATGCCAGACCAAGTCAAGATGTTAGAAGATATACCAAAGACGATCATAATAGCAGCCGACCAGAATAGAAAATACGACAAGAAGTAAGTGAAGTGAAGAAGAAGGGTATGCAACAAGCAGCTAACGGTTGGCTTATATATAAGATGGGTCAGTTTTGATTTAATTGCAAATTTTAGCAAAATGATTTTAATGTTTTTTTTGTCTTTGTTTTTTTGTTTTTGTTTTCAATTATTATTATTTTCCGTCCGTATTTATTTTTTAAAATTTAGTTCGTTTTGCAAACTAATTCTCCTCCTGGTCACAATTATCTACCTAGAGCTCAATAGGTGACCTAACGGGTCACGATTTTTCTAGTATATATATATATATATATATATATATATATATATATATATAAGAGATAGTTTTATAATTTGCTTAAAGCATTGTGTATATATTGGTTAGGAGGTTGATTTAGAAGGCTATCACAATGCAGGTGTAAAGAAAATAATAATAATACGGTAACAATGGTGTTGTGTGTTAACCTGTATTTAATTCTTGAATTTTCGAGATAATATCTCTTTTTCAAAAGATGGCATTTCTTTTAAAAAGAAATGCCATAACTAGACTGCTTCAGTTCCAGTGATCTTTTGAAAAAGAGATATTATCTCGAAAATTCAAGAATTGAATACAGGTTAACACACAACACCATTGTTACCGTATTATTATTTTTTTCTTTACACCTGCATTGTGATAGCCTTCTAAATCAAACCTCCTAACCAATATATATATATATATATATATATATATATATATATATATATATATCGGCCGTTGTTGTGAAATCGACGCCGATTGGTTGTAAAATATTTATTACCCTTTTATATTACCCGTTAGTCCAGGAAATGAGTACGTGGAGCCGGACACAATATCGGCTTGTTTTATGGCATACCATCGACGGTTGTCAAGGTGAACGCTTCTGGTTGGTCTATAAAAGGGAGTTACAACTAGTTACGACAATATCATTTTCTCGGTTGATAAAAATTGGGTTGTAAATTGTATTACTGGTTGGTTGGATTTTACGGCATGTCAACCCTTGCTGTATTATTTTATGCTTAAGACGTTTTATTTTATAAATTCTTGATGGGCATTCAATTTTTTTGTTTTTTTCAAACTCAATTTTTTTAAATACATTTTTAAAACTCATTTTTCAATTTAACCTATAGATGAGACCCTAACAGGTACTACCAATTCAGGTCAGAGTTGACCTAGGAGTAATGGTGATGAAGGGATACTCCACACTTCCCAGAGTTACAAAATTGGAACTTCACCATTAGATGCAGTTTAACGTTATAAAATACGACCTTCAGCTACTGCCTTCTAGCATGCAAAATAAAAGTTTCAGGGGTTTGCCATGAGGTCAAAGTGGTTGGGACAATCATATGTGTTAGGGCTTGACATGAGAAGACCCATGATCAGAGGACACCTCTCTGACCACACGTCTAGCCCAAGTAAGGGCCGAAGTAGAGTTTTGCATGTCATGGACTGTTCAACCAGCAAGGGTCCGTCCTTAAGCATCACGGGTCAACATATATAGGCTATAAAAATATCTGAGGTAGGGTTGTCGTCCTTGATCTAAGAGTCTCTCTTTTAACCAGCCAATCACAGGCCGGCATTCTTTAGCGGCAAAACCAAAGAGAGCAATTCTTTCTTTTCTGATCCAGCTATTACCGAAGTTGGACGACAGCAAGGGCGTCCCTTATATTCATCAGTGAGAACAGAGAGCCGTAGCTTGTAACTTCGTTAATTCACCTACCTCAGGACTTTCACTTAAGTGGACTGTATTATATTTATGCAATTATCTTTCCTGCAGACATTATTGGAAATTCCATTGCCAATTATCTCCCCCTACCGCCAGAGGGCGAATACCAACATCGTATGCTGGCGCCAAATACCAAAACCTCACTTATCGAAAAGCCATTAACAACGAGAGACGTAAAAATAAACGTTCTCTCACAGCCCAAAAAGAGGGCTTACTTATCAGGGAACCGTTACGAGAGAGAGACGTCAAAAGAAACGCTCTCACCACTTAGCCCCAAAACAGAGCTTACTTATCGCAAAGCAGTAGTGGAGAAGAGACATAAGACACCAAACTCTCATTACCAAGCCCCAAAACCGGGGCTCTTAACACAGAACCTTACAACCAGATTCCGTCTAAGGCATTGTATCAGCATACTGCATAAAGGCCGGTACAACTGCACACTGACTAAAGGAAAAGCAACTACGGAGACGATACGTATTATCTACATTTCCCACCAACGAGAAGAAAACCGTGTTATCACCAGTACTACAAGGAATTCCTTCACAGATAAGTCTGTAGCAATTACCATTAAATTTGCAACAATTTTATGTAATTATTTGTCAATACAAGTGTCTGCATTTACTTTTGTGTTGTTCCTTCTTTGTCCGACAATTTGCCTACAACTACGGAGAAATAAGAACTTCTTCGAAGCCGTGAATACTCTTAACATTTCGTTTGCTAGTAATTAATTTTCTTTGTGTAAAATAATACAAGTCGTTTGAAATTCCAAGTCGAGTTCATGCGTTTTCTCTTTTTAACTCCTGTCTGCGTCACACTCGTGGCCTGAAACACCATAAGCCTATAGGTGGCCCCATTTGGGGGATTTTATGCCTCTGCAGACAGGGCAGTCTATTACAGGTAATAAATTAGATAACTGATGATACTATTAGATAGTTGATTGCATGTTTTCTTTTACGGTATATGAACTCTTTTCCGAATGCCGAATCAAGTTATTTTGATAAAAGATTCTATGTTTCAAGTTTTTAATATCTTCAAATACTTATTCATAATGTACATTTCTGTACAGTTTGGTTCATTCAGTAATTTTCGGATATTAATTTATTTTTATAGGGGTCGGTTTAGCTCAGTCCGTAGAACATTTACAATCTGAACCGACATGATGTCTCCCCTAATCCAATGAGGTAATATTTCATCATTTTTACTTTTTTTTCTATCCATGACTGGTTATGAGGCAAATCAGGTTTAGCAATATGTGCCCGTCTCCAAATACCAACCTGGTAGTTGAAATCTTCTCACAGTGTATCAGTGCATGGTCGTAATACACTAAAGTCAAAATGTCCTGCTGTATTAAGAGTCCCATATTCCTTAGTATATTTTGATTGCAACATGAAAAATTTCAGTTCCTTAACACAGTAGGGAGACAAACATAATTGTCTCTCCTGGGAGGCAGGTTTTCCCATGTCACATGTCCGTTGATCACGTGCCAATTCAGACCCTTGAGCCTTTCTCTTTTAGCCACCTTTCGTTGAAGGGTATGGGGATTAAAAAATACGAAAATAAAAATAAAATAAAAAACAACAGACTCCTATGGGGCCTTGACCGGAAGAACCCTTTTTGCGCATGTCCGACCAAAGGGACTGACGCCCTTCCCCAAGATAATACCTCGGCCATTTGAACTTAAGTCGTTTCCTTGCCAGGGCTTATCCCCTCGCCATGGCCGACTATGCCCCGTTCAATAAAGCCTGAGTCATAAAACTACCTCTTGCCTTTGTCTCTTACCTCTTTCGTGCGTTTTCGTTCCTAAGTTCCATTTCAGTGTACCAGTCCACAAGAACAAAGAACCAACTTTTATTAGGGACAAGATACTAGTACAAACGAACGGGACTTAGCCCCATAAAGGTTAACACCTCTCGAGTTTCTGCCCTCGCTTTGAGCGAACAAAGGACCTATTTATCCCAGCTGTGTTCATAGCTGCTTAACTTCGGTGGCCTAGTGGGAACCGGTGCTTTGACCGTAAGTAATGACATGCCGTAAAATCCAACCAACCACCCTGTCGGTGGGGCGTTAGAATGCACCGACTGCACCTCAGCAGAGGGGTAAGACTCCCCCCAATGGGGCCACCTGTTGGCTGTGGGTGACGACCCGTGATGCTTAAGGATAGAACCCAGGTGGATGAGCAGTCCATGACTTACAATACTCCACTTTCTTGGGCTAGACGGGCGGTCGGAGGGGCCACCTCCGATCAATCGGCTGGTCACGTCCAGCCCTAGCACCTATATGATTGCCCCAATCCTATTGCCCTTATGGCAAGCCCCAACCCTTTTTATCATATGGGTGCTAGAAGTTGGTGGCTGCGGGTCTACATGTCCTGGCAATGACGTTAAACTCAAAAGGTTCCAGTTTTGGAGGTTTGGGGAATGTGGAGCACCCCTTCATCACCATTGCTCCCTGGTCCACTCTGACCCGGAGTGGTAGTACCTGTTAGGGTCCCATCTATGAGTTAAATAGAAAACATGAGTTTATAAACAAAATTGTATTATCCATTAAAAATGAAATTATTTCAAAACTTTGTTAGCATTAAACATTTTTTTTTTACCAATAGAAGTATTCGGCATAAAATAACCCAAGGGGTTGACATGCCGTAAAACCCAACTAACCAAACCAAACCAAACCAAATAAGTGACCAACGCTGGTGTGCCCATGTGTAGGTGTCCACGGGGGAACGTCGCTTATGTGTTCATTCTTGCTTCTCCAACAATGTCCATCATGTCTTGTTTGTCTAACTCGGATGATTTGTGTGATAGGAGGGAAGTGGCCGTACAACAGATTTCCTGTGGGGTGTTGCTTCTATTTGTTCAAGACAGCACGCAGCATCCTTTTGTAGATCACATTTATACTTTTCTTTTCAATATTTAGCAATTTTGTTATTTTGAATTTTCATCATTTTGACATGCCGTAAAACCCAACCAACCAAAACCAAACCAAACCAAACCAAACCAAAACCAAACCAACCAACCAACCAATCAAATATTCACTCTACCCTAATTCCAATAGTCTGATAACCATTGCGCCTCCTTGTGAGACATTATTTAATCCAAATCTTTTTTGATTGAAAATTCAACGTTTTATTCTTAATCAATTAAGCAATGAATTTATTTTTGTTTAACAACTCATCGTTAAAGTTTTCTTTTTCTTAACGACTCATCCATTATTATTTTATTATTATTATTATTTTTTTTTTTTTTAGTATTTCTTCTGGGAAATCTTCTTAGAGTTGTCGACTTTAAAATTGATCTTTAACCCTTAATCGACTAATTCCCCCCCCCTGCCTCCTCCTCCACCCTCCCCCGCCATCAAATATAAATCCCGGTCGCCAGATTCCTTCCTTTTCAACTTCGGCGAAGTACAAATCTGTGCAACACTTCGGTTGAAAAGTAATCTCCTAAATGAAAGTCAGGCGTCTGTTGGTCCGTGGTGGAGGCGGGGGGGGGGGAGGAGAAAGGGGAGACAATCTGTTGGATAACGTTTCTATTCTGAAAATTATTTCTTTTTCCGGTTTCTCGCTTGCTTTTTTTTTCTTCTGTTGTTGCTTTTTTTGCCTTTTTTTTTCAATGGCAAAAGTACCATTTCTAGATTAAGTAAGGACTGTTAAACATTTTTGAAATCATTCAACGCGATTAAATCATGTTGTTGTTTTAGATCGAAAACTTTAATCATGAGGAGTACCAGAAAGATATGAACAGACTGACATAGATAGATAGATAGATAGATAGATAGATAGATAGATAGATAGATATGAACAGACTGAGATAGATAGATAGATAGATAGATAGATAGATAGATATGAACAGACTGAGATAGATAGATAGATAGATAGATATGAACAGACTGAGATAGATACATAGAAATATAGATATGAACAGACTGAGATAGATAGATAGATAGATAGATAGATATGAACAGACTGAGATAGATAGATAGATAGATAGATATGATAGAGAACAGACAGATAGATAGATAGATAGATAGATATGAACAGACTGAGATAGATAGATAGATAGATAGATAATAGATATGAACAGACTGAGATAGATAGATAGATAGATAGATAGATATGAACAGACTAAGATAGATAGATAGATAGATAGATAGATAGATAGATAGATAGATAGATATGAACAGACTGAGATAGATAGATAGATAGATAGATATGAACAGACTAAGATAGATAGATAGATAGATAGATAGATAGATATGAACAGACTGAGATAGATAGATAGATAGATAGATAGATAGATATGAACAGACTGAGATAGATAGATATGAATAGACTGAGATAGATAGATAGATAGATATGAATAGACTGAGATAGATAGATAGATAGATAGATAGATAGATAGATAGATAGATAGATAGATAGGTAGGTAGATAGATAGATAGATATGAACAGACTGAGATAGATAGATATGAATAGACTGAGATAGATAGATATGACCAGACTGAGATAGATAAATAGATCTGAACAGACTAAGATAGATAGATAGATATGAACAGACTGACATAGATAGATAGATAGATAGATAGATAGATATGAACAGACTGGGATAGATAGATAGATAGATATAAAAACTGATACAGATACATAGTTATAAACAGAGATAGATAATCTATAGATATATACATACATTCGTAGATGCATACATTTGAATAAGATAGATAGTTATAAGAATTAGTTGATAAAAATAAACCAATGCTGCAAAAAGCCTTTAACAAATTGGAAAATATTTTTTAAATGGGCGGGAAGAATCAGAGGGCGGGAGAAAATTTAGACTGAATTAAAAAAAAAGAAAGAAAAAACAAAAACAAACAAACAATTTTCCTAAAAAAATGCTCTCTCAGTTCTATTAAAGGAAATATTATGTTAAGGAAGTAAGTGAATAGAATAGTCGAACTTTGAATTCTTCTGAAACCCAAATTTTCCGGAATTCTAGTCCTAAATGGCAAGATCTGTTAGGTCGCTTTAAAAACTTTCTACATTTATTCGTCGTGTATATAAATATGTGTGTATATGTGTATTTTTAATATCTGTGCTCAATTATTGAAGTGATGTAGTTTAAAATGCCTGTATAACCATAGATAACCATATGAATATAATCTACGTATCTGTCAAACACAATGTGATATATATATATATATATATATATATATTGGGAGAATATGTGCTTAATTGAAGTCGTACCTAATTTTTGAAAATTAATTAATTAATAAGTAATAAATTAGGCGGGCATACCTATTCAAATGTAAGGCTAAACAAATCGAGAAAAATCAAGCCTTACATTTGAATAGGTATGCCCGCCTAATTCATTAATTATTAATTCATTCATTCATTCATTCATTCATTAATTATTAATTAATTAAAAAGCTATATCAAAACACATTGTTTGTTCGTTTACTTCTCATATATATATATATATATATATATATATAATATATATATATATATATGTGTGTGTGTGTGTGTGTGTGTGTGTTGTGTGTCTGGTATAATTATGAGGAATGAAAGAACAAAAATGTGTAGTATATATCGCTGCAGTGTTGAACATTTTTGTCTGAGTTTTGTTCTTTCATTCCTCATATTTCTACACACACACACACACAACACACACACATATATATATATATATAGATAGATAGATAGACACACACACACACACACACACACACACACACACACACATATATATATATATATATGTTTTGTTAAACTCAACGGATAATTCTTGTCTGACGAGTTTTTGTTAAATCCTTTCTAACCGTCTGGTCATTTTTTTAAATATCGGGTGGAATTGTATGAATCCATCAAAGGTTCTAATATATATATATATATATATATATATATATATATATATATATATATATATATGGATTTGAATAGTTATTTGAATTGCAAACAGCCGCGTCCAGGATTTGAACTCATCTCGCCTCGTCCATTTCCTTCTACGGTAAACATTATACCATTATACCACGCGCTTCCACAACTGCACGTCTAGTACAAATAAGGACCAGCGTGGAGTGTTACATATCATGGACTACTCAGCCTCCAGTGTTCCGTCCTCAAGTATCATGGGTCGCCACCCATGGCCTTACAGGTAGCTCCATGAAGGGGTCTTACCTCACTGCAGAGATGATGTCGGCGTTTTCTATTGCCCCAGCCGACATGGCTCGACCAAACCAGATTACCATACTAGTGATTAAATAGAATTTGCATTCGGTACACCGATTCCAATTTCCGAGCCAATGACCATCGTGTTATCAGAATGTCTACACCTGGTTGATTGCACAATCAATAACGAGCCGAATAGACTTCGAATGTATGTCAGTACTACTGTATGGTCACACCACGTGGACCTTGACGAAATGGTTCGTGAAAACAAGCTACACAAGGATATTACATGCAGTTTTGAACAAATACTCGAAGCAGCACCCTACAAGAAAAGCAGCAACTTTCCTCTAATCTCACAAACCATCCTGGTAAGACGGATTACGGTCAAGTCACGCTGAAAGCACCGGTTCCCGAGAGTTCACCAAAGGTAAACAGCGATGAGCCAGTTCAATACTCAATTTTGTGACCACTTAAGCAGGTACTTTAACCAACCCGAGTCCTTTGTTTATCAAAATGATTTGGTGTAAAATGACCCGAAGTGGGTTGATATGCCGCAAAAAAAAAAAAAAAACTAGTAAGACGAGCAAGACATGCTGGGCACTGCTGGTGTAGTAAGGACGACCTCATAAGTGACGTGCTCGTATGGACTTCTACGCATTGACACACCAGTGTTGACCGACCAGCAAAATTAAACCTAGTAAGACGAGCAAGGCATGCCGGGCACTGCTGGTGTAGTAAGGACGACCTCATAAGTGACGTGCTCGTATGGACTTCTACCCATGGACACACCAGTGTTGACCGACCAGCAAAAAACTTATATTCACCAAAACTATGCGGACACTCGATGCCGTCTAGAGAACTTATCAAGAGTAATATATGATAGGGATGGATGAGGAGGGTGATTCAAAGGAATCCGTGCTGTCGACACGCTTTGATGATGATGACGATATTTCGAAGTTGTTTTTTTTTTTTAACAAAATTGTGCAAAATTGTAATTTTTCTATCGACTTGACGTAATTTTACAGTGAAATATAAAATTGAGAGAAGACTTGTTTAATAAAACTTTAGATATGAATTCTTCTGTTCCCTAAAAAGAAATTTGATTACACTTGAGAGAATAATTTGTGTTTCTATTTCTCAGATATTTAGTACACACGACCATACAAGAAGACAGTTTTCATCGATTTAATAGTCTGATATTCTTTCTAAAAGTCTCCCAAAAGTATCTGCGTTCCGATCGAGCAGCTGATATTCAGATATAAAATAGTTTAAATGGCTTTATAGCAGATCTTATTCCCCGATTTATCCGCCAGCAAATTTCGGAATTACTCGGCGCAGATGTTATTGCCGAAAAAAAAGATTTTCAATTCGATTTGGAACGAATTGCTTTCACTTGTCGTGGAGCCGATAAAGATGTCGATCCCGCGATTTTTTTTGTTGATTTTTTTAAAGATAATTGAAATGACACAAACCGGGCAAAGGAGGACAAACATGAAGTTTTTGGTTCAACAATAACAACAATATTTATTGTGTGTAGGTTACAGTGAAATCCACAGCGCCGGGGGTCCAGTGGCTTCGGTCCTGGAACTTACAAGCCAACATCTTTGAGAGTAGGGGGCTATACCCCCAAGCAATACCTGTCCCATTGATTTAAAGGGGTGGGGCAGGATTTATTGCCCAGTGCCTGAGGTGCCCCCTTGAGGGGGAATGTGAACGGGATCAACAGGTGCCTAATGGGGTACGTGGTAAATACTGTGAAATCCACAGCAATTAAATGTTCAGGTAGTTCGGTTGTCTTCCGCGGCTACGTGGCTAATGGGTTCCAGGTGTCGTCGGCCGCGCGGAGTTTCCAAAGGTACTTGACCAGATTGTTGTCAGGGAAGTCTCGCCAGGTTAGAGTTCCTCAGGACTGGAACGAATTAAGTTGTGCAAACTGACATTCGTATAAGTTTGTCCAGGGAAGGACAGTTTGTGAAGTTGGTGTCCGATTAATCGGGTGAGGAAGACTTTTGTTGGCGAGGTTGTATTGTCCTGACAAGGCAATTTAGTTGGTAGAGTGAGGGTTTACCAGGAGGACTGAACCAGGTTGTAGTCAGGGAAATCTCGCCAGGATAGGGCGCCTCAGTACTGGAACGAATTAAGTTGTGCAAACTGACATTCGTATAAGTTTGTCCAGGGAAGGACAATTTGTGAAGTAGCTGCCCGAGGAATCGGACGAGGAAAACTTTTGTTTTGAGGTTGTCCTTAAAAGGAAACCCTAACACCGTATCTTGGCTCGTATATGTGTTACTCATTTATCTACCATGTTGTTCCCCATGTATCTTGTTGTATAAATGCTTCTCCACGTGTTCCATGTATTAAAGTCTATTGTGTACTTAACGCCCTTAATCGGAGTTGTTTGTTGCAAGATGGGTATATTCCTGACTTTTGTGAGCTAGGACTACTAATGGAAGGAGGAGGAAGAAATAAGAGATGATAAAGGTTTAAAAAATAGTGATGAGCCAAAACAGGATGAACGATGATTTGACCGTAGCGTGACCCCGAACTGAGAATTGAGTGTCAGCCGGAAGTCGGGTGTTAACCGCAAGCGGAAGTCGGGTGTTGACCGGAAGTCACGTGGTGACGTGGAACAACAAAGAAAACTATCGGCCTCTTTTTGCCTGCCGCCGTCGTAGAGTACGGATGGGGCCTCTAGTGGCTAGCATGGGGTCACAGTAGTTTAACAGTTTCTCTCTCTCTTTCTCTCTGCCTTTCCTCCTCTCCGATACAGCACACGAGACGAACCTACCCTGATAATAAAGGCTGGCAGTTGTGACGACATATTTCCCGTGTTATAATTTCTATCAACACCATTTTAGTACTGTGAATTTGGAGGCACGTGGACGAGACTCGCTATACAATATATACGCCGCCGCCGCCACCTGCCAGATATCGGAGTAGCGCTCGGAAAAAAGGGACAACGCGACATATATCATTTTTGTACCGTGGAAATATACCACAACGGTACATGTTTGTTCATATGTGTACTCATGTTGGGAGGCCTTTAAGCGAGGCCTACGAAAGTATCGGTGGCCTCGCTTTAAGCCAACCAACTCAGTATAATTAACATTATAACCTTTTAAATCCAACAAGGGTATCGGAGAGGGTGGTCGTGCTGCTGGAGAAGATGAACTCGTAAACGACATCCTCCTGAGGAAACCAGCAGATGGGCATGCTAGTGTGGGTCCTCCAGCAAGCACATACATAGACCAGCTCTGTGCAGATACTGGATGCTGCGCTGAGGACCTACCAGGGACAATGAGTGACAGGGACTGTTGGCGAGAGGTTGTCATGGATATCTGTGTCACCGGCACGTCATGATGATGATGATGATGAATATTCAAACTCATTCACTTTCGAATATCAAACACGAGCGCTAATGAGAAATACGTAACTATGAGGCCGGCTTCTTTTTTGCATTCAAATGAAAGATTAGAATGTCGGCCATTTTTTGTTGTTGTAATTGTTGCTGTTGTTGTTGTTGTTGTTGTTGTTGTTTGTAAGGTGTTTCTTTTACATTTCCCAGTGGAATTGATAGGAAGAAAACACTCTCTAAAGACAGAGACAGAAAGAGAGAAAGAAAGAGAAGAGAGAGAGAGACAGAGAGAGAGAGAGAGAGAGGGGGAGGGGAAAAAAATAAGAGAGAGATAGAAAGGGGAGAGAATGAAAGAACAATGAGAGAAACGAGAGAAATAAAAGGAATGAGGATGAAAAGGAGAGAGAAAAAGAGAGAGAGAAAATGAGAAAATAGAGGAAGAAAGATAGAGAAAAGAAAAAAGAAAGTCAGAGAAAGACAGATAGATGGAAATAAAAGAGAAAAAAACACAGAAAGAAAGGGGAGAGGGGGGAGAAAGCAAAAAGAGAGAGAAATTGAAAAAATGAGAGAGAAAGACAGAGAAACAGATGGGAGAGAGAATAATAGAAAAAAAGAAATAGAAGGGAGAAAGATAAACAATGAGAGAGAAAGATAAAAGGGCGATATATATATATATATATATATATATATATATATATATATATATATAGAGAGAGAGAGAGATAGATAGATAGAGAAAGAGATAGAGAAAGAGAGAGAGAGGGGGAAGAAAGGGAGAGTGAGAAAAGAGAGAGTGAGAAAGGGAGAGATTATGTGTGAGAGAGAGAGAGAGAGAGAGAGAGAGAGAGAGAGAAGAAATGGAGTGAATATTAAAGAGGGAGAGGGGGTAGAGAGAGAAATGGAGAGAATATTGGAGAGAGAAGAGAGAGAGAGAGAGAGGAGAGAGAGAGAGAGAGAAGAAATGGAGAAATATTAGAGAGAGGACGGGGCATGAGAAAGACAATAAGAGACTGAAAGACAGAGAAAGACAAAGAGGGAAAGAGAGATAGGAGGGAGAAAGAGATACATTGACAGATAGAGCTAGATAGAGAGCTAGAGAGAGAGAGAGAGAGAGAGAGAGAGAGAGAGAGAGAGAGAGAGAGAGAATAAGTAAAATAAAACAAAACAAAAAACAATACAAAAAAGAAAAACTAAAACAAAACAGAATCCCTTTTTCTATTCGATGATTAAAACAAAATAAAGTGACATTTTTTTGTTGTTAATCGTCTACTAAACGAGATGCAAAAGAGTGACAACGTCCAAGAATATTTACAAGCACAAAAAAAAAAATTCTCTTATCTACGAAATATTTCCGCTGTAAAAACAATCCATTTGTTTATTGGGAAAACAAAAGCCGAACACTTAACTGAAGAAACGTTTTCATTTAGTCATTACCGCTCATGTTCGTTGAGAGTGTGACACTCAGCACTTGGAAATGAAAAATAAAACATCCTAAGTACGAGAGTAATCCCAAAGGTCTCCAAAGCGCTGGCGACGCAGGGAAATTGTTCGTGCGGCTATTGGCAACGCTGTGCTTGTACCCACCTTTCCCGGTGTACACCTCACTGCCACGATCAGTATTGGCTTGACATTTTTTTCTGATGGAGCTCCCGAAGAACACAGCCACCAAGTATGAATTTCGCGAAGTTATTCGTTTTTTAAACCCAAAAGTCATTACACCGTTTGAAATTCATCGCCAATTAATGGAATTGTATGGCGAGTGCATGGATGTAAAAAAACCTCCACAAGTGGTTTATGGAGTTAGCAACGACGACGAGGTTCAAAACTCCTTCAACGACGAATTGCTGTAAACATCATTGCCATCTATCTATCTTCTATACATATATAAAGGGCATGTATGTATGTATGTATGTATGTATGCGTGTATGTCCGACTGAAACTACGAAAATAAAACAATTAACGACAAAGTAAATATATATACACATTCAATATCATTAGATCTTGCTTTTTGAGGAAAAATAATGAAGATTTGATTTATATTCGTAAAGATAATTAAAAAATGGAATTTAAATAGTAACAGCATGGCTTTTTTTTTGCATTTAATATTTTGAAACGGACATTAATTTGTCCTTTCAGCGTGTCTGTACACTTTTCTTCTGACGCCCACCAAGCGGAGGGATTATAATATGAACACCCTGCGAGCATCCAACTCCCGATTCAGTAATAATGGCTCTCTGAGACTAACTTGTTGCCCCCCCCACCTCTACCTAGGCGACACCGGGTAGCCGTTTCTAGTTAAATGATAAACCTTTTCCGTGTTTTATAAATATTTAAGAGACCTTACCTTTGGGATTACTCTCGTATCTATTACTATCTGAACACTGGTTAGCAAGTATACTTCTCTAATGAGTTCAATATCTAGGTGTTCCAATATTCGTGTCCTTATGCCAGACTAAACTAAGTTTAGTAAATACATATTCTTGCTTTCCAGGGTGTTTCATTATGGTATAATGGTTAGCAAACATGTATTACAGTTCCATTACTACTGAAAAGCGAGTTCGATCCTCGCTGGATGCCCTATTCTTGCAACCTTGCGTCACATCGTACCCGTGACGAACGGGTTGGGTAAATACCAAGAGCGTCCCATCGTAATGTAATGCTTAGCAAGCTACTCTCGAAGATCCATTATAAATTAAAAGCGAGTTCGATCCTCACTGCATGCCCCATACTTGCGACCTTTGTGTTGATACGCATAGATCTCTATGTTGTTGTTTTATTTTTTTTTTGGGGGGGGTGTTTTTTTTTGCTATATTTGAAATAATTTTTCTTTTCTTCGTTCGTTTGGGTCGCAATATTTGATATCGAGTTCATGAATGATTGAGATCATTCATGAACTCGATATCAAATATATACCATGGAAAGCTTTTATTCTACTTAGAATAATTGGTACACTTATTGAGAGTTTATGTTGTCTAGTATTCACTAGAGAGTTCTCCAATGGGTAGGTAATCATAAGATAGGGGAGGTAACTCTCAATTACTTTTTTTGTAACATTAGACATACATAACACACCTTTCATTAATCAATGGGCGTCGCATCGTGGTGTAATGGTTAACAAGCTAGTCTCGCGGACCCATTACTACTGAATGGTGAGTTCAATCCTCGCTGGATGTCCCATATTTGCAAATTTGTGTCACGTCCTACCTGTGGCGAACGGGTTGAGTAGATACCTAGATCGTTCCATCGTGGTGTAATGGTTAACAAGCTAGTCTCGCGGACCCATTACAACTGAATGGTGAGTTCGATCCTCACTGGATGTCCCATACTTGCGAATTTGTGTCACATCTTACCCGTAGCGAAAGGTTGAGTATAAATACCTACCTCTTTTTGTTTTCCTGTTGAGTAACTGTTAGCAAGCTATCTCGCAGACCATGAATACTGCGGTGAATTCATAAAAAAAGGGGAGAATTATTCCAAACTGTGTCCGGGTGAATGCTACAGGATAGCTGCAACACTTGGACTAATGAAACGCTTAGAGAAAAAGCTAGGTGGGTAATTTCATGTGAAATATTCAGGCTGTAACCGTGTCAGTGCTACTGTATGACCTCACCATTTGGACTAATGAAATGCTTAGAGAAAAGGCTAGATGGGAACTACACATGGTCACTCGAATGCAGTCTTAAATAAATAATGGAAGCAGCATCCTACCCTGATATATCCGGGTTAAGGGATATATTATGAGGTTGGTATTTGGTATATTATCACAGTAGTAGCTGGTGCGTCGAATAGCAGTACGTCTTCCGAGCAGTCGTGGTGGTATTCTGACTAGTAAGCAAGTATAGACTAGTAGGCTTAGGGGTATTTACATGTGTCCCACTTTCACACGATATGGCACAAGGCCGTTTTATTTGGGCACCATCCACAAGCCGAGACTCATGGGTGGTAGGTAGAAAAATTGCGTCGATCCCGTTGGCATTGCCCCTCAAGGGGCGCCTGGGATCGACGCTATTAATTAAACACAACCTGTCCAGGGCCGAAGCTCACTGGACTGGTAGGCTTAGGCGCTTGTACCACCACAGTGTCGAATATTTATAGATGACACTGTCCAATCAGATTATAGTGAGGGGATACCAAGGTATTTACATATTCATTACATCATACACAAAAAAAGGAGAACAAAACTGGTGTGCGGATACTTACTTTGGACCATATGGCCTTTAGGCACCCCTTTTTGATCTCGATTAAGAAAGGACATGTTTTTCATTTACACCGTTAATATCCGGTTGTTTTAAATTATAAATTTTATAATTAAAAAAAAACCCTCTAAAAATCGTCTGTTAACAAACAACCGGATTTTGACGGTGTAAATGAAAAAATGTCCTTATGAATCGAGATTGCAAAAGGGGTGCCTAAAGGTCATATGGTCCAACTAATCTAAATAAATATCAAGTGAAATACAAATCATTATAAAGACTTGGAAACATAAATAAACAAGTGATTGCGAGATAAGATTATTGTTTATTATAATAGAAATTATATATATGTATATATATATTTTATTTATGTTGCGTTTTTAGCATCATAGATTTAGATCTGAAAAGGAATTCTTCTTTTCTTTGTTGGTTTTTCCGAAGACAGAACACCATTCCTCTCTCGTTCGCTTCCAAGTCGGTTTCTAAACGTGTCGACGATTATCCTTTTGTTCTCCGTCTGCCGCATCTGCTCGTCCCCTTCTCCTTTTCGAAATAATTTTTTGCCCAAGCCGATCTTAAACAAAAACGGATCAATGGATTCGTAGTTTTTCTTTCCGATTCCGACCTTAAACAGCATCGGATCGATTTTCTTATTGGTCATGAGACTCGGAAAAATCGGCCGAGAGAACCTTCCACTGATCGGAACTAATTCCAGCAATTTCCATGGGAAGTAATTTCCACCGTAAAGCTGCATGTACGGATTCATATACTCATCTCGAAGTTTGGGGTAAAAATCCAAAACTGAGAAAGAAAGAAAAAAAAAAAGATTTAAAAACATCAAAAACATATATCAATGTAATGACAAATGATAACATCGATAGACTTTGGAAAGCTTTATTCTACTTAGAATAATTGGTACACTTATTGAGAGTTTATATAGTCTAGTATTCACTAAAGAGGTCTCCAAAGGGGAGGTAATTATAAGATTGAGGAGGTAACTCTCAATGACTTATTACAGACTTATATAAGTGTAATGACAAACGATAATACTGATAGACCTTGGAAAGCTTTATTCTACTTAGAATAATTGGTACACTTATTGAGAGTTTATGTAGTCTAGTATTCACTAGAGAGTTCTCCAATGGGGAGGTAATCATAAGATTGAGGAGGTAACTCTCAATGACTTATTACAATCAACTTGTTTTATATAATGGATTTGTTTTAGGCAAAGTAGTGTAAAGGGACCGGTTTTGCTCAGTCGTTAGATTGTTCGGTTAGGAATCACAAGGTTCTTGGTTCGATACCGACCATCGCCAACTCAGCGTATGAGTAGCACAGGGATCTGTGCGGTAAAGTGAGGAGCTGATGTTAGGTGGAAAGCTCCACCTCAGATGCTAAAATAATCTCCTTGGTCTGGCACTATTGAAAAGGGGATAGACTCCATCGCTGTCTGGCTGTGTTGCATACCTCTTTCTTTACTTACTTCTTACTTCTTCTGACGTCTTTTCTATCTTACGTCTTCTTCTAACATCTCTTCTAGCGTCTGGACTTCTCTTGGGGACTTCGTGTCTGGTCTTCCATTGGGAATTTCTCTTCATCAGAAGCCCTGTGTCATTGGTAGTTTTTAGATAATAACACAAGACTTCAATTTAACTTAGATCATATTTATTTCGAAATCCCCACCAGACTACCTGCGCAGATTGAGTCGGCACCGTGCATAACACGACTTACCACAGTCGTGGTCTTGTCCGATCTCAAATCTATTTCTAATCTAAACCGGAAGAGGGTCTTCTCCACCGATTCTCACGGTATCCACCGGAAGGAAGGATCAGGACAGGTCAAGCCTTGTCGTTCAAATCCTTCAAGGCCGTAGGCTGCAACTTATAACAGCCATTTTGATTTCTACACTACTGTACATAAATATTAAGAATCTAATAATTATGTAACAGCTGATACCGACATTAGGCCGCCCCGACGACATTACTTTTTATTTTTTTTACTTTATTTTTAAATGAATAACAATTTTCTGATACACACACAAAAAAAAAAGAAAAAAAAAGAAAAGAAAAAAAAAGCATTATCCCATAACCTGGTTTAGTCATGAGGATGCTACTCATGTAGCCTGTCTTCAGTAGGAGTAGAATAGTGGGCCCCATTTCTTTTCAGGTCTACAACTGGTTTGAATTGAGAGTTTTTCCCGTCTCCTAGACCAGTGTCCCTACTATTTACCTATAAGTAGAGGGAGAATAGTTGGATTCCTACCCCCCCCCCCCGCAATCGCTATATAAAAGCCTTGCTCAGGATTTGAACACAAGTAGCCAAATCCATTTCCGTTTATTGTCGTTTATTTTTTGTACTAACCAACGATTTGAATAATTATGATAAATCTGACTGCTGTTCACATCTTTATTGTGTATAAATACAACGTTCAGGACGCTGTAACTCTGTTTTAGGTGTGTTTTTTTAATTTATTATTTTAATTACTTTAAAATAATTCATCTTCAGACCCATGAATTCAAAAGCAGTTTTAGAGCTTATGTTACGTTCCGGACGGGCCCCCATGTCACGTTTACATCTCGGAACGAGCGCCCGTGTTACGTTCACCTATCGTTTCAACGCTATACAGCGCTTTTCATCAGAGATACCAAAGAAGGATGAGGGGGTACATGTAAGACTTGGCAATAAATAACAAAACAACATATATATATTTATAACATAACATTTAATTCAAATTTGTAGGCTGGGAGGATCATGATACGGACGCCGACAGGCTAGGATTTATAATGTCATTTGGCGGAATTATTTCTTCAAATCAATTTACAAATGTTCGCAACGAAAGAAATTTGCACTTATCTTTTTTACAGGTGATTCATTTTCTGTATTAATGACTATTCCGGGTATTATTGTTGCATACTGGTTTCTTCAAACTCACTGCTCGCTACTATGACTCGTATACGTTGCGGGTATACAGCGGACATCGTTCCTGACCCCTAGACGAGATATCTAGTAGTCAGCTACTTCAATAACAACAGATACGCGTATACAAAAGATGACTCTTCTTTATTTTCTTCGGTGTGTGGTAGGTGAGTGGCGGGCAGGGAAAATGACACTACGACTACTTATGTGGTGGAAGGTGGTGGGCGAGCCTCACTGCTCGCTAGCAGCGCCCGACCGTATCGACGGTCCGACACCTTGTGCTTTCTTCGCCGTCTCCTCGGGTCTCTCTTGTGGGGTCTGTCCGGGTCTGCTTAAGTACCGACGACCGCCCACACATTCCTTTGTTCCTTGACCGGAAGTCCTTTCCCTTTGTTCAAGTTAGCGTTTGTCCAGATGAGTCCTTTGTCACACCTCTTTTGTTATACTAAGATTTCTGTCTCGCCTATCTATTGTCTTCTCAGTTCAATTTTCCTTTGTCTTTTCGACTTCCCGCGCAAAACAAACAGTCAATCTGCAACATTATTTCTTTATGTGGCATTCTGGACCATGGTAACTTTCTTCTTGGGAAACATTTTTTTCTTTCCCTCCCCCACGAGATGTTCGCTGACCGGGTCTCGACTACTAACTGCTACTGCCACTAGGGATCGCTTTCCCTTCCCCCAAATCGTGACGTCACCTGTCTCTCGGTAGGCTTGGTGTACGTGGGGGAAGTCACTAGTGTAGTATCGGTTGTTCGTTTCCCTCCGCAAGGTCGGCTACGTGCTAATGACGAAGCAGAATTATTCTTCTTCCGGTGAGCTTTAGGGTCACATTCTGGGACTCCCCCCCTCTCCTAGCGTCAGCCAGTCTCTCAGAATATTCTAGGAGTTTCCAAATTGTTGATAATTTGATTAAACGTAACACTTAATCGTTACTGCTCATTCAAGGGCGATCCAAGCAGCAGAAAAACCCACAACAATTTGTCTGAATTTGAACGTTGTAGAAGAAGACATCTCAAAGAAGTAGTGCATATGTTAGTCTATAGTTACCTTTAGAGGCGCGTGGTCTAATAGTTAGAGATGTGGGAAATGGACTCGTCGACCCGAGTTCAATTCCTGGACGAAACTGTTTGAATTTCACATGTCGCTAATACCCTTGGGAAAGGTATGAATCCAATTCTCCTTCCAGCTATGGGTAAATAGCAGGGTAGACTGGATTCTTTAACCATGACTAGGTAATAAGTCTAGGAGAAGGAAAACTGAATTCAAACCTGTTTAACTTCGTTTAAAAAATTGACCTTGTGTCGCATCCTGCTCGTACGGAGGGATTGGTAAATATATATAGTTACCTTTTGAGTACATCAAGTATAAAGATAAACACAATATGATAACCAGTAATTAAAAATGCTAGATTAGATTATCATTTAAAGAAAAATCATGCATATTTACCAACCCCTCTACACGAGCAGGATACGACACAAGGTCAATTTCTTAAGCGGAGTTCAACAGGTTTGAATTCAGAGTTTTCCTTCTCCTAGACCGGTTGCCTAACCAAGGTTAAAGAGCCCAGCCTGCCCTACTATTTACCCATAGCTGGAGGGAGAGTAGGATTCATACCTTTCCCAAGGGTATTAGCGCTAAGTGAAATAATTGCCACGTCCAAATCATACATAATAAGTGTACTAATAAATCCACCTTAATTACCTCCCCTTGGATATCTGAGTCTGTATAAAAGTAGCACTCTGACTATGTCAGTCAGATCGCAGTCAGAGTAAAGTGAAATAAAGCTTTTCAAAAGTATAAAGCACTGGTTCAGCTAAGTATAAATTCTTGGTTTATAGGTTTCAAAATTCACTCTGAATTAGTATTATCTACGTTATTTGGACTATTGTCCTCATCTTCATTGTTATCTGTACAACGTTTCGGCTGATATGCCCTCCGGCCTTCTTCAGGTATTTCTTTTCGGACCCGGGAACATTCTTTTCGTAGTCGGGAACCTTCTTTTCATAGTCGGGAGCCATCACGGAACTTTGAACCTAACCCTTTATTCAGTCCACGCGGGTATCCTGTTCTCATTCCGCTAACCATAGCTGGGGTAGTAGTTGTGTTAATTATTTTTCTATGTTACTGCAGCCGCTCAGGATTGAACCTGGAATCCAGAGATAACTGTAATTTAGAACTGTCTAACCTAACTACCTCATCCACTAGGCCATGTTTCCAATTGGACAATTGAGTGTGAATTTTGGGAACTTATAAACCTAATGTCTTGTTTTGGTTAGAACATCTACCTATTCATTTTATGTATGATTTTTTTACCTAGACTCATATTGTGTTTTTTTTTTCATAAAAAATTCACTCTGAATTGTCCAGTAGGACACACAGCGTAACGGATATATGCGTCAAGTTAATACAGTTCTTAATGACAATCATCTGGAGGTTGCAGGTTCAATCCTGTACTGGCGAAAATTAACATAAAATACCGGTCATGGTTAACGGAACGATAACAGTCTATGCCAATGAATTAAATAAAAGGTTCAGTTTGTACTCCCGTGACAGGCGCCCGATTCCACCATGAAATTTCCCGAGTTTGATAATAGAGGACTCCCCTTTAATTTGCAAGTTTACTTGATTCAATCAGCAATAAATGATATTCTTTAGATTCGGCTAACAAAGAACAGAAAAAAGAACGCAAATCAGATTCATTTGTTTAAGAAGATCAAAGAGTTTGTTAATTAAGATTGTATACCGTTGAATTCTTCACAATTAACAAATATATCTCTCTATAAAACTGCTGTGTCTGTCTATCGATTTGTTTGTTTCTCTGTATTCAGGTTCTATCCAGAATTGTGTCGCCAAAACAATAACGCCTTCCCGACTCAATATTTACCTCAATCTTCTGCCACGGGCTAGTTGGTTTGTTGGTGGGTTGGATTTTACGGTATGTCAACCCTTGTTGGGTTATTTCATGTCAAAAGTTTTATTTATTGGGAAATCAATGTTTTAAAACCCATTCTTTTTAAAACTCATTTTATATCTATTTGAGCCACTTCTTCACTACAGATTTCACTTCCTCGTCATTCCTCGTCACTTGAATAATCTTTGCCCCTCAAACCTCTTTCATGGGACCGAAAAGAGAATAGTCTGAATTCCAGTGACGAGGAAGTGAAATCTGCAGTGAAGAAGTGGCTCAAAGAACAGTCAATAGAATTTTACGGGGCAGGGATACATGCTCTCATTCGAAGGTGGAACATTGCTACTGAGAGAAACGGTGACAATGTGAAGAAGTAGGGATATCATTCACAGAGGACCAGCTTCATTTTGATGTATGATACCTGTCCTAAACAAAATGGCATTACTTTTTGACTCACACTCGTGTATATATATATATATATATATGTTAGGCAGCCATCCGTCTACGAGTGACGATGGTGTAGTGTCAAATATGTTTTCCCTTTTATTTTATTTTTTTTATTTTTCCCCTCCCTTTGAACTACATAGCCTGGGTGGGTTCATATGGAGGATAAGCTGTTTCCCATGCAGCAAATCCCCCCTTTCCACACTGCCGCTGTGATCCAAAGGAGAGGTAAAGTACCAATGCGGTTTGGCAACAGTAGTGTCGCAGGAGTTGATGGGTAGCACTGAATTATATATATATATATATATGTTCCCTTTCGTGTTGTGTACTTGGCAAGACAAGATGGGAGAAATATGAGGAGATTAATCCGACAGTATGTGGAGAAAGGTAGACAAACACGGGATGTTTGTAGAAAATGGATGTTTATTGTAGGTAGTGATGTCGACCGAAACGTTACATCGTCGACATCACATGGGAGAAATATGAGGAGATTAATCCGACAGTATGTGGAGAAAAGTAGACAAACACGGGATTTTTGTAGAAAATGGATGTTTATTGTAGATAGTGATGTCGACGATGTAACGTTTCGGTCGACATCACTACCTACAATAAACTTCCATTTTCTACAACATCCCGTGTTTGTCTACCTTTCTCCACATACTGCCGGATTAATCTCCTCATATTTCTCCCATATATATATTATTGCTACAAAAACTATGCCATGATGAAAATACTAAATACGAAAATTTCGTACTTTCGAGAAAAACGCGTGAGATTTTTTTTAATGAAACCATGAATATTTTGTCTCTCATTTTTGTCGAAAGAAACTCGTTATTTCATACTCACTATAAATGTTTAAACATTGTTAAAAGCGACAGCGAGAATTTTGTCAGCTATGCGGGAAATGTAAATCGAAATTGTAAAAGATTTTTGTTGCTTGAAAAAAAAATCGCGAAAATACGCGTTTGTGCAGATTTTTCAACTGGTTTAAATGATTCCCTTAAACAACACATATATTCGTTGCCTTCACTTGATGATATTTCTGTTAAATTAAATACCGGTGTAAGATTTTTTTATGAAGCTTGATCTATCAAATGCGTATCTTCAGGTAGAAGTCAATGAAGAATGCTTGAAATTTTTGACCGTCAAAATGCACAAGGGGTTGTATACATTTAACAGACTGGGTATTCAAATTGTTTTTCTTTACCATTTAAATAAATAAATAAATAATTTGGGTTCCGTTCGAGCGGTTACGATATGGGGGATCGATTTAACTTATATGAAGAAATGAACACCCGTGAAATAAAAAAAATAAAGAACTTTTAAGAATTTTATGGGTGTGGGGGTTCCAGATGATCAGGTCCATCAAAACGTTTTTAAACAAAATACTATCTTAAGTTTAAGCAAAAATAGATATTGAAATACGAAGAATTTACATTTTCGATTCTCAGCTTCTTTTTAAACTCAACATGCAATTAAGAACTAGATGTGAATTGTTGTCATGTACAAAAAAAATGTGGAAAAATCAAATTTGTTTCAAAACAAGTTTATGGTTACTTTTCATTTGAATAAAATGATGAAATCTTTCAACTACTAATATGAACACAATTTTAATTCTGAGTTTTTGTTATTGTAAGAGTTTTTTAAGGGCTAAAAGTAAAAATAAAATAAAATTGACAAATACTTATTCATAGATTGGTTGGAGCAGATTTTTGGAAATTTCTTTACCATTTAAGTATTGAACAAGCTCATCACTGCTTAACTTCGGTGAACTATCGGGAACCTGTGCTTTCAGCGTGACTTGACCGCAGTCCATCTTAATAGGATGGTTTGTGAGATTAGAGGTAAGTGGCCGTACAGTTGCTGTTTTGTGGGGTAATTAGATCATTAGTAAGTAAGTAAAGTAAAGTCGTCGGGGAGAC
>CM042153.1:20000-27500 GCA_023376005.1 Doryteuthis pealeii | reverse complement strand
GAACAGAGGGGGTATAATCGAAAAATAGTACAACTCAACTAACTCTTCCATCATTTTCCATTACTCCCGTTTTTCAGTGGTAAATTTTCCTAATTTAACTATTTAGTTAAAATAGGAAGTAAAGAATAATTTTACAGTTATTTCTTCTTGTTAATGGATTTCTTTTAAGATTTATCCCCGAAACTTTTGCTCATATTCAATAAGATAAAACCAAACAATTAGAAATGAATAATACTAAGTATATATTTATTAAAAATCAATTTTTTAAGATCAATATGCAAATTAGCCTTCCCATTCACACTGTAATCCGCTATTTTGTTGTGTATATAAATACAATTGCATGTTATTAGTATGTAGATATTGTTAACAGTCTTAATGATGTAAAACAATTTTATTAATAATTGAGATTTAAATAAAAAATAAAAATAAAATCATGGAGAATGTGGTGTAAATAACAAAGGGAATTGTGACTTGTATAGTAATATAGTTTCGGTTACATACAGACAAACACACAATCTACATTATAATATATATATATATATATATATATATATATATATATATATATATATACCCTTTGTCATTTTATTGCCACTTATCTGCTTGATATTTTTGTCCTTACACTTGTTTACTGTATATTGGGATTTATCTAGCTATATTGCTTTTTTCTGTGGCTATCGAGATGTTATTTGAATAATATTCTCGTATGAAAATCACAGATAAACTATTGTAATTATTCAATTATTTTTTTTCAGCTATCACAGCCATCTTTTAACCGTCATTCTTCTGTAATCTTCCAATAAATATGATGATGTTTGTATAAAAAACAAAACAATTGATTTTTTTCATCTTTGTTTGAACCCGATGTCTTGTCATATTCAATCATGTACACTAATCTTTTGTTTGTCTCTATCTTAGTTTATCTAAGGTTACTTACTAAGCATTGCATAGTCTGACACAAGGCCATGAGTATCGGAAAGTGTTATATAACACTTATAACTTCGGGTATATAATAGAGAGAGAGAGAGAGAGAGGGAGGGAGAGAGACAGAGTGATAGATCAGAGAAGAGATTATCTTACTTGGTTCTCTGCTGCTCCTGGTGATTCGTCTAATTCGTTACTGCTAACTGGTTCATTTCTACTTTGGTCCGCCATGTTATCTAGTTAACTCATCTGCTGGATTCTTCTTCCTAGCTTCTTCTTCTTGGGCTGAGAGAGAGACCCAAATTAGATTAGTGAGGAGATGGTCTTATTTGATTCATTACTTGTTACTCTGGTGATTCGTCTAATTCGTTACTGCTAACTGGTTAATTTCTACTTCGGCCCGCCATGTTATCTATTTGACTTATCTGCTGGATTCTCCTTCCTAGCTTCTTCTTCTTGGGCTGAGACAGAGACCCAGATTAGATTAGAGAGGAGATGGTCTTACTTAATTCATTACTTGTTACTATGGTGATTCATTTAACTCGTTGCTGCTAACTGGTTAATTTCTATTTCGGTTCGCCATGTTATTTAGTTGACTTATCTGCTGGTTTTTCTTCTTTGCTAATTCTTTTTTCTTCTGGGCTGGGCTAAGCTGGTCATTGTCGTAATTTAATAAACACAACAAGACTTGAGTTTGCTTGATCAAGCTTTATTTTCTTCTAGCCCATATTGGTTGATTCCGCCACGGGGATTGAGATTAGACCCCGGGATAGACGATATCTTTTCTTCTAAAGCTAGGTCGCATCTAATCTAACTCTGACTAAAAAAACTATTACGTGTCTGTCATGGCGTCTAAATAGCGCCTCTTAGGGGAGGGGGATCAAGGGTTATTAACAGTCACTGGTAATTTTCCAGATACTCCCTTAAACCAAAGTTAACGACCATTTAAAATTCTTAGCTACAGGTCTGTTCACAATTCATGACCTCTCATGAATTGTAACAAAAGTTAATGTATTTACCAAATCTCTTCATCACGAGCAGGGTGCGAAACAAGGGAAGAATTAACTCTAAACGAAAAACTTGAAAAAAAAAACAAAAAAAAAAATACTGAGAATCTATTCAATATGGTTGGTTGGTTGGATTTTACGGCATTTCAACACTTTTTATATCGAAGACGTTTTTATTTTATTCATTATTGATGGGTATTCAATTTTTTCAAACTCATTTTTTAAACTGATTTTTTTTTATCTATCTAACATAAAGATGGGTTGACTGGTTGGTTGGTTGGTTGGTTGGTTGGAATTTACGGCATGTCAACCCTTGGGATATTTTATGCCGAAGACGTTTCATTCATTCTTGTGGTTTCATTTTTTTTCTCATTTTAAACACCTTTTAAAAAACTCATTTTTTAAAAATCTATTTAACCCATAAAAGGAACCCTAGCTGGTATTATCTCTCCAGCTCAGAATACATCTATCTATCTATCTATCTATCTATCTATCTATTATCTATCTATCTATAAGTTCATATCTACCTTTCTATTGATCGATCAATCTCAGTCTTTTCATCTCTCTCTCTCTCTCTCTCTCTCTCTCTCTCTCTCTCTATCTCAGTCACATCTATCTATCTATCATCTATCATATATATATATATATATATTATAATATATATATATATATATATTATATAACACCATGGGGACGACTTTTATCCAACCCATTCCCCAGGTAAGATATGGATGTACGAGACTAGTTTGTTTATTACACCACGATATCTTTTTTATTGGTTTTGTGCTTTCCTCTTCATTATTTTATTCCATTTACTAAGTTTAGCATTGTCTGGCACAGGGTCAGATGTGGTGAGCGACCAAAGCGTATAGAACTCGTTAGTAACGGTCTGATAGAATAGCCCTTTAATCAATGCTTACAAAAATTGCTTAGTCTGCAAGGTTACACGTGTAGCAGCCTGAAAAAAAAAGAAAGCTTATTAACCAATATCCCAAGGCGAGGTTCCTAAATAAATTTCACAATGCTTGTATAGATATTTACGAACTCCTTCGCATGAGCAGGATGTAACACAAGGTCAATTTCTTAGTTTAATAGGTTTGAATTTAGGGACCATATGACCTTTAGGCACCCCTTTTGCGATCTGATTCTTAGGGCCATTTTTTCCATTTACACCGACAAAATCCGGTCAATTGTTAACAGTCGATTTTTAGAGGTTTTTTTTTTAATTATAAAACTAACCCCTAACCCTAACCCCTAACCCCAACCTTAACCCCTAACTCTAACCCCTAACAAACAACCGGATTTTTACGGTGTAAATGAGAAAACTGTCCCCACGAATTAAGATCGCAAAAGGGCTGCCTAAAGGTCATATGGTCCGAATTTAGAATTTTCCTTCTCCTAGACTGGTTACCTAGCCAACGTTAAAGAGCCCAGTCTGTCCTACTATTTACCCATAACTAGAGGGATAATAGTTGGAAGCATACATTTCCCAAGGGTATTATCACTATGGGAAATGCAAACAGCCTCGTCCAGAATTGAACTCGGGTCGACAAGTCAATTTCCTACGTCTCTAAACATTACATCACGCACCTCCACCACAGAAGTTTGCTAGACCATCTCGATAATTTACGGTGAAGCGACCTACCATTTACTTACACTTTAGCCATTATGTAATTAATTATTTTTTTAATTATTAAAAGCACTTGCGTTAATTAAATCGATATTGTAGGCTTGTCTTCAGAGAAATTATCGAATTTCTTTTGCTCAATCTCATTCACCAAGAAAAATTGTCAACATTTTACGTTTCATTATTTCTTTATTTTGTGTCATATCAAAATTGGATTTGTGGAAATAAAATTAGTCAGTCATAATTATTTGTAAATAAGCTCAGTAGTCGGTAACCTTTCTATAGTAGTCTACTAGAAGCGGCTACCAGTGCCGCCTGGGTAGAGGAGGAAGGCAAAAAAATACCCAGTGTATTGATCTGTTTACTTTTGTGATTCACAAAGGCTGGAATTTTTAAGTCGAATATCAATGCTATTTCTATGTATATTTTCATTTTTAAATATCTTCGAATATAAATCAAATCTTCATAATTCTAGCACTGGTGATATTTAATGTGTATCTATATTTACTAAGGGGGCCAGGTTAGCTCAGTCGGTAGAGCATTCGGCTAGAAATCATAAGGTTCCTAGTTCGATATCGGTCCTCGCCAACTTAGCGTATTAGTAGCACAGGGATCTGTGTGGTAAGTAAAGAGCTGATGGTAGATGTGGCGCTCTACCTCAGATGTTAAAAAAATTCCTTAGTCTAGCGCTATTGAAAAGGAGATAGACTCCCTCGCTGACTGGCTGATACCGACTTTACTTATATTTACTGGTCGGTAATTATTTTATTTTCGTAGTTTTATCCGGAATTCATACATACATACATACATACATGATGGCAGCAAACTCGTGTTCAAGTATTGCCATTGCTTGATATAGTAACAATAATAAGACATGTATTGCATATCAAGCAATGCCTGTGCCTGAAGCTTTTTTAAGTGAGGAAAAGCTTTGCACAGAACCAATCCCACTCTCTAAGTGACTGCCACATTTGAACCAAAAAGAAGAACAAGTCAACATCATTGGCTGCAGCAGCTGCCGCAGGTTAAATTTTGGAGTTTTCCTTCTCCTAGACACTTGCCCTGACAAGGCTGAGGAATGCATCTCTCCGGTGGTTTTGCTACGCGCCTGGATACCAATCCAAGTATTTCTACGTCCCCGCGTATGTTATTTGCTAGATGGCCGTTGAGCGAAAGGCTTCATCCGCCTTTTGATAGGTTTTTTTTTCGTCCTGCTGGATGTCTAGCCATCCTCCTCACCAGATAGGCTTGGTGGGGTAACCGGTTTAGTCGCCGATAACCCGACTATGAAACAGGTAGTACTGGGTTACATAGTACCAGTAGCGCCTTATGCGACATCACGTCCGGTCCCTTCGACTAACCACCAAAATCTAACTAACTCTAACTCAGTTACCTTCACACGCCTTGATTCAACCAATGAGAAATCAGCGGCAAGGTCAGTGTAAGGTGAACTGTTTGCCAATCACTTCTTATAACGGTTAAAATGGTAATTTCCATTTACCACACCGTTATTTAAGTTTTACTATACTACAGTCATAATTCGTAGGCAAACCCACGAATTATGTAACTATTGGAGAGATAGTGATTAAAATAAAACAATAAGAGAGGAATAATATTCTTGGAGAAGTCTAAACAGAGAGCTTAAGGGAGAGCAACAATGGAAGAATTCCACAGACATGCCGTTTTGATTTAAATTTAATACTGTATTGCTATTACTGAATCATTATCGTTAATGATAACAAAGGGGAAACCTTTATATCCAACTTTTATTGTAAGATAACTACGGGTGACCATCTCCATTCTTTCAATTCTTGACTAGTTTCTACATTTGCGAAAAACAATACGCCAACGCCTTTATTTCAAATTTCTTTACTTCCCATTATAATTTTCCAATTCCGTCACAGAATTTATTTACAGAATTATTACTGGCAGCGTCTAAGACTTAAACAATACCAAATAATCCATCAACGACTTTTTTTTTTTAATTGGCTCACCGCCGCTAACAATTCAAGAGACTGTCTAAATATAAACAGCATAGATATCTTAAGACGCTGGCAAAGCATTAGGGAACAATATGGTAGCAATTCAGCTTCGCGAAGGCGCAGTAATTATCTGTGAATATAAAATACCAAAGGTGAGATTCACGTACGACAAATGTTTACCATTAAAACAGTGTTCGATTGAGAACTCATCATCATCATCATCATCATCAGCAGCAGCAGCAGAAGCAGCAACAGCAGCAGCTCGCACCGACATCACGAGTATCCATGACTCTCTCTCTCTCTCTCTCTCTCCATCGCCTTTGGCAGCCCCCACCCCCCGTACAAAAGCCATTGGTTAGAAATGAGATCGTCCAAATCGTCAAAGTTGAACTGCATAAATGTAGTCGTCGGGGCGGCTTAAAGTCGGTATCAGCCAGTCAACGAGGGAGTCTATCCCCTTTTCAATAGCGCTTGACCAAGGAGGTTGTTTTTGCGTCTGAGGTGGAGCGCCACACCTACCATCAGCTCCTTACTTTATCGCACAGATCCCTGTGATACTCATACGCTGAGTTGGCGAGGCACCGGTATCGAACTAGGAACCTTGTGGTTTCTAGCCGAACGCTCTACCGATTGAGCTAACCCAATGTAAATCCTGATTATTGGGTGTTGCTTATTCTTATTCCGTCGAATTCTTATTTTTTATGAATGTCAACACCTCAGCTAAATAATGGACAATTCCGTTTTTATCATAAAGAAATAAAGGGAAGAAAAAGGGCATGCTGCACAGAAAAAAATAATAATAAAGAAAGAAAGAGAGTACGAGAAAGACAGAGACACGAGTGATCTCACGGAAGCAATAACGCTAATTTGCTTCAATCGAACATAACGAAAATATGAAAAATAGCTCTCAAGTAAACATATGCAATGTTGTAATAATTAAATTATCATACTGTAGTATATCCACAGGCCCTGCTAGTAGTAATAACAGTAGTTGTTGTATCTTGTGTGGAAAGAAAGAGGAGGCATTACTTTCAGAAGTTTTTAATGGGTGCAGAATTACACAGAATTACACAGACAATATAAAGGAAAAGTGTTTTCTAGCTGAAAACTTGCTCTATCTGACTCAATTATGCTTCCTCTATATATTATAATTTCGGTTATTTCCTATAAATCTAACATGATCAAAGGGGAACTACTCTTGACTAATAATTATTTATTTATTGATCTCTAGGAAAAAAGAAGACGGGGTTAGGTTTAGGGTTAGGGTTTAGGGTTAGGGTTAGTTTAATGGAAAAATAAATAAATAATTTATCAGTCAAGAGTGGTTCCCCTTTGATCATGTTAGACTTATAAGAAATAACCATAAGAAATAGGAAGCGCGTGGTGTAATGGTTAAAGTCATAGGAAATGGACTCGTCGCCCGAGTTCAAATCCTGGAGTAGTAATTGCATTTCACTTAGCGCTAATACCCTTGGGGAAAGGTATGAATTCTACTGTCCCTCCTGCTATGGGTAAATAGTAGGGCAGACTGGGCTCTTTAACCTTGGTTAGGCAACCGGTCTAGGAGAAGGAAAACTCTGAATTCAAACCTGTTAAACTCCTCTTAAGAAATTGACCTTGTGTCACATCCTACTCGTGCGGAGGGGTTGGTATATATATATATATATATAAGAAATAGCCATAATTTCTGTAGAAATAAATAGGGTTTAGTTTGGCTGTTGGGTTTAAAAGCATATCAACCCTTGTGGGTTATTTAAAGTTAAATCTTGTTACGATTTTTGTCACCATTTTTAGGCTGCAGGTGAGAGGACTTTACAGTTGAAATCCCTTGTGTTTCTTAGTGGCGAATCCTTGATTGTTCCTTAATGTTAGGTAGAATCCTTTGGTTGTTCCTTGGTGTCCCTTAGTGTTGGGTATGATCCTTTGGTTGTTCCTTGGTGTTCCTTAGTGTTAGGTAGAA
>CM042153.1:0-17500 GCA_023376005.1 Doryteuthis pealeii | reverse complement strand
TTTCAATTCACATAATTTTTGTGTGGGGATCGGGGAGAAAACATCAACAAAAAAGTATCTCAAGGCAATATAAAACAAAAGAAAAAGTACTGTCAGTCTAGAAATATATTTTTTTATATTTCAGGTTGGCAACACTTGTGAAAATTATCTGATCATTTTTTAATTTTGTCTACGTCTGAAAAAGACGTAGACAAAATTTAAAAAAAATTATCATGTAATTTTCAACAAGTGTTGCCAACCTGAAATATTTTTTTTTTTTATATATTTCATATTGTTTTTTTTTTTTATATTCAGGTTGGCAACACTTGTTGAAAATTAGCTGATCATTTTTTAAATTTTGTCTACGTCTTTTTTAGACATAGACAACATTTAAAAAAATGATCAGTTAATTTTCAACAAATGTTGCCAACCTGAAATATAAAAAAAATAAACAGTTAGGTAAGTCAAGTGAACGTACTTCTCGTAAACCATTTGAACATTCTTCTAAGCCGTATCAGGGCTACAGTATGGCTGCACCACTTGAATGATGAATTATAGCTACACAAGGATGCTGCGTGCTGTATTGAACAAATCTTATTTTGTCTACATATGAAAACACAATATTGAAAAAAAAAAGGTTAGGTAAGTCAAATGAACCCGCCCTGTCGGCTGGGGCGTTAGAATGCACCGACTGCACCTCTGCAGAGGGTAAGACTCCCCCAATGGGGCCACCTGTTGGCCGTGGGTGGCGACCCGTGATGCTTAAGATGGAGCTCAGGTGGATAAGCAGTCAATGACATGCAACACTCCACTTAGACCCTTACTTAGGCTAGACGGGCGTCGGAGATCCCCTCCGATCAATCGGCTTGTCACATCAAGCCCTAGCACCTATATGATTGCCCCAACCCTATTGCCCTTATGGCAATCTCCTACCTTTTTATCATATGGGTGTTAGAAGGTAGTGGCTGAGGGTCTTAATGTCCTGAGTATGACGTCAAACTCTATCTGATGGTGAGGATCCAGTTCTGGAGGTTTGGGGAATGTGGAGCACCCCTTCATCACTATAGCTCCCTGGTCCATCTGACCCGGAGTGGTAGTACCTGTTAGGGTATTATTTGTCGGTTAAATAGAAAAATGTGTTTATAAAAAAATGTGAGTAACCATTAAGAATGAATTTATTTCAAAACTTTGTCGGCATTAAATGATCCACTGAGGTTGATATGCCGTAAAACAAAACAAACCAAACCAAACAAAGACTTACGCTCTCTTTATAGTCAAACAAGAACAACAACCATAGTGTGAAACATGCCAAACACTGTGCACTGTTAAACACTTCCTTCTAGAATGTGGAGCTTCGCTCTCACGAGAAAACGCTTTTTAACAAAAATGAAAGATCTATTTGAAAATCTTATCATAGATGACACTCATCCCTTTTTATAGAAATAAAATTATACCAAAAATATAAACGTAAACCTAATACTATACAAAAGTAACCCAAGTAAATGTAACACAATCCCGAACGATGCTAACATATCGTTAAAATAATTAACTACAAAAGAGTAGATATAGACGGATAACGCATAGTTATTTCTAAGCATAGCTTAGATGCGGCACAAGGCCAGAAATATGATGCACCTAATAAGAATCGAACTCACTAACAATGGTTTGCTAAAAATCGTCTTTTCTATTCATGGACTTTACCAGCATTTAAGATAGTTTGCAAATCAATTGCTGGTTAAACTTTCTGCCAGGAAGACTCATCTTTGTATTAACACCAGAGGCTAACTACAGACGTCTGACTCATATATTACAAGGAAAACTACAGATTTGGATTTATATATTACATGAAAAACAACAGACTAAGATCAACAACTGGATTCTGTGAACAAAAAGGGAACAACTGAACCACTAAAATGGCTTCACGGATTTTGACACAAAGTATATTCTTCCCTAACCTCTAGACACAAAATAACCCTAGGTGGGTTGATATGCCGTCAAGACCCATCATCAAGCCAAACAACCAACGATGAAAAAAAAAGGTCGTTAAACTAATAAACCAAGCCAATCAAATATATTCGTGAATTCTATCTACGGGTAATAGCTACGTATACGACACTACTGTTGGTAGTCGAATGATTTGAAAGGATTCCAGTCGACCAATGCTTCTGCGTTATCAATAAGAATTAAAAAAAACCTTGCTTTGAAAATCAGCATTCAAAATGATAGCATGGACTTGGGTTACTGTTACTGGCGAGAAAAATGCAACTGTTTCAGCCACATGGTAATCGTGTCCTTGTATGAACAAAAAGAATTATAACGGTTAACACATGGTCAATCCATAGCTCGAAATCCAAAGATGCAAAGGGTGTGTGTGTGGGGGTGTGATCGAAAGAAAAAAAAAAGAATTGCTATTGTTTATAAATCCTAAATAAACATCACATAGAATTCGCGCGTTTTGTAATTTCAAGACTCCCTTGCTCGCAGTAAGTATTTCTTAAGCCACAACTGCGGCAAATACTTTATTCGTCAATTCCCGAGCAACGTTGAAGGCCGAAAATCCCCCGGCAAATGCGAAATTAACTGCAACGGGAGAGAAAATTAAACCTCAGGATTTCCGACGCGAAATATTCTGGAATGAGGCGTTTGATAATTCTAAAGGCTCAGGGCATTTTCGGACAATTAGTTCCAAATTACAGTGACGGGCTGCTTTGTGATTATCGCGAAGAAATTATAGCAGCAGCGATGGGAATTCGGATGGAGAATAAGAAGCCTAAAACGTTAAAGTTCAACAGGTTGAATACACCGTCGCTTGTATTAAGCATTTAATAGATTTAAACTAGTCTGGCACAATGCTATGTGTATATATATTTACCAACTCCTCCACACGAACAGGATGCGACACAAGATCAATATCAACCAACCAACCAACCAGTTTACCAACCAACCAACAAGTCAACCATAATATTTTCCTCGGCATGTCTTAGAAAAATATTCCTGCATCTGTTCTATCTTTTACATATTACCAACCCCTCCGCACGAGCAGGATGCGACACAAGGTCAATTTCTTAAGCGGAGTTTAACAGATTTGAATTCAGAGTTTTCCTTCTCCTACAATGGTTACCTAGCCAAGGTTAAAGCGCTAAGTCTGTCCTACTATTTACCCTTAGCTGGAGGAAGAGTAGTTGGATGCATACCTTTCCCAAGCGCTATGTGAAATGCAAACAGCCTCGTTCAGGATTTGAATTCGGGTCAATGAATCCATCTCCTACGACTCTAGCCATTACATCATCTCGCTGAAAAATGACCGTGAGTGCGCATGTGCATGACATAGGCATACCTCTGGCACATCAACATCTTCAGGAACAGACTTCATATGCGATATCTGCGTCGAGAATGCTTTTCGAACATTGTGTTGTGGCTCCTAGCGTCTGGAACACAGAAGCCCTGTGTCAGATTATAACCCAAGACTTCGACGACCTGCGCAGATTGAGTCGGCCGTGCGCTTAACATGACTTATCACCTTCGTGGTTTGGTCGATACTGAACTAAACTCTCTTTCTAATCTAAACCGGAAGAGGGTCTTCTCCACCAATTCTCACGGTATCCCCCAGAAGGAGGATCAGACTGAGGTCAAGCCGAGTCACTCAATCCTTTAAGGCCGTCGGCTGCAAATTATAACAGCCATTTTGGTTTCTACATTAATGGTACACAAGCGTTAGGAATCTAACAATTATGTAACAATTGGACTTCACAGTCACATGAATAAAGTAATTCTATAAACAAAGGACTCATGTTGCTTACAGTACCTACTGTTACTTAAGTTGTCACACAATTAAGCATTTGAACATGTTCATCGCTGCTTAACTTCGGTTATCTAGCGGGAACTGGCTATTCAGTAGAAATGGATCTGCGAGACCAGCTTGCTAATCATTGCATCACGATAGGACGCCCTTTTTACCCAACACGATCTCCACGGGTAGAATATGTGACACAAAATCGCAAGGATTGGAAATCCAATGAGGATAAAACTCGCTTTCCAGTTGTAATTGACCTGCGAGACTACCTTGCTACCTATTACATTACGATGGGATGCCCTCTTCAATAGGTATTTACTCATCCCATTTGTCACGGGTAGGATGTGACACAAGGTCGCAAGTATGGAGTATCCACTGAGGATCGAAATCGCTATTAAGGAGTAGTTCATCTGCGAGACTAGCTTGCTAATCATTGCACCACGATACAAAGCCCTTTTTACTTCAGGGGCACAAGAACTATATCATAGTCTTCCGAGACTGAAATGCCAATGATGACAATGAGTAGAGATAAATGTTACTTTCTAAATTTAAAATTTAGAATTTAGCCTTAAGTTAACACGTTTAGTGGTAGGGTCTGCCAAAATATTGACTCATTCTCATTTTAAAAATGAATTAAAATGAATTAAATCGATTATTTAAGGTAGAATGTTTGTCTAAGTCGAAAAACAATAGCATAATGAGCATCAATAAATCATCTCTGTTAAATCAAATCATCATATTAAACCTTTTATTATTAGTATCTGACCTAATAACCCTCAGAATATTGAACTTATAGTGTAGGTATTTACCTAACCTATTTGCCACGGGTAAGGTGTGACACATGGTCACAAGTATGGGGAATTCATTCAGGATCAGACTCACACGAGGTTCCGGGTGCGATACTGGCCCTCGCCAACTCAGCGTATGTGTAGCACAGGGATCTGTGCGGTAAAGTGTGGAGCTGATGGTAGGTGTGGCGCTCCACCTCAAACGCAGAAACAATCTCCTTGGTCTAGCACTATTGAAAAGGGGATAGACTCCCTCGCTGTCTGGCTGATACCGACTTTAGGACGCCACGTCGACTTTACTTTTTTTTTACTTTATTCAGTAGTAATGGATGTGTGAGACTAGCTTTCTAACCATTATACCCTGATAAGACACCCAAATTGGACTCACAGTGTATAGTAAGATATTGTACTTAACAGGTTGAGACATAATTGATATTGTATGCTTTTATGTGGATAATAGTTAAAAGCGTTAGTTACTACTTTTTCACCGAAGTTAAGTAGCGATGAGCCTGTTCAATACTTACATGGGTAACCATTCAAGCAACAGCAGCTACTGTAAACAATCTAATATCAAAATGACTTTATTCAGCATTCAGGTAGGCTGTAAACCAGGGATTCTCAAACTTTAAGTCCGTAGACTCCTACAAAAATTTGATTGACCTATCATGGATCCCCTCCTTATATACCCCAGTCCACCTTGCAGTTGTATTGTTGCAACCAATTTATGTAATTAATGAATTCTGCACAAACTTTTATATAAAGCTTTTAATTGTAAAATAACCGTAAAATAAACAGTAAAGTAAGCATAACATGTAAAAATGAGCTGCAAATATTTAATACTAACTTTATAACTTACAAAGGAATCACATTTCCTAATGTGATGGGTGAAACTGATGACTTTTGATAAGTTCATGAATATTGGGCTTAAACTTTTGAAAATATATCAACATGAGCATGTTCTCCAGGATTCTTGTGGAATTGATTTCTTCTAATTACTAAGAAGGCTTAGTAGTTTCCATTGACCCCTTGTAGACCCCTGAATACTTATAGACCCCCTGTTGGTGTATAGTTGGAGGTGCGTGTTGTAATGGTTAGAGTCGTAGAAATGGACTTGTCGACCCGAGTTCAAATCCTGGACGTAGCTACAGTTCACATAGCGCTAATACCCTTGAGCAAGCTATGAATCCAACTACTCTCCTCCAGCTATGGGTAAAATAGTAGGGCAGACTGGGTTCTTTAACCTTGGTTAGGCAACCTGTCTAGGAGAAAGAAAAAATTGTTAAACCCGTTTGGGGTGGTCACTACTAGAATAGGCCCAGTCCTAATTAGTGATCTATTTCACTAATAGACCCCAGGGGGTATGTAGACCAATTTGAGAAACCCTGGTATAGATCAACGTCATTATCAGTTGAAATGACAAACGGAATCGAGAAATAGCGCGGGACATGGCGGTAAATGGCGACACATCCGGTGTGCCGAAAATGTATCCTACACGAGCCGTACAAATTACGCTTCATTGATTCAAAGTGATATATTTAAAAGGACAGATCCGCAGAAGATGAGATGTCATATCCAATTGAAAAGTACAGCCTTTAATAAACTGATGCGATGTTGCCCGAGGCTAGTTGAAGAGGAATCGTTAATTCTACAATTTTGCTGATGGCACAAGCAGCTTTAGACTTAGAGAGAATAAGATAATTGCCATTTTGTTTGATAGCCTTATTCGCCATTCAAATTAGATAAACATTTAGAAGGCAAGCCTGAGTCGAAATCTCTTAATATAGGCTAGTACAGTTTGTCTTAAAGTTCACGAAGGTTTCTTCGAATTTTTGAGATGAGGTTTGAGAAGTAGTATTGTTTGGATTATTCGGATTATTGTCCTCATCTTTATGTGTCTAATTGGACATATATATATTTACCAACCCCTCCGCACGAGCAGGATGCGACACAAGGTCAATTTCTTAAGAGGAGTTTAACAGGTTTGAATTCAGAGTTTTCCTTCTCCTAGAACGGTTGCCTAGCCAAGGTTAAAGGGCTAAGTCTGTCCTACTATTTACCCTTAGCCGGAGGAAGAGTAGTTGGATGCATACCATTCCCAAGTGCTATGTGAAATGCAAACAGCCTCGTTAAAGAGCCCAGACTGCCCTACTATTTACCCATAGCTGGAGGGAGAGTAGGATTCCTACCTTTCCCAAGGGTATTAGCGCTAAGTGAAATGCAATTACCACGTCCAGGATTTGAACTCGGGGCGACGAGTCCATTTCCCCTGACTTTAACCATTACACCACGCGTTTCCAAATTGGACATATAGCGTAGTGAATAAAGGCGTTGGGTTAAGACAGTTCTAAATGACAGTTATCTCTAGGCTGCAGGTTCAATCCTGGCCAAGAGCGAGAGTAACATAGAATAATAATTAACACAGCTTAACACGTGTACTCCAGCTATGTTAAACAAAATGAGAACAGGATACCCCCGTGGATTTAATAAAGGGTTGGGTTCAGAGTTCCGTGATGGCTCCTGATTACGACAAGAGGTATCCCGAGTGCGAAAAGAAGGTTCTCGAGTTCGAGAAGGTTCCCGAGTCCGACAAGAAATACCCGAAGAACGCCGGAGGGGGGTCATATTGGCCGAAACGTTCGATACCGGCAAGCTATCACGAGTAACACTGCTTGGATTTGTGCGGTAAAGTGGAGAGCTGATTATAGCCGTGGCACCCCTCCCCAAACGTAAAAGCAATCTCTCTTATTTCGCGCTAGTGTCCAGCTGTATACTGACAATAGGCCACTACACCTGGTCTAGCACTATCGAAAATAGGATGGAGCATCTGCTTAGGAACCAAGGTTGCGGATTCGATACCGGCCCTCGCCAACTCAGCGCATGAATACTACAGCTTGGATTTGTGCAGTAAAGTGGGGAGTTGATCATGGTTGTGGCGCCCTCCTCAAACGCAAAAACAATCTTTCTTATCTACCACTAGTGAAAAGGGGATAGATTCCCTCACTGTGTAGTGATAATAGGACACCCCGCCGACTTAATACTGCCTCATCAGTGTCTATTTAAAAAAATAGAGACTAATGCAGCAGTTTCTCTGAATGCTTGAGATGAGGCTTGAAGATTAGTATTAGCTGCGTTATTCGGACTATTGTCTCCATCTTCATTGTTATTTGTACAACGTTTCGGCCGATATACCTCAGGCCTTCTTCAGGTATTTCTTGTCGGACTCGGGAACCTTCTTTTCGAACTCAGGAACTTTCTTGTCGTATTCGGGAGCCAGAAAGTTCCCGAGTTCGAAAAGAAGGTTCCCGCGTCCGAGAAGGTTCCCGAGTCCGACAAGAAATACCTGAAGAAGGTCGGAGGGCATATCGGCCGAAACGTTGTACAAATAACAATGAAGATGGGGACAATAGTCCGAATAACGCAGATAATACTAATGCAGCAGTATTAAGTCGGCGGAGTGTCATATTATCACTATAGAGCTGGACAGTGAGGAAATCTATCTCCTTTTTCACTAGTGCTAGATAAGAAACACTGCTTTTGCGTTTGAGGTGGGGCGCCACACCCATCATCAGCTCCCCACTTTCAGTCATCACCTAACGACAAAAGAAATACATTTAGGCTCATTGCCATTTCTGAGAGAGAAAAAAGATAATAACTTATGAACGATCTCTTTTTGTTTTATTTTGTTTTCTCGGCGAAGGTAAACAATACAATTACGAGTGGTTATTGCCAAATTATCGTCATCTTATCATGACATAAAGTGTCAGTTGTTTGTTGTTAAGGCACGCAATCCTTGTCAAGAAGCAAGCGGTCAGATCCTCCTCTGGTCATTTCGTGATGAACAGAACAAGAAAGAAGAATTGTCCATTAGCGGACTTGCACGATCTCCCCCCAGTTAAAAGTTGCAATTTCTGGCTCTTCAGGTCTTTCTCGTCTTCCTTTGTTGTGTTGCTGGTCGTCAGCTGTTCGTCACGTAAACATTAGACAGGCACTTATTTGACTCCATCCTGGACCGTTTATCGCTTTTGAAAGGCTAGCCTCGTTTTTGTCTTGTTTTGTGCCGCCATACGTCACAGCTAACTGTCCAATGAAAACGATGCAAACAAATTGGTATAAAAGCCACATGCTAATCATTTTTCTGCTCGGGATTTTTTTTTCTCATATAATTATTGAGTAGTTGAACCTGCTTGTTAGTTGAGAGCAGGGGTTACCGTCGACCCCTTTGCGGTAGGGTTGCGTGTAGGTTGTTGGTGGGTATGCTTAATGGATTGTAGCAAAGGCGTTTTTCAAATTCCATGGTAAAAACGTTAAAGGAGAAATAAAGCTTCGATAAAACAAGCAAATAGTAAAATTAATAAAGACTTTTGAGTTACTAAAAAATTGTCATATATATATATATATATATATATATATATATATATATATATATATATATGTTATATATATATATATATATATATATATATATATATGATTGAAAATAGATAGAAAAAACAAATGATAATAGTTACTATTTCCTCTTTCTTTCATAAATATAGTTACTCTTGAGGCAGACCTTTTTATTAAAAGGTCGAAACAGATATCTGTCAGCATACTACTATTATCATTTGTTTTTTTTACTATCTATTTTCAATCATACTGTCGGATTCATTCCCATTAATTATATACTTATATATATATATATATATATATATATATATATACACACACATACATATATATATATATATTATATATATATATATATATATATATATATATATATATAATATTGAACATCGAGCTCTCATCTTGGACATGAACAACTCTAACATTCTGCTTTTGGAAGAAAGGTCCAACTTAGAATCAACCTAATACTAACTTACCTGGTCTCTCACCCCCTCTCTCTCTCTTTATATATATTATTATATTATATATATATATATATATATATATATATATATAAAGTTCTATAACTTTTGGATTATATCAACACTGAACACTAGTGACAATTCGATTCGATTAACCGAATTTAATGAAATGTTCAGTGTTTGGTATAATGCACCAATGCATCTTATTTAAAAACTTTTACATTTTTTCAGGTCAGTTAACTTGGAGCCACGTATCTTTGAGAATCTGTGTTACGCCTTTGAACGTGGTTCAAAGTTAACTGGCCTAAACAAATGTAAAATTTATCAAATAAAACAACTGGTGCATTATATCTTTTATTCATTAATATATCAACACTGAACATTTCATTAAATTCGGTTAATTCCTTGATTTTTGGTATTTTTTTTCTTTTGGCGGGGTGACATACGATGGTGGAATTTCGGTCCGTTAAGTTCGATTTAACCAGAAATTGTATAAGTTTAAACGAGGTATGTACAAAACCCTTGCACTTAATAAATACCTCGTTTTTTTAAGATTCCCACAAAATCGTCTAATTATCTGATGTTAATGTTTCGCTATTTAAAGCATTTATTTGATATTGTCACTAGAATTCTACAAGCAGATACATTTGCACTATATATACTTATGATATGTCTAGATTACCCACTTAAAAACGACATTAGATCTCATAAAAGAAAAAAAGCAGACCATATGACCTTTAGGCACCTCTTTTGCAATCTCGATTCATAAGGACATTTCTCATTTACACCATCAAAACCCGGTTGTTTGTTAACAGACGATTTTTAGAGTTTCTTTTAAATTATAAAACTAACCCCTAACCCTAACCCCTAACCCCTAACAAACAACCGGATTTTGACGGTGTACATGAAAAAATGTCCTTATGAATCGAGATCGCAAAAGTGGTGCCTAAAGGTCATATGGTCTAAAAAAAGGTAATAAGCCCGCGATATCCCGCAGAGACTATTACAGATGCCGACTACACAGATGATCTAGTGCTTCTCGTAAATATATCTGCACTAGTGAATTCAGATAAAACTGAGCTAATGTGTTTTAAACAAGATGGAGGCATCTAAACACTAGATGTTAAGCCTCACAAATTAGTAGACCAGTTCACATATCTTGGTAGTAATATCTCATCTACAGAAAGCGATGTCAATGTACACATAGGAAAGGCATGGACTACTATATACAGATTATCGATCATATTGAAATAATGTCTTACGGATAAGATAAAGCGAAAATTCTTCCAAGCTGTAGCCATGTCAGTGCTACTGTACGGCTGCACCACTTGGACTCTAATGAAGCACTTAGAGAAAAAGATAGATGGATGATACATAAGGATGCTACGTGCTGTCTTGGAACAAGTCTTTGAAACTGCACCTCACAAGAAAAAAGCTGTACGGCCACTTGTCTCATATCATACAAATCATCCAAGTAAGACGAGCAAGACATGCTGGACACTGCTGGAGAAACAAGAACGAACGGATAAGTGATGTTCTCCAGTAGACACTCACACATGAACTCACTAGTGATGAACAAGACATGCTGGACACTGTTGAGAGAAGCAAGGACGGACTCGTAATTCTTAATTAGTTCTCCCGTAGACACCTTCACATGAAGACACGAGTGAAGGCCGACCAGCAAAAGCATACATCAAGCAGCTCTGTGCGGATTCTGGTTGCTGCGCAGAGGACCTTTCAAAGTCGATGACCGATATGGACAGCTGGTGAGAGAGTCATTGCTATCAGTGTCGTCGGCAAGACCTGATGATGTAGATGAAATCAGTAAAAGATGAGGTTTCTTTTAAAAGACATTTTTTCTAAAAAAGAAAAAAAAAACCCGAAGACAAAATGTTTTTAAAAATGTTGTTGTTGTCATCCGCTAACCAACGCACTCTTTTTGTTAAATTCACTCAATTAAATGAACTTGCAACTGAATGATTATTACAGTTTTTAAAACTTAAAGATTTTTTTTATCTAATAGTAATAATTTATACACAATCTTTTGGTACAAAGTAACTATTCCTATTATTATCAATAATAATAATAATTATTATTATTAATAGCAATTTTATAGTTTCAGGTAATCGATAAAAATAATTCTAAGTAAACAATTATACCTTCAAGTAACTTCTTAATACAAATAATTTGCATGCAGTTAAATGGTATGAAATATTCCTATTTAATACTAATAATTTGCACACAGGTCTATTTGGCCCATAAATGGGGCCCTAACAGATTGTACAACTCTGAGTTCGAGTGGACCTGGGAGTAATGGCAACGAAGGGGTACTCCACACTTCCTAGATCTCCAGATCTGCAGCCTCATCATCTGATGCAACTTAGTGTCATTTTTCAGAACCCGTTTTTTTTTTGGGGGGGGGGCTCATACCCCTTTGTAGGGGGAACAGTTACCAGGGAGTTTAACGGGATTTTAAAAAATATTTTTTTATGGAGAATTGAATTTTGATTACATGTTTTTATAACGGTTTGTCTATTTGTTCATACGGATGCCTTTAAGTAAAAACAAACAAACAAACAAACACTCCCCAAAAACCCAAAAGCAAAGAAGACTTCAATAAGTCGTCGGGGTGGCCTATAGTCGATATCAGCAAGACATCGAGGGAGATTATCCCCTTTTCACTAGCCCTAGACCAAGGAGAGTGTTATGGCGCCTGAGAGGGAGCGGCACACCTACCATCAACTCCATACTTTACCATACAGATCCCTGTGCTACTCATACGCTGAGTTGGAGAGGGTCGGTATCGAACCCGGAGCCTTGAGGTTCCCAGCCGAAAAATTGATTCCTGTTTCGACCCATTTGTTTTTAATCTGTTTTGTAGTACATTTTCTAATTTTCAAATTAATTTGAGTTTTCTATCCTGACAACCAACGTCTTTCGGCGCTCTAGAACTTTCTCGACCTTTTCATTTTCCTTTCGTGGGGAAGGGCCGTGTTTAGTAAATTTATTATACCTTAACAAATAAAACCATTAAGTGATAGATTGGTTTGAAAAATGCTTTAATATGTGTCTGTTACGTTTCGAAGGGCCATTCCTTGGCCTTAAAGCAGAAGCGCTTATCTGGTGGAATTGGATTCTTGATAAAACAATAACTCAATTTTACCGCCCATCTAGTCTAAATAAGGGCCAAAATAGAGTGTTCCATGTCCTGGACTGTTCAGCTACCAGGATTCCATCTTTAAGCATCACAGGTTGTCACCCACAGCCAACAGGTGACCTCATTGGGGAGGGGGTCTTGCCCCTCTGCAGAGGTGCAGTCTGTGTATTCTAAAGCCTCAACCGACAAGTCTTTCAAAGGTAAAATTTGACAAATTGAAAACTTGCTGAAATTGTCGACAATGTGAATCCTGTTGTTTACTAAAGTGTTCCCAGTTACTGGTATAAAGTATAAGTCCTTTGAGAGTATTGGTACAGATCCGGCAATCCTATGTGTGTCCATCCTCAAAGAGTGCAGTTTTAATTATAACTAATGTGTGTGTGTGTGGGGGGGTAAGTATTCTATCAGGCCAGTAGTATTGCTAGTGATTGGTTACAAGAGTCAATCACATGACCTTGGATAGTCTATAAATCTAAGTAGGTATTTATAACACGTCTTATATCCAAATATGCCAACAGTGTCAACTATATCATTTAGAATTTGACTGAAAGTTTGTTGGATTATTTTGTATACAAGATGTGCGACAATAATCTACGTAAATTTATAGACTAAGTGAGGTCACGTGGTTTAAACCTCAGCCAATCAACATCCCGAATGCGTGGCTGGTTGACTACTTAAGCACTGATACTGAGAGACGTCCATTTCCAATCATTGACGAGGGACTTGCAATACTGAGGAGCACCAAGGAACAACCAAAGGATTCTTTACAACGGATTTCCGCTGGACGAGCGCTCTTGCTGGAAGCCTAAAGGATGGCCCATAAAACCTTAACAAACTCTTACTTTATTTGTTGTTCTCTCACCACAAGAATCCACAAAGATATGAATCTAGCATTTTATTTTGTCTTGTCTCGTGGCAAAAGCCATTGTTGTTAGGTCAATCTACCCCTATTATACTTTCGCCTTACAAAAAGGCTTTCATTAATCTATACAGTGTTAGAATGTTTCTCATTTTCTTCTGTTCGTGTCTTAGTGCTTCTTTACGTTGGCTTTTCTTTATGTAAATCCCATTTCATTCGGTCGATTTCTTACATTTTTGTCAGAAACATTGACCCCTGCTTCGACTGATTTATTCTACATTTAAATAATTATGATAGTTCGGACTGTTGTCCTCATCTTTATGCTGTATAAACACAACGTTCAGGCCGCTGTAACCTCGGGCACTGTTTTAATTTTTTTTTAATTACCTTACAATAAGTTCGGACCTTTACCCATGAATTCAAACGCAGTTTCGGAGCCAAGTCGTTTGAAATCATGGGTAGTCGTCTTAAGATGACTCATTTCAAGATAATTAAAAAATAAAAAATAAAAAAAATAAAACCCACCTAAAACAGAGCCTGAGGTTACAGTGGCCTAAACGTAGTGTTTATACACAATAAAGATTAGGACAACAGTTCGAAATATCATAATTATTCATATCAATCTTTATTTCTCTGAATGTTTGAGATGAGGCTTGATGATTAGTATGAGGTTCATGAGGGTTATGAGAATGAGGATCATAAGGCTCATGAGGATCATGATGAGATTGAGGCTCATGATGTTCATGAGGTTCATGAGGGTTATGAGAATGAGGATCATGAGGCTCATGAGGATCATGATGAGATTGAGGCTCATGATGTTCATGAGGTTTATGAGAATGAGGATAATGAGGCTCATGAGGATCATGATGAGGTGGAGCTCCATGATGTTCATGAGGTTATGAGAATGAGGATCATGAGGCTCATGAGGATCATGAGATTGTTGCTCATGAGGTTCATTAGGTTCATGAGAATGAGGATCATGAGGCTCATGAGGATCATGATGAGATTGAGGCTCATGAGGTTCATGAGGTTCATGAGGGTTATGAGAATGAGGATCATGAGGCTCATGAGGATCATGATGAGATTGAGGCTCATGAGGTTTATGAGAATGAGGATCATGAGTTTTATGAGAATGAGGATCATGAGGATCATGATGAGATTGAGACTCATGATGTTCTTGAGGTTTATGAGAATGAGGATCATGAGGCTCATGAGGATCATGAGGTTCATGAGGGTTATGAGAATGAGGATCATAAGGCTCATGGGGATCATGATGAGATTGAGGCTCATGATGTTTATGAGGTTTATGAGAATGAGGATCATGAGGATCATGATGAGATTGAGGCCCATGATGTTCATGAGGTTATGAGAATGAGGATCATGAGGCTCATGAGGATCATGATGAGATTGAGGCTCATGATGTTCATGAGGTTCATGAGGGAATGAGGAATGAGGCTCATGAGGATCATGATGAGATTGAGGCTCATGAAGTTCATGAGGTTTATGAGAATGAGGATCATGAGGCTCATGGGTATCATGATGAGATTGTGGCTCATGAGGTTCATGAGGTTTATGAGAATGAGGATCATGAGGCTCATGAGGATCATGATGAGATTGAGGCTCATGTTCATGAGGTTTATGAGAATGAGAATCATGAGGCTCATGAGGATCATGATGACATTGAGGCTCATGAGGTTCATGAGGTTTATGAGAATGAGGTTCATGAGGCTCATGAGGATGATGATGAGATTGAGGCTCATGAGGTTCATGAGGTTTATGAGAATGAGAATCATAAGGCTCATGAGATCATGATATTGTGGCTCATGAGGTTCATGAGGTTCATGAGGGTTATGAAGAAAGGATAATGAGGATCATGAGATTCAGGCTCATGAGGTTCATGTGGTTCATGTGAATGAGGAATGAGGCTCATGAGGATCATGATGAGATTGAGGATCATGATATCAGGAGGATCATGAGGTTCATGAGGTTTATGAGAATGATATCATGGGGCTCATGAGGATCATGATGAGATTGAGGCTCATGAAGTTCATGAGGTTTATGAGACTGAGGATCATGAGGATCATGATGATCATAATTAGATTGAGGCTCATGAGGTTCATGAAGTTTATGAGAATGAGGATCATGAGGCTCATGAAGATAATGATGAAATTGAGGCTCATGAGGTTCATGAGGTTCATGAGAATGAGGATCATGAGATTGTTGCTCATGAGGTTCATTAGGTTCATGAGAATGAGGATCATGAGGCTCATGAGGATCATGATGAGATTGAGGCTCATGAGGTTCATGAGGTTCATGAGGGTTATGAGAATGAGGATCATGAGGCTCATGAGGATCATGATGAGATTGAGGCTCATGAGGTTCATGAGTTTATGAGAATGAATCATGAGCCTCATCTCATCATGATACCATGAGCCTCATGATCTCATTCTCATAAATCTCATGAGGATAATGATGAGATTGAGGCTCATGATGTTCATGAGGTTTATGAGAATGAGGATCATGAGGCTCATGAGGATCATGATGAGATTGAGGCTCATGAGCCTCAATCATGAGGTTCATGAGGTTCATGAGGGTTATGAGAATGAGGATCATAAGTCTCATGGGATCATGATGAGATTGAGGCTCATGATGTTCATGAGGTTTATGAGAATGAGGATCATGAGGATCATGAGGATCATGATGAGATTGAGGCCCATGATGTTCATGAGGTTGTGAGAATGAGGATCATGAGGCTCATGAGGATCATGATGAGATTGAGGCTCATGAGGTTCATGAGGTTCATGAGAGTGAGGATCATGAGGCTCATGAGGATCATGATGAGATTGAGGATCATGAGTCTCATGAGGATCAAGATGAGATTGAGGATCATGAGGTTCATGAGGTTTATGAGAATGAGGATCATGAGGCTCATGGGTATCATGATGAGATTGAGGCTCATGAGGTTCATGAGGTTTATGAGAATGAGGATCATGAGGCTCATGAGGATCATGATGAGATTGAGGCTCATGTTCATGAGGTTTATGAGAATGAGAATCATGAGGCTCATGAGGATCATGATGACATTGAACCTCATGAGGCTCATGAGGTTTATGAGAATGAGGTTCATGAGGCTCATGAGGATGATGAGATTGAGGCTCATGAGGTTCATGAGGTTTATGAGAATGAGAATCATGAGGCTCATGAGATCATGATGATATTGTGGCTCATGAGGTTCATGAGGTTCATGAGGGTTATGAGAATGAGGATAATGAGGATCATGATGAGATTGAGGCTCATGAGGTTCATGTGGTTCATGTGAATGAGGATCATGAGGCTCATGAGGATCATGATGAGATTGAGGATCATGATGCTCAGGAGGATCATGAGGTTCATGAGGTTTATGAGAATGATATCATGGGGCTCATGAGGATCATGATGAGATTGAGGCTCATGAAGTTCATGAGGTTTATGAGATGAGGATCATGAGGATCATGATGATCATGATTAGATTGAGGCTCATGAGGTTCATGAAGTTATGAGAATGAGGATCATGAGGCTCATGAAGATCATGATGAGATTGAGGCTCAGGTTCATGAGGTTCATGAATGAGAGCATGAGATTGTTGCTCATGGTTCATTAGGTTCATGAGAATGAGGATCATGAGGCTCATGAGGATCATGATGAGATTGAGGCTCATGAGGTTCATGAGGTTCATGAGGGTTATGAGAATGAGGATCATGAGGCTCATGAGGATCATGATGAGATTGAGGCTCATGAGGTTCATGAGGTTTATGAATGAGGATGAGTTTTATGAGAATGAGGATCATGAGGCTCATGAGGATTCATGATGAGATTGAGGCTCATGATGTTCATGAGGTTTATGAGAATGAGGATCATGAGGCTCATGAGGGATCATGATGAGATTGAGGCTCATGAGGTTCATGAGGTTCATGAGGGTTATGAGAATGAGGATCATAGTTCTCATGGTGATCAGATGAAGATGAGGCCTTCATGATGTTCATTGAGGTTTTATGAGAATGGGATCATGAGGATCATGAGATAATATGAAGATTGAGG
>CM042152.1:114896932-114960806 GCA_023376005.1 Doryteuthis pealeii | reverse complement strand
TGACATGATATTCACAAGATATATCATAATCATGACATAATCATATGACATGACATTCATAACATGACATTATCATTTGACAAGATGTTCATAAGATATCTCAATCTCATAATATTCATCTCATAATTATGACATAATATTCCTAAGAATGTCTCAATCATATGACATGATATTCATATATCAATCATGATATTCATCAGATATCTAATATCATGTGACAAAATGTTCATAAGATATCTTATATATTCATCTCATAATCATGACATGATATTCATAAGATATCTCATAATCATATGACATGATGTTTACAAGATATCTCATTATCATATGACATGATATTCATAACATATCTCATTATCATGACATGATGTTCATAAGCTATCTCATAATCATGACATGATATTCATATCTCAATCATGATATTCATCAAATATCTCATTATCATGTGACAAAATGTTCATAAGATATCTCAATCATATGATATGACATTCATCTCATAATTATGACATAATATTCATAAGATATCTCATAATCATATGACATGATATTCATAACATATCTCATTATCATGTGACATGATGGTCACAAGATATCTCATTATCATATGACATGATATTCACAAGATATCTCATAATCATGACATGATATTCATAAGATATCTCATTATGACATGATGATCATTAAGATATCTCATTATCATATGACATGATCATAAGATCACATAATCATGACCTGATGATCATAAGATATCTCATAATATGACATATTAATCGCAAGATATCTCATAATCATATGACATGATATTCATCTCCTAATCATGACATATTCATCAGATATCTCATTATCATGTGACAAGATGTTCATAAGATATCTCAATCATATGACATGATATTCATCTCATAATCATATGACATGATATTCATAACATCTCATTATCATGTGACAAGATGTTCATAAGATATCTCATAATCACATGACATGATATTCACAAGATATCTCATAATCACATGACATGATATTCATATCTCATAATCATATCACATGATATTCATAACATATCTCATTATCATGACATGATGATCATAAGGTATCTCATAATCATATGACATGATATTCATAACATAATCTCATTATCATGACATGATATTCACAAGATATCTCATAATCATATGACATGATATTCACAAATATCTCATAATCATATGACATGATATTCATAACATCTCATAATCATGACATAATATTCATAAGATATCTCATAATGATATTCATAAGATATCTCATCATATATGATATTCATAAGATATCTCATAATCATATGACATGATATTCATAACATATCTCATTATCATGTGACATGATGTTTCACAAGATATCTCATTATCATGACATGATATTCATAAGATATCTCATAATCATGACAATGAGATATCTCATAATCATTCATGATATTCATGATATCTCATAATCATATGACATGAATTCATGAGATCTCATAATCATATGACATGATATTCATGTCATAATCATGATATTCATCTCAAGATCTCAATCATATGACATGATATTCATAACATATCTTATAATCATTTGACAGAGTTCATAAGATATCTCAATCATATGACATGATATTCATCTCATAATCATGACATGATATTCATAAGATATCTCATTATCATGTGACATGATGTTCATAAGATATCTCATTATCAATATGACATGATATTCATAAGATATCTCATAATCACATGACATGATATTCATAACATATCTCATTATCATGACATGATATTCAGAAGATAACTCATAATCATATGACATGATATTCACAAGAATTCATAAGATATCTCAATCATATGACATGATATTCATCTCATAATTATGACATAATATTCATACGATATCTCATAATCATATGACATGATATTCATGTCATAATCATGATATTCATCTCAAGATCTCAATCATATGACATGATATTCATAACATATCTTATAATCATGTGACAAGATGTTCATAAGATATCTCAATCATATGACATGATATTCATCTCATAATCATGACATGATATTCATAAGATATCACATTATCATGTGACATTATGTTCATAAGATATCTCATAATCATATGACATGATATTCATAACATATCTCATTATCATGTGACATGATGATCATAATCTCATAATCATGACATGATATTCATAAGATGTCTCATAATCATATGACATAATATTCATAAGATATCTCATAATATTCACAAGATATCTCATAATATATCTCATAATATCTCATATGATCATATTTTAAGAATCATGACATAATATTCATAAGACATCACATAATCATCTAGCATAATCATAATCTATTACAAAAAGGGATATTTTACAATTCAATATTTTTATAAAATGATTCGTTTTTTTCGATAACCATTACACCAAGTACCTTAATTTTAATAACAGTACATATAAGCTCATTGCTAAACCAGGGTTTCTCAAACTTTTTACTTGATGGCACTCGTTGTAACCAAATTTAATTTCCATTCTCCCTCATATAAATTAACTGAATATTAAATTACAAAACATAATTAATTTACCAATGTTTAGTAGAATTTATATAAGAAAAGAAAAGTAAACTATAAAGTCAAACACACCTTAAATTCTTGGGATTATTTTTTAATGGAAATTGTGGATGTGGTGGGCATAGAGGAGATCACAATATTAATAGGTTAAATATTTATAAGTTTCAACCACAAATCACAATGTTCTCTTTTCAAACTCCATAACTGTTTAACTTTAATTTTATTCATTCAAAATTTGTTACCATGGTTACGAATTAAAATTCTAGGAATTATATTTTAATTTTACTTTTTCATTATTTTTCTTTCGTTTTTAAAATCTATATTTTTTATTCTTATTTATTGATTTTTTGTGTGGATATCTTATAACCTATTATAAAATTATATTATACTAGCAGGACCTGTGGATATACCACAGTATGATAATTTAATTATTATGTTTCATGCTTAAGAGCTATTGCTAAATACTTCAATATGTAAAAAATATAATAATCTTGATTCAACTCTCTCTCTGTTTTTTTTCTTTCTTTCCTTCTTTTCATTAACATTTGAAACAGATTAGTATTATTGTTTTTGCATTCTTACCTCTCTCTCTATCTCTCTCTCCTCTCTTTTTTTCTTATTTTTTTCTGTGTAACATGTTCTTTCTTTCTTTCTTTATAATAGAAATGGAATGGTCCATTATTTAGCTGAGGTGATGACACTCATAAGAAATAAGAATCGGCAGATAAGCAACACCAGATAATCTATTTACATTTTTTACTTCCATCTTGGAAGATTTGTATAGTTTCATTTGCATCCAATCATGGTGTAATGGTTAACAAGCTAGTCTTGCAGATCCATTCCTACTAAATGGAAACTTTGATCCTTCCTGGATGCCCCATACTTGCAATCTTGTGTCCCATCCTACCCTTTGGCAAACGGGTTGGGTAAATGCCTACAGTTTGTCCAGCAATCACCGCTACCCCATACTTGCAGCCTCAAGTACCCTCCTACCTACCTTTTGTCCAGCACTGCAGCGGCCTCTCATATCCAGGGCTGTATCACTTTAATCATCACGACACGGTAGTTGTAGCTGCGGCGTTTTTTCAAGCTCCACCCTCATCTTCATCAGACCTGATCTCAATTGTTTCATGTCTGCAAATACAAAAAGACATATTGTTAGTGAGTTTGATTCTCACTGGGTGCTCCATACTTCCAGCCTTGTGCCGCAACTAAGCTAAGTAAATAACTACAGAAAAAGAGAAGAGCAACTCATGTGAATGTAAGAGTTAGCATGCTGGATTAGCAGACCATTTTTAGTGAGTTTGATTCTCACTGGGTGCCCCATACTTCCAGCCTTGTGCCGCAACTAAGCTAAGTTTAGTAAATAATTACAGAAAAAGAGAAGAGCAACTCATGTGAATGTAAGAGTTAGCATGCTGGATTAGCAGATCATTTTTAGTGAGTTTGATTCTCACTGGGTGCCCCATACTTCCAGCCTTGTGCCGCAACTAAGCTAAGTTTAGTAAATAACTACAGAAAAAGAGAAGGGCAACACACATTGTTAGCAAGCTAGATTAGAAGATTATTATTTGTCTCAAGTTTTGAAATGGGGCTTGATAATTAGTATGATTTAGATTTTCAGGACTATTGTCTTCACCTTTATTGTTATATATATTTACCAACCCTCCGCACGAGCAGGATGTGACATAAGGTAAATTTTTTAAGCGGAGTTTAACAGGTTTGAATTTTGAAGGTTTTCCTTCTCCTAGACTGGTTACCTAGCCATAGTTAAAGAGTCCAGTATGCCCTGCTATTTACCCATAGCTGGAGGGAGAATTGGATTCCTACCTTTCCAAGGGTATTAGCATCATGTTAATGCAAACAGCTTCGTCCAGGAATTGAACTCGCGTTGACGAGTCCATTTCCTACGACTCTAACCATTAGATCACGTGCCTCCACAACATTTTTATTGTTATATACACAACGTTTTGGTCAATTGTGCCCTTCTTTAGGTTGTTTCATGTCAAACTCTTTTTTATATACTTGCATTTTAGGTCTTTAAAAAAAAAAAGACAGACTTTGGCATTAAAATAACCAAACAAAGGTTGGCATGCCTTAAAACCAACCACCCAAATGTATATTTGATTCATAGAGGAGACTCTAAAAGGTATTAACCACTTCAGAGTGAAACTAATGACAACAAAGGGGTGACTCCATCCTTGACTGAACTCTAGAACATGTGCTTTATCATCATACCTAAAAGTAGATTCGGTATCAGCCTTACAGCGAGGTAATCTATCCCCTTTTCACTAGCGCTAGACCAAGAAGATTGTTTTATTTTAGCATCTAAGGCAGAGCGCCATACTTACTATCAGCTCCTCACTTTACCGCACAGATCCTGTGCTACTCATAGGCTGAGTTGGCAAGGGCCGGTATCGAACCAGGGGAACCTTGAGGTTCGCAGCTGAACACTGACTGAGCAAAACCAGCCCTACCACACCCTTTACAGACTAAACTAGGGCTATATAAAAGTGTAAATTCGACTGTAGTCTGTGTTGTAAACCATATAATTATTATTATTAGATAAAAAATACTTACAACCATACAACTACATACATACAAATTATTTGTATTAGATAGAAATATGAAAAAAAAAAAAAACTCTTTAAAAAATAACTACAGAAAAAATGTAACTATAAATGTACAATGAATGCAATTCCCTAACCTCTAGGCATGAAATAACCTCAGACAGGTTAACATGCAGTTAAAAATCAATCAATCAAAGACAAATTTGACACAATGTTGGTTTCATATACGGTTCCCGTATACATGTAAGTAAAAGTTGGCGGAATGAACTATTGTCAGTATCAGCAGGACTGGGAGGAGTCTATCCCCTTTCTGCTAGCGCTAGACTGGGGAGATTGTTTTTACATCTGAGTTGGAGTGCCACACCTACCATCAGCTCCGACTCCAGTGACCCTTAATTGAGTCCGACTCTGATTCCAACTCCACAGCCCTGTATCATGGCCAGGAAACTCTTCAATCAATGCTTTAATAATTTAAATAAATCAGTGTTAATAGCTGATTTTTTTGTTTGTTTAATCTTTTTCTTGAGGTGAATGAAAGTGGTTGAGAGAATCTATAGAAATGTTTTTTTATCACTCTCATATATGAACAGTCGTTTAAAAAGGAGAAGGTGAGGAGAAAAATAAACAAGAGAAAAGAGAAAAAAGGAGTTAGAGAGAAAAAAAAATAGTAAGAGAAAAGAGGATGTTAGAGAGAAAAATGAGGGGTAAGAGAAAAAAAAAAGAGTGTAGAGGGCAAGGAGATAATAAGGGAAATGGTAGATAGAAAAAAAGAGTGAGAGTAAAGTTAAAAAGAGAGAGTAAAGGGAAAAAAGAGAGTGAAGAGGAAAAGGAGATGGTAAGGTGAAATGAAGAGGTAGAGGAAAGATGAGAGGGCGAGAAGGTAGAGAGGAAAAGGGAGAAGGTAGAGGAAAGATGAAATGGTCAAAAGGAAAAAAAGAGTTGAGAGAATTAAAAAATGAATACAAAAAAAAGAATATTTTTCTTTTTGATTACATTTGTAAATAGGAAATAAGTGACTTTAACAATAAACTTGTTGTAAGCTGCCAAAGCACTGAGTCTTTCAAAGCCTCCATGCTTCCTGTAGTCCGCCGACACTATACCTGATGCCACTCTCCACATACATATGCACACATATATGCATATTACTACTGTAAACTGTTCATGTTCCTGACACTAATACATTATTCTGTGTACTTGACATGAGACTTTGATGAGTTGTGGTGCACCTGAGCATTGTACACAATAAATTTCATTATTATTATCATTATTATTTTAAAAAGTGAATCCCATAACAAAAAAAAATGAATGAAAAGAAAAGAAAAACAACAACAAAAAACAAACAACAATATTGAATTCAGAAGAGGAGGGAGGAAGAGTAGACTGAAACAAAAGTATCCAACCATTTCCTTTGTAAGTGTTTCTCCAAAGATCCCGGATTATCCTTTGTTTATTTCATCCATTTTCATATTGTGATACTTCATAATGGCCCTGTAAAAGAAAAACAATACAACATTATAAATTACTCACTGAAGAACCCGATCCATAACTGGACTTAAAAGGATTTTAGGAACACCAACGAGTGAGAGAGGGCATAAGAGGAAAATAATTTAGCAAATTCCTTATCAAATTTTTAAAAAAATGCTAAGAATTCTCATATTATAATGCTCATTTATTTTAAGATTTTTTTTTTTTTGTTTACATTTAAAATATTATTTTTTAATGTAACTCTAAACTCGTGAATGGTTTGGTGGAAACAGCTGCCCCCATCTCACAAACCATCCGAGTGACAAGACATGCTGGACACTGCTGGAGAAGCAAGGACAAGCTCATAAGTGATATTCTCCTGTGGAAGCCAACACATGGACATGCTAATGTGGACCGCCCAGCAAGGACCTACATTGAACAACTCTGCACAGATACTAGATGCTGCGCAGAGGACCTCCCTGGGACAATGAATAATAGAGAAGGTTGGTGAGAGATTGTCATGGATATCCATGCTAATTGCGCGACATGATGATGATGATGATTATTCTAAAGGCTACTTCTTAATTGCCTGTTAATTTACAGTGATAAAAAATGTATTTGTTTAATTTATTTTCTTTTTTACCCTATTCTCATATTACAATGTTCATTTATTTTAAGATTTTTTTTTTTTTGTTTACATTTAAAATATTATTTTTTTTAATGTAACTCTAAACTCGTGAATAGTTTGGTGAAACAGCATCCTACAAGGAAGCAGCTGTATGGCCACCTGCCCCCTATCTCACAAACCATCCGAGTGAGACGGACAAGACATGCTGGACGAGCAAGGACGAACTCATAAGTGACGTTCTCCTGTGGAAGCCAACACATGGACATGCTAATGTGGGTTGCCCAGCAAGGAGCTACATTGACAAACTCTGCTGCACAGGAGCTATATAAAAATATAACAATAAAAAGAAGTTAAGAATTAAAAATGTTAAATTTTTCATATAATTTTTTTTATGGACATGCTAATGTGTTTTGCCCAGCAAGGAGCTACATTGACAAACTCTGCTGCGCAGAGGACCTCCCTGGGACAATGAATGATAGAGAAGGTTGGTGAGAGATTGTCATGGATATCCGTGCTAATTGCGCATGATGATGATGATGATGATCCTAATATTTACCCATATCTAAAGAGGGGGGGCAGATGAATCCATGCCTTTCCAAAACACTTTAGCAAGAGATGAAATGCAAAGAGCTGGATTTGAGCTGGGTGCTCCAATTTCATTACCTACGGCGATACCTGTTACGTTAAGCCTGCTACCTAGAAGTAGATATAAACTGGTAGACTGAATTCTGACCATAGAATTCTGGCCAATCCTCGTTTTTACATCGGTATTGACTATAAAATGTACTTATAACATCTGTGAGGATGCTGTGCAGAGGACCTCCCTGGGACAATGAATGATAGAGAAGGTTGGTGAGAGATTGTCATGGATATCCGTGCTAATTGTGCAACATGATAATTCTAAAGGCTAGTTCTTAATTGTCTACAGAGTTATAAAAAATGGATTTGTTTAATTTATTTACTTTTTTACCCTATTCTCATATTACGTTCATTTATTTTAAGATTTTTTTTTGTTTACATTTAAAATATTATTTTTTTTAATGTAACTCTAAACTCGTGAATAGTTTGGTGGAAACAGCATCCTACAAGGAAGCAGCTGTACGGCCACCTGCCCCCTATCTCACAAACCATCCGAGTGAGACGGACAAGACATGCTGGACGAGCAAGGACGAACTCATAAGTGACGTTCTCCTGTGGAAGCCAACACATGGACATGCTAATGTGGGTTGCCCAGCAAGGAGCTACATTGACAAACTCTGCTGCACAGGAGCTATATAAAATATAACAATAAAAAGAAGTTAAGAATTAAAAATGTTAAATTTTTCATATAATTTTTTTTATGGACATGCTAATGTGGTTTGTCCAGCAAGGAGCTACATTGACCAACTCTGCTGCGCAGAGGACCTCCCTGGGACAATGAATAATAGAGAAGGTTGGTGAGAGATTGTCATGGATATCCATGCTAATTGTGCAACATGATGATTCTAAAGGCTAGTTCTTAATTGTCTACAGAATTATAAAAAATGGATTTGTTTAATTTATTTACTTTTTTACCCTATACAAATATAACAATAAAAAGAAGTTAAGAATTAAAAATGTTAAATTTTTCATATTATAATTTTTTAAATTTATTTACATTCAAAAATAGTATTTAAAAAAAAAAGGTACCTCTTGGTTTGAAACATTTTCAAGATAGTTTTTAGTTCTCTAAAAAATTAAGAATTTGTTTTTACAATTTACAATTCAAACATTCCCTTTCTTAGAAATCTTACAAAATGATTTTATTGTTTTTTTTGTTGTTTTTTTAATTCTCTGGGTGTATTTTATTTTTTAAATTTAATTCCCTTTGCAAACTCACTTTTGTGTAGTATGTTTATAAATGCAAATTTGTAAATTCACTCCCTGTGGCTCCCTATGCTTTTATTCCCCTTGCCAAAATTTTATTCACCCTCAGGGATCTATAAGAACCATTTTGAGAAGCCCTGGTCTCTATATTAAAAAAACTAAAAATGATTTTACTCACTTATCTAAGGCAGTAGCATATTTCTGCAAGTCTAGATTGGCCATCTCAGTTGTCTGCAAAAATAAACAAACATTAATTTGTCAAAATCAATGGATGTACAGAAGAAGAATCAAATAATTAAAAACAATTTATTGTACAAAAGAGAAAATAACAAAGAAAAATGCAATTGTTGGAGTTGTATGGTGTAATGGTAACTGTCATAGGAAATGAACACAGCGAGATAAGTTCAAATCCTGGACGAAGCTGTTTGTACTTCACATAGCGCTAATACCCTTGGGAAAGGTACGAATACAAATATTCTTCCTCCAGCTATGGGTAAATAGTAGGGCAGACGGAGCTCTTTAACCTTGATATGTCAAATAGTCTAGGAGAAGGAAAACTGCACCAAACCAGGCTATAGACACTAGTATCAGCATTGAAGATACTAAAAAAGTAAAAATATAACTTTTTCCATTTTCTATACAATATGCTTTTAGTACATTTAGTACTTTGGACCAGTTTAGCTCAGTCAATAGAGTATCCACCTAGGAATCACATGCTTCCTGGTTCAATACCGGTCCCAGCAAACTCAGTATATGAGTAGCACAGCTTGGGTAATCTGATCTGTGGGGTAAAGTGGGGAACTAACAGTAGGTATGGTGCTCCACCTCAGTCTCAGAAAAAACATTCTTCCTGGTCTAGCGCTAGTGAAAAGGGGATAGACTCCCTCGCTGTCCAGCTGATACCAACAATATGCAACTCTGCCAATTTTACTTTTTATGTTTACTTGCTGAAATACGTCTAAGTTAGGGTCAAGACTTGAATTGGAGCTAATTATTTTATAATCTTTTTTGAAGAGTTTGGAAATTTAAAAGATTTTAGTTAGACGTGTGAGTGTTGACGTGGCCTAGTAAATAGCTTAGTAAATAACTAATACTTCGGACCATATTACCTTTAGGCACCCCTTTTTGATCTCGATTAAGAAAGGCCACTTTTTTCATTTACACCGTCAATATCCGGTTGTTTGTTAAGGTTAGGGGTTAGTTTTATAAATCTTTTTTTAAAAAAATCTAAAAACCGTCTGTTAAAACAACAGGATATTGGCAGTGTAAATGAAAATATGTCCTTTCTTAATTGAGATCAAAAAAGGGGTGCCTAAGGTCATATGGTCCAATACTTACTCTGAGTTTAATCAATGTTTGGTTGTGTTTTACAGAAGCGTCTTTGTACTCATCTGAGTTCAGATTAGTTTCAATGTCCTTTCTTAATTGAGATCAAAAAGGGGTGCCTAAAGGTCATATGGTCCAATACTTACTCTGAGTTTAATCAATGTTTGGTTGTGTTTTACAGAAGCGTCTTTGTACTCATCTGAGTTCAGATTAGTTTCAATGTCCTTTCTTAATTGAGATCAAAAAGGGTGCCTAAAGGTCATATGGTCCAATACTTACTCTGAGTTTAATCAATGTTTGGTTGTGTTTTACAGAAGCGTCTTTGTACTCATCTGAGTTCAGATTAGTTTCAATGTCCTTTCTTAATTGAGATCAAAAAGGGGTGCCTAAAGGTCATATGGTCCAATACTTACTCTGAGTTTAAATCAATGTTTGGTTGTGTTTTACAGAAGCGTCTTTGTACTCATCTGAGTTCAGATTAGTTTCAATGTCCTTTCTTAATTGAGATCAAAAAGGGGTGCCTAAAGGTCATATGGTCCAATACTTACTCTGAGTTTAATCAATGTTTGGTTGTGTTTTACAGAAGCGTCTTTGTACTCATCTGAGTTCAGATTAGTTTCAATGTCCTTTCTTAATTGAGATCAAAAAGGGGTGCCTAAAGGTCATATGGTCCAATACTTACTCTGAGTTTAATCAATGTTTGGTTGTGTTTTACAGAAGCGTCTTTGTACTCATCTGAGTTCAGATTAGTTTCAATGTCCTTTCTTAATTGAGATCAAAAGGGGTGCCTAAAGGTCATATGGTCCAATACTTACTCTGAGTTTAATCAATGTTTGGTTGTGTTTTACAGAAGCGTCTTTGTACTCATCTGAGTTCAGATTAGTTTCAATGTCCTTTCTAATTGAGATCAAAAAGGGGTGCCTAAAGGTCATATGGTCCAATACTTACTCTGAGTTTAATCAATGTTTGGTTGTGTTTTACAGAAGCGTCTTTGTACTCATCTGAGTTCAGATTAGTTTCAATGTCCTTTCTTAATTGAGATCAAAAAGGGTGCCTAAAGGTCATATGGTCCAATACTTACTCTGAGTTTAATCAATGTTTGGTTGTGTTTTACAGAAGCGTCTTTGTACTCATCTGAGTTCAGATTAGTTTCAATGTCCTTTCTTAATTGAGATCAAAAAGGGTGCCTAAAGGTCATATGGTCCAATACTTACTCTGAGTTTAATCAATGTTTGGTTGTGTTTTACAGAAGCGTCTTTGTACTCATCTGAGTTCAGAAGTTTCAATGTCCTTTCTTAATTGAGATCAAAAAGGGTGCCTAAAGGTCATATGGTCCAATACTTACTCTGAGTTTAATCAATGACAGAAGCGTCTTTGTACTCATCTGAGTTCAGATTAGTTTCAATGTCCTTTCTTAATTGAGATCAAAAAGGGGTGCCTAAAGGTCATATGGTCCAATACTTACTCTGAGTTTAATCAATGTTTGTTGTGTTTTACAGAAGCGTCTTTGTACTCATCTGAGTTCAGATTAGTTTCAATGTCCTTTCTTAATTGAGATCAAAAAGGGGTGCCTAAAGGTCATATGTCCAATACTTACTCTGAGTTTAATCAATGTTTGGTTGTGTTTTACAGAAGCGTCTTTGTACTCATCTGAGTTCAGATTAGTTTCAATGCTTTTGATTTGTTGCCGTAAACCCATTTGACGACCAACGGCTGTGTCTTTCTGAAATACAGAAATTCATATAATAATATAAATGTTATAAAACATTACAGAAGGGAAATAAGGGTTTTGTTTTACATCATATCAATGACAGAATATTTAGACTTTGAATAAGTTTTGATTTTCTTGAATCAACTCAAACAATAAAGATGAGGATAACAGTCTGAAAAATCTAAATAATACAAATTATCAAACCTCATCTTAAAGTTTACAATTCCCCCTACCCCTACCCCCAGATAAAATCCAAATAAGAAATGAGACAAAAATCAATAAATTTAAACTTGAGTTAGGGTTAAAAATTCAATTGTAAAAAAAAAAAAAAAAAAAAAAATTGCACAAGTTTAAATTTATTTATATTCTCTCATTTCTTATTTGTATTTTATTCGGAAAAGGGGGGGGTGTAATTGTCAATGCAAAAATAAAAATAAAAATAAATAAAAATAAAAAAAGGATCGGGGATGGAGGCTGGGGGTTGGAACAGATGGCATTTCAGTTTATTTCAATGGGGAAAATGGATTTGAATGATTTCAACAGACTTTATCATCATGTTGCTCTGACAGTAAGGATTCCTATGACTCCCTCATGCCGCTCATCCCTATTCGTCATTCAATATCCGCATAGGGTTGATCAATGTAATTTTTTGCTGGTCGGCTCACTCTGGTGTGTCCATGTGTAGGAGTCCACAGGAGAATGTCACATAAGTTCAGCCTTGCTTCTCCAGTAGTGTAATTAATCTAATACAATGAATTTACCTGATATAAAGCCTACCTAGCAATGATTTTACCTAGCATCAATAAATAAAAATGTAGCTTTACCTCAGTCTTATTAGAAAATTCTTGAATTTATCATATATTTATATATAAATCTTATAGAATATATATATATTATTGATAATATATTAGCTTTACCTCAGTCTTATTAGAAATATTCTAAATGAAAAAAAAAATATATGTGTAGTAAATTGCTCTGTAAATTTTATTATATAAACTAGCAAATATATGCACCCTCCGGGTGCAAGTATTTAAGTTTTAATGTAATAAAATATTGTATTAAATTAGAAAGGCTAATGAAACTAAATAAGAATACAGATAAAAAGATTTGAAACAGAGGGAGTATAATAAAAGATTTGAAACAGAGGGAGTTTAATAAAAAATGGAACAATTGAAACTTACTCTTCCATCACTCTCGTCTTTCATTGTTACTTTTTCTAATTTAAGTATTTAGTTAAAAGAGAAAGTAAAGAATAAAATGACAGTTATTTTTTCTTGTTAATGGATTTCATTTAAGATTCATTGAAGAGATCTTTGCTTATATTCATTAAAATAAAACCAAACAGTTAGAAATCAATAATACTAAGCACATATTTATTAAATTCGATTTTTTAATATTGATATGCAAATTAGCCTTCCCGTTCACGCTGTAAACCGCTATTTTGTTGTATATATAAATATAATTGCATGTTGTCAGTATGTAGACATAGTTAACAGTATTAATAATGTAAGACAATTTTATTAATAATTGAGGTTAAATAAACATAAATCATGGAGAATGTGATGTCAATAACTAAGGGAATTGTGACTTGAGTAGGAATATAGTTTTGGTTACAGACAGAAAAACACACAATCTCCATTATAATAAGATATAATGACTTTATCCATTTTATTATATGTTTTTTGTTATATTTATATTTTTTTTTAAAAAACAATGATCATATAATTTTTTGGTTAAATTGAGATATAATTTTTTTAAAAAACAATGATCATATAATTTTTTATTATATGTTTTTTTAAAAGAATTATTATAAATAAAAAAATAAATAACATGCCTAATACAATGAATTTACCTGATATAAAGCCTACCTAGCAATGAATTTACCTAGCATCAATAAATAAAAAAGTAGCTTTACCTCAGTCTTTAAGGCATCAAGTTTCCTAGACAGAGTCTGTTCCTCCTTAGCCAAACTCTGTACATCAAAATCGCCCAATTTTTCTTGGGCAACAAGAATTTTCTCCTCATGCTCCTCCATATCTTTCTGCTTTTTTCTCAATTGTAAGTTGGTTTTCAGTTCATGTTCACGGACCTAAAAAAAAAAAAAAAAATAAAAAACCAAGAACAAACAATAAGACAATAATAAAAAATCATGTGCATTAAATGACATTGCAATTGACTTAACCCCTTACCTACCAGATGAGGGGTCATTATTGTCCCCTAATTCATGCTGATCCCTCAACTGGGAATTGGAGGAAGGGGACACAAAACACTTGTAAAATGTTTAAATGGAACAGATAAACTATTTGAAACCTGTCATGCATGAGAATAATTTCCCTACAAGAAAGTTGGACTTGTCCAACGAAAGACATAAATAACAAGATATTGACCAAATCAAGATATTCATAGTTAAACATTATTGTTTTGAAGAACTGTTTGCTTGATTCCTATTTCTTGTTATATTTCCCTGTACAAAAAATAATAAACCTTTTTGTTAACCATTCTGGATTTAAATGTTGTTTTTGATAACCCAGTCACAATAAAACCAAAGAAAGAATTTGCAATTTTTTGAGAGTGAATTCGGTAATTTTATCTATGTAATTTCAAAGGAACTTTTTTCATTTTTTTGCCAATTACTGTAAAGTCACACACACTGAAAGCACCAGTTAAGCAACGATGAGCCTGTTCAATTCTTAATTGGGTGACCACTTAAGCAATAACAGGTACTGTAAGCAACCCGAGTTCTTTGTTTATCAAAATGATTTGATTCTGCATTAAATGACCCGAAAGGAGTTGATATACCTTAAAACAAAATCAACCAACCAACCTAAACTGCATCTGATCTGGAGATTTAAAGAGTGTGGGGTACCCCTGGCCATTACTCTCAGATCCACTCTGATCTAGAGTGATAGTACCTGTTAGGGTCCCATCTTAATTGGGTGACCACTTAAGCAACAACAGGTACTGTAAGCAACCTGAGTCCTTTGTTTATCAAATTGACTTAAATCAGCATTAAATAACCTTAGAGAGGGTTGATATGCCATGAAATAAAACAAGCAAATCTATTTGAATTATTTGGACCATTGTCTTCATCTTTATTGTTATCTATACAGCGTTTTGGCTGATGTGCCCTCCAGCCTTCTTCAGGTATTTCTTGTTGGACTCAAGAACCTTCTCGAACTTGGGACCCCCTCCTCGAACTTGGGAACCTTCTCTTTGAACTCAGGAACCTTCTTGTCATAATTGGGAGCCTTCACTGAACTTCAAATCTAACTCTTAATTCAATCCACAGGGATAGACTGTTCTCATTCTGTTAACCATGACTGGGTACAAGTGTTAAGCTATGTTAATTATTCTATGCAAATCTACCTATCTGTATCTTGTCTATATATCTCTCTTACTATATCTATTTATATATATGTTTAAAAAAAAAAAAAAAAGTAAGAGAGATATATATAGAGACAAGATATGTATGTATGTATGAACTTATCTATTCTGTCTGTCTTACTATCTCAATTTATTTGTATGTATGTATAAATGTATCTATCTGAGGGACACCAGTGATCTGTAAAGATTATGCGGTTGCCATATCTATCTATCTGTATTACAGTCAAGTTCTGCTGAATTCACAAGTTCCCATTCAATATTTAATTAAGTGACCAATTCAGTAATAGCAGGTACTGTAAGCAACCTGAGTCCTTTGTTTATCAAAATGACTTGATTCAGCATTAAATGACTTGAGAGAGGGTTGATATGACATTTTAAAAAATAACCAAAACAAACAAACATCTTTTTTAGAAAAAAAATTCCATAAATTTCAGAAAGAATCTGAATGATTGCCAAAAAGGTTCATTTTAAGTATTAAAAAAGAAAATTTCGGTTATTTCCCATAAGTCTAACATAAACACTCTTGGCTGATAAATTATTTATTCATTTTCCCATTAAACTAACTCTAAACCCTAACCCCATCTTCTTTTTTCCTAGTAGATCAATAAATAATTTATCAGTCAAGAGTGGTTCTCCTTTGTTTATGTTAGACTTATAGGAAATAACCAAAATTTTTTATTCAGAATTTAAAAATACAAGTAAAATTCACCTGTTGTGTGGAGAAATCTTTCTTGATTTCATCAATATTTGCATTAAGTTTCTTCTTCTCTTCTTCAAGGGAATCCAATTTGGTTTTCAGTTGTTCATGAATCTCTTTTTTCTTTTGCAGAGTATCAGCCTTGCCAGACTTTTCATACCTGTAATGAATTTGAAATTTATTTTCTATACAATTGATTAACTACAAATATATTCTTTTTTCACATTGTAGAAATAGATAGAATCAACTATGGACAAAAACTGGGGATGAATTAAATACTAAAGAACAATACAAAACTGATCCCTCCTTTGATTAACTACAAGAATATTCTTTTGTCGGACTATAGAAATAAATAGAATCAACTATGAGCAAGAACTGAGGGATGAGTTTAATACTAAAGAACATTACAAAACTGATCCCTCACTTTCTATACCCACCTTTGATTACCTAAAAGCATACAACCCAATGTGGATGAAAAAATATAGTTGGGAACAAAAAGTTTACAATATTATGTGAAGCACAATACGGCAGCTTGGGATGCTTTTGCTGACGTTGTGAAGGTGACAAAGAAAACATTTTTTGCATCAATTCTAAGAAAAAAATTTTTTTTTAAACTAAGAAAAGAGAAAACACTACCAAAAATAATTTTTTGAGTTTTAAGAAATTGACTTTTAAATTTTCAAGTAACTTTTTCCAGGTGTTGACATTTTTTCTAAAAATTTGGTCTTCATTTTGATCTTTCTAGAAATGTAAAAATTAAGGACTGGAAAAATTTTTTATTCAAATGATTGAAAGGTTTAATCCCCAGCCCTTACAGTGTTAATTGATAAAAAACATGTTTTTCATTTTATAAGCTATTTATTATAAAATTAATTCCTTAATGAATAAAATGCTAAAAATTTCATTAAAATTGGACAATCTCCTGAGTTTTGGTAATTGTTATAAAATCAAAAAAATTTTTTAATTTTTTTATTACATCCGTTTAGTTCTTTTGAACATACCAAATGTGTGTTCAGAAGACAGACCACAGGGGAAAGTGGATTCATGTCTTTTCCAAGTTTATTATTAAGAATTGAATACAAACAATTAAGAACAAATAAAAGAAAAATACCATTGGATTTCAGAGATGAAACTGTTCATTTTGTCGACGCCTTGGGTACGGACTTCACTTGCCTGATGAAATAAAATGAGAAAAATACATAATCTGTTATTAAAGATATTTTTTTAAATCATTATCCTTTTCTTCTTATACTTTACTATAAAATTACATTGGCCAATGATGTTTACTATAAAATTGCATTGAAAACTATATTTACTATAAAATTGCATTGAAACTATATTTACTATAAAATTGCATTGAAAACTATATTTACTATAAAATTGCATTGAAAACTATATTTACTATAAAATTGCATTGCCAATGATGTTTACTATAAAATTGCATTGGCCAATGATGTTTACTATAAAATTGCATTGGCCAATATGTTTACTATAAAAATGCATTGAAAACTATATTTACTATAAAATTGCATTGAAAACTATATTTACTATAAAATTGCATTGAAAACTATATTTACTATAAAATTGCATTGAAATATATTTACTATAAAATTGCATTGCCAATGATGTTTACTATAAAATTGCATTGGCCAATGATGTTTACTATAAAATTGCATTGGCCAATAATGTTTACTATAAAAATGCATTGAAAACTATATTTATATAAATTACATTGAAAACTATATTTACTATAAATTGCATTGACCAATGATGTTTACTATAAAAATGCATTGAAAACTATATTTACTATAAAATTGCATTGACCAATGATGTTTACTATAAAAATGCATTGAAAATATTTACTATAAAATTACATTGGCCAATGATGTTTACTATAAAAATGCATTGGCCAATGATGTTTACTATAAAAATGCATGGCATATTCCAAGGTCTGCTCTATAGAGTTGCTTTTGTAATCAAGTAAAGTTTTAAACACAAATATATCAATGGCAATTCAAATAGAATTTTTTTTTTTTTTACCTCTGCTCTCATTTTGTCATAAGCTTTATCCTTGTCTGCACTGATACAATCTTTTTCCTCTCGCAACTGTTCAATTTTTTCCTAAAATTAAAAAGCAAAAACATTTTTTTATCTAATGTGTTATGCAATTAACTATAAACTTCATTCTGTACTCTACACACATCTTGTCTAAATTAGAAAAAAAAGAAAAGTTGCTTTCTGAGCAATCTTCTTCATGAGGTAAAACAAAAAGCCTGCAACATCTTCATATAGTTCTTTTCTCTCTTAATAGAATCTACCCATACACATGTGCTAAGGCCACAGTCAGAACACACAAAATATGCCGTCTTCCCTCTGTAATCCGCTCTTTTATGGACTAGCAGGAGGAGCTGAAATCTACACACACCACATTCATCTGACGAGATACTCTTTGAAGATGAATTAGTGTTATATAACGATATATACCCCATCGTCAGGTATACAATCGAGAGAGGTACTCGGGTGAGATAGAGAGAGAGAGAGAGACAGATACAGAGTTGAGACTTGTTCTTCATTTCAAATTTATTGCTTCAGCTATGTTCGTCATCTTGTCATCTTCTTGTTGCTGTCTCTAAGTAAGTGCTTCTTCTGGGCTAACTCTTTAGTCATGCAAATTAATCAACTCACAAGACTTTTATTTTCCTGATCAAGATTTATTTCTGCCCATGTTCTTCCGTGCAGGGAGATTCAACCTCAACATAGCACGTTTACTCTGCTTCAATTCTCAAATTGAAACTAAAATCTAGACTAACTAAATCACGTGACATGCGAGATTCCCGCCTCTGGTGTCTGGTGGCTATAACCATCCTGGTAGTTTTCCATTCTCTGATCTGAAAAACAATGGCCCTTAGAATTCTCACTACTGGGACCATCAACAACCCACGCCACCACACAAATTATGTAACACTATATGCAGTTCAGTGTTACACCCGGAGGGGGTCTTACCACTCTGCAATGCATACAGTTTAAAGGAGTATTTGTATATGTGTGTAGGTTTATGTATGTTTTGTAAGATTCTAAGATTTATATCACACTTTATTATTTCATTGAATTTTTGCAAACTTTAGAAGAAAAAAACTAATACAGTGGTATCTTGATTTACAAGTTGAATTAGTTCTGTTCGTAACTCAATTTCCTTCTATATCAAATGAATTTTCCCCATTGAAATAAACTGAAATGTCAATCATCCATTCCACCCCCACCCTATCTTTTTTGTTACATTTTTAAAAAATAGAAAAACAGCACTGTATTGCATAAAACACAATAAAATAGAATGTAATAAATTATTAGTATTATCCGCGTTATTCGGACTATTGTCCTCATCTTTATTATTATCTGTAGAACGTTTTGGCCGATGTGCCTTCCAGCCTTCTTCAGGTATTTCTTGTTGAATTCAGGAACCTTCTTGGACAAGAAATACTTGAAGAAGGCCAGAGGGCACATCGGCCGAAACGTTGTACAGATAACAATAAAGATGAGGACAATAGTCCGAATAACACAGATAATACTAATTATCAAGCCTCTTCTCAAACATTCATAGAAATAGTAATAAATTATGTGTTGTAGTATGATTTAATGTTTATTTATTTATAAATAGCATTTTTCTTTGGCATGATAAACTTGGAAACTTAAATGTTTTTTAGTGAACTTATTAACATAAGCGTATCTGAAGCTCGCTCGTACCTCAAATTTTAGCTCTCAACACAACACAAAAAATCAACAGAGTGACAGCTCGTAACTTGAAAAACTAGTAAATTGGAGCACTCCTAAGTCAAGATACCACTCTATAAGATTCGATAAAAAACACAAATTAAAATAAACTTACTTCCAGAGGTTTTTGTTTTTCCTTTGATTCCTATTGAAAGAGAAAGAAGATAAAACAAGAAATCAGACAAAATAGAAATTTTCAATTTATGAACAATATAGATATGAAAAAATATGCATTTCTGGAAACAGGTATTTAAGTTTTAATTTAAAAAGAAAATATTATATTAAATTAGAAAGACTAACAAAACTAAATAAGACCACATTTTTTATCTTGATACAGGGCTTTGCATTTGATAGACAAAGAGACAGACACAGCACAAATACAGTGTATGTGGATGACTATATTATATATATATATATATATATGTATATATATATATAAAAGAGTAATCAAGTACATTATGTGGAAATTTTATTAGAGACGTACACTTACAACGATATGAAAGAATAATGCAAATTTCTCTTCAGTTTGCTACTAAATGCTAATTTCACTGGACAGACATTGATATGGAATGTCATTCTACCCTAAATATATGCTAAAAAAGGTAATCTGAACATTAAATACATAAATGAGAGTAACCTCCCTTTTTTAAATTTCACTTTGAGGAAGCCATATGTTTTGGTCGGCCATTTTCATTTCACCATAAATCTACACTGTAAATACAAATTTTGTTCGAATCAATACAACTGCATGTTTTAACACGAAAGTATCATAAAAGGTGTTCTTAATTGTGCTTGCGCATTATTTGAAATGAACTTAATTGTTATTAAGAACACATTTTATGATATTTTCATGTTAAAACATGCAGTTGTATTGATTCGAACAAATTCGTATTTTCAGTGTAGATTTACAGTGAAATGAAAATGGCCGATCAAAACATAAGGGGAGCTTCCTCAAAGTGAAACAAACAAGGGGAGCTTATTCTCATTTATATAGCTAATGTTCAGATTACCCTAAAAAAAAAATAAACAAATCATACAAAACAGAAGACTTTCAATTTATAAGCAGAATAGATAAAAACTTTCACAACTATTTTTTATGAAAAATTTTTCCTTATATAAAATTTACTAATGAAAATCTCAAAGTGAAAATTCGTTACCCATGGCAACTATTGAAACTAAAAAAAAAAGAAAGGAAAAGCTAAAAATTAATTTTATGAATTTATATTACAATTAACAATTGTCCTAATTTTTTAAAGATATTTTTAAAAAGTTTTATTAAATGAACAAGCAGGGGATAGACTCCCTTGCTGTACTAACTGATACCAACTCTATAGACCACTTTACTATTTTTTTAAATTATAAGTCAACTATAATTCTGAGCTAACTATATCATTAAGAATTTGATTGAAAGTGTTATTAACTTTGTTGTTCTCTTGCTACAAGAATTCACTAAGAATGTAGAATATCTTCTTGAATGGCATACGGCTTTTTATTTTGTTTCTTGTCATGGCACTATAACCTTTCAACATTTTTTTTTTTGTGGGCTCCTCCTGTGGTGGCCAGCATTACATTTTTGATCTATATGAAGAACACTTTTATCTTGTAGGAATTTTGCAACTCCTGTTTTGTTTCAAACAAGATCATTCAAAGCGAACAAATTCATGATAAAAAATAATGAAAAATGTACAAAAAGTATGAAAATCATGAAAACTGGAGAGAAAAATTAGAGCAAGCTATGAGGGTGAGTCAAAAAGTAATGCCATTTTGTTTAGGACAGGTATAATTACCAACACAGGAACATGTATCATACATCAAAATGAAGCTGGTACTCTGTGGATCACATCCCTACTTCTCCACATAGTCACTGTTTCTCTCAATAGCAATGTTCAACCTTCGAATGAGAGCATGTATTCCTGCCCCATAAAATTCTGTTGACTGTTCTTTGAGTCACTTCTTCACTACAGATTTCACTTCCTTGTCACTGGAATAATGTTTGCCTCTCAAACCGAGGAAGTGAAATCTGTAGTGAAGAAGTGAGGTAGTGAAATCTGTAGCGAAGAAGTGAGGTAGTGAAGTAGCGAAGAAGTGACGTAGTGAAATCTGTAGCGAAGAAGTGACGAAGAAGTGAGGTAGTGAAGAAGTGATGTGAAGAAGTGAGGTAGTGAAGAGTGATGTGAAGAAGTGAGGTAGTGAAGTCTGTAGTGAAGAAGTGAGGTAGTAAATCTGTAGTGAAGAAGTGAGGTAGTGAAATCTGTAGCGAAGAAGTGAGGTAGTGAAATCTGTAGTGAAGAAGTGAGGTAGTGAAATCTGTAGTGAAGAAGTAGCTCAAAGAACAGTCAAGTGAAATGGTCGACAAAGTTCAAGAATGCTGAAAATACAAAACATAAAAAAATAAAAACAGATGGAATAAAACTGTTATTACCTGAATAAAATTTGTGTGTTCAACATTTTCGCTTCGTAATGTTGCTTTGTTCTCTTCCCATTTTACTTGCTGCTGGAGGTCCGTCTCAATCTGCAGCTTTCTAGAATTTAGCGAATTCACTTTGCTGTGAAGCTTATTCACTTTTTCTGAATAATCACCGAGTTTTTGACGTTTGTAGTCTAATTGTTTATTACAGGTACTCCTAATTAAGGATTAAACAGAGATAAACATGTCAATGACATAAATAAATTCATTTCAAAATATAGAACTTCACAATATAGTTATAGATGTAAGTATATATATATATATATATATATATGGGAGAATATGTGCTTAATTGAAGTCAAACCTAATTTTTTTAAAAAGTTAATTCATTAATGATTAATTAGGCGGGATTTAACTACTTAAATGTAAGGCTAAACAAATCGAGAAAAATCATCTCTGAATGTACATTTCGACCTATTAGGTCTCATCAGTAGAGCTATAGATCTATAGACCTAATAGGTCGAAATGTACATTCAGAGATGATTTTTCTCGATTTGTTTAGCCTTACATTTAAGTAGTTAAATCCCGCCTAATTAATCATTAATGAATTAACTTTAAAAAAAATTAGGTTTGACTTCAATTAAGCACATATTCTCCCAAATATTGTTGGCTGAAAATAGCATATTTGTTTATATATATATATATATATATAGCCTGGGATAGTCACCGCTTTAGCTTTCACTGGAATGGTGCGCCAAATTGCAGTAGTATTAGGAGAGTGCTTGATATAAAGAATAGAGCTATTATATAATATAATAAAATAAATATATAAGGGTATTACATATCTATTTATTTGATGGCAATAGAACTGTCACAACCTTAGGTTTCATACATGCTAAAATCGCATGCATTCATCAGATGACTGTTCTATTGCCATCAAATAAATAGATATGTAATACCCTTATATATCTTTTTTATTATATCATATATATATATATATATATATATATATATATATATATGGGCCGGGTTAGCTTAGTCGTTAGAGCGTTCGGCTAGAAACCACATGGTTCCTAATTCTATACCGGTCCTCGCCAACTCAGCGTATGAGTAGCACAGGGATCTGTGCAGTAAAGTAAAAAACTGATGGTAGGTGTGGCGCTCCACCTAAGATGCTAAAACAATCTCCTTGGTCTAGCACTATTGAAGAGGGGATAGACTCCCTCGCTGACTGGCTGATACCGACTTTAGGCTGCCCTGTCGACTTATATATATATATATATATATATATATATATATATGTATGTATGTATGTGTGTGTGTGAGTAGTTGAGCATTTGAATAAATCCAACAAAATGTAGTTGAGAATAGAAGAAAGTGTGAATAAAACAGCACAAAACCGCATAAAATTTAGTGGATATTTCACCTCAAATTGAATGAAGCTTCGTCAGCTTTATTGAACATGTACTCGTACATTTGCTTTTATAGTGAAAAGGTGAATGGTAGATGGGATGAGCCACTGATGGGTGGGTTGGTGTGTAGGGATTTATTATTTTTCTGTAGGGCCAGTCAGTTAACTTAGAAAAGGAATTTGATATTGGCCTGTGGGTCATGTAAGTTGATCAGATGTGTTGATATGTGTTAGAGGAAATTTGATAGTCTGGGTGGCACAGAGTGTGGGGAAGTAGGTCATTTGGTAGTGAGGAAATGTAGGTCATCGGTCTTTAGTTGGCTGAAAGTTTTGGAGATTTTGGGGTGGAATATTTTTGTGTTTCTATTTTATCCGTTTTCAAATTTGATTTTGTTTTCGTGTGTTATGATTTTTGCAATAGATGTATTGAGGTTGAAAAACCCAGGTCTTTGTTTTATTGTTTCATTATTTGATATGTCTGCCAATTCGCACAGACAGCGTAGGTTCTTATTATGTATGGGTTTGAGCAGCGATGTGTGGTTGAAATTGAATGTACGGTTGAAGTCAGCTGTGTGTGTGTGAATAGGGCATTTTGGTTGTCGTTTGTCTTTATCGATCTCTTATGCTCATAGACATGTTTGTCAAGGCTGCGTTGGGTTTCACCAATGTAACATTTGTTGCAATCATTGTATGAAATGGTGTAGATGCTGGCGTTGGAGGTGTTAGGAGCGTTTGTGCATGTGGAGGAGTTGGTGAGGTCCTTAATTGTTTGAGAGGTGGTTTGTATGACTTTTATTCCTAGAACGGTTAGTTTGTTATAGAGTGATTTGTTGTGTATGTTGGTTGGTAGGGTTAGAGGTCTGTGTGTGTGTGTGGGGGGGGACTAGGTTATGTCGTGGTAGTGGTGGTGTTTTTTGGTTTTGTGTTAGAGTATATTCGAAAACAGATAAAACAGAAATCCAAACACAAAAATATTCCACCCCAAAATCTCCAAAACTTTCAGCCAACTAAAGACTGATGACCTACATTTCCTATCTAATTCTAACAAACATCTATTTGAACTATAGATGGGACCCTAACATGTATTACCACTCTGGGGAATAAATACAATGAAGTGGTGACTCCACATTCCTCAGAGCTCCAGAACAGAAGCCTAACAACCAAATGCAGTTTATAACACCCGTTCTTTACAGGAGATTCAATTGGTGTATTCTAGAACTTTGCTGACAATGCAGCCAATAAAAGATGAAAATCAGAGGAAGGATTAAGAAAAGATAAAGAAATTAATTTACTTACAGCTGTAAAGAGATTTCCTCTTTCTCATTGGTCACCTCTTCAATAGACTTATTGTCGGAACCTATCAAATGAAAAAACAAAAAAAGCAAACATTAAACACATATATAAACACACACAAACACTATATATATATATATATATATATATATATATATATATATATATACACACACACACAGAGTGAGATAGATATAAACACACATGCACATAGATAGATATATTTGTATAAACAGATAGACACACATATACACACACATATATAAATACACACAGACACACACATATATAACACACACACACACACATATATAACACACACACACACACACATATATATAACACACACACACACACATATATAACACACACACACACATATATATATATAACACACACACACACATATATATATATAACACACACACACACATATATATAACACACACACACACATATATAACACACACACACACACATATATAAACACACACACACATATATAACACACACACACACACACACACACATATATATATATAACACACACACAATATATAATCCACACTCATATATATATATATATATATATATATATATATATATATATATATATATATATATATATATATATATACACACACACATATATATATATATAACACACACACACACACACACACACACACATATATATATATACACACACACATATATAACACACACACACACATATATAACACACACACATAACACACACACACACACATATATATATATATATACACACACACACATATATATATATATAACACACACATATATAAACACACACACATACACACATATATATATATATATATATATACACACATATATATATATATATATATATATATATATAACACACACACACACACACACACACACATATACATATACAGTTAAATATACACTAATATAAATAATAATAAGAGATAGTGAAATTCAAGTAACTTAAGACTACTACTAGGCATAAAGCAGCAACAAAATTAAGATGAAAAAAACAAAAAAAACAAGTCAAAACTGAATAATAATCTCCACCTCTTAATTGATCAGAAAGCAAAGACATTTGAGATGCAATTTTCTTGTCCAATTCTTTGACATCAGCCAAGTATCGATCGATCATTAGAACATCAGGTTGCATTACTTTGGCCATTGATTCATCGCATTGTTGATCTTGGAGTAATTCTTGTTTCTGAAAAATAAAATTTTTATATAGAAAGTATAATCAGACTCCTCCATTTTTCTGATGATTCATTTCAAATAGCCTTTAATTGTAAATACATTTTTTTTTTTCAACACTTTCTTTTAGTTATTAACATTAGTTAAATACACAGACCCTGGCATTTTCATAAAATATATAAGTTAAGGTAGTATGGACATGGAATCAATGGCGTCTGGTTACTGACTGTAGTCCTATGCCAGTCACAGTACTTGATAAGCTGGCTTAGTTCTGTGATTACCACGTGTCTCCGGCTAGTTGCTTTGTCGATGTTTTCTGTGCCCACGTTGTGTTCCTTTGAGCTGCAGAACTGGGATCAATGCAACTTGGTCATAGTGTGACAGGTTGAGAGATTAGTGGAAATGAGCTGCCGTGGTTGCTGGCAACACTAAGAATGAGATAACACACAGTTAATAATAACAACGATCTTATTATCATATATAATGGAGATGAATATATTTGCACACTAGGTCAGAGAGAAAAGACACGGTGAGGAGCTTTGTCTGGCATTTTGTTCTATGCTAATTAGCATTGAGTGATTCAGCAAATGTGGACTTATTTTTTTATCGAATCTTTTTCTTGGCGGCAAGGTCTATTCCTTCTAGTGGCCATTTTCTTATTTCAGTAATTCTGAAGAAGTCCGTGGCGCTGTGACAAGCTTCCTTTGGCGATCCAATCTGACTGAATTTTTTTTAACTATTCAGAGCATCTTTTATATAGAAAAAAATTGTAGTTATTCTGTAATCATGACAAGGTCAACGAATGCTAACCACCAGCCCAAAAAACAAGGCTACTCCATTGATTTCTGATAAACATATCAACTTAGGTCAGTACAGGTCATACAGTGACCTTTGCACGTATCTGTAAACACAATAAGAAAAACAGAGATCACATACCGTTTCAATTTCCTTTGACAATTTGCTAATTGTATTCTTTACATTATCCAATTCCTTTTTTAACTCCGGAAGGCCGCGAGAAGATATTTTATTAATCTAGAAATAAAAATATGAAACTAATTAAACAATTGATGATTTAAAAAACAGCAACATTTGAAAAAAAAAATCTAAAACAATTTTTTTTAAATGTAAAATTGGATTATTTAAAAAACATGGTTTTAACATTTGTGGGGAATTTTATCCCCCAAAGTTAATACGGGTTAAAACCTGTTAGGGAGAGTTATCTCCCCTAACGGTTCTACACCAGATATCCTCACTGACAAGCAGGGAGACAAAAAACAGACAAGGACTTGGCCCCATGTGATGAACACACACATGATACACAGTTAAATTCTATTCAAACTCATCACACTGTATTCCCGGTCAGTGAGAATAAATAAAACAAATATTGTTATATGTTAAACATATTTCACTGTTTTTGTTATCATTTCTTATTCCTACATCTTGGGATATAACAAAACCCAAAGTTTTGAAGTGTTATAAACAGTAGTTAAGAGTGTTATTTCCTAGTTGAGTAACATGAGTGACCCAGAAAAAACAGAACCCAATTTATTTATTTTCCCATTAAACTAACATTAAACGCTAACCCTTGTTGGACTTTAACTTTAAAAAAAAATTAAAATTCACAGTTTTATTACAAAATTTGTGGGTTCTGTTTTTTCTGGGTCACCCTGTAATAATGTTACTCAACTTTGTTAGAAGAAAAATGTTTATGCAGGTAGGTACACCTTTAATACTAATATAGCCCAATGATAAAAAAAATACATTTCATTTCCACAACAATTCATTATTTTAAAACATGAACTCCTGTTGTATCTGCCCTTTCTTTTCCCCATCTTATGATACGTATCTTCTAAGTTGGTTGATTGCAGGTCGTCTATCAGGCATCTGGGCTGGTTCCTCTCGGTTCTTCAGATCTTTCTTCTTGGGATTTCTTGGCACTTCTCATTTTTATATCAGTTGCTGTTTTTAGTAACAAACACAAGACTTGATATTGTTTTTTAGATGTCTTTATTCAACCCAAGTAAGAACACGTGGAGAAATCGCCCATGGATGATAGATGCCATTTGCATCCGTTCTGTTGAGTCACCCAGCCAAAACTGGCTTTCTATCTTGATACTTTTATGACACATACACACACATATATATATATATATATATATATATAGAGAGAGAGAGAGAGAATGAATAGAGAATAAATGAAAGTATTGCCATAAAAAGGTGCTCAATGCTAATAAAGCAGAGCAGTTTACAATCAATAATAATGATATTTTAAAAATCTCAACTATTTGACTCATCTGAAGATTGTGTTAACATGAAACTTATAGTTATGAGTTAATATCCATAATATCATTATTATTGATTATATATGTATATATATATAGAGAGAGAGAGAGAGAGAGAGGAAGGGAGAGAAGAGAGAGGGAGAGAGAGAGAGAGATATAGATAGATACTCACATTTTCCTTGACTGGTTTCAATTGCTGAATAGAATCATATTTATTTTGATAGTCATCAATATCTCTTTCTGCTTTCTGGAGTTTAGAAGGAACCATTCTTAACTTGTTCTCCAGCTGTAAATAATGGGTAAATAGAAACAAATTACTGAAATTCTAATATTTTGGGGGGGGGAAGGGGTGGGTTCATAGGGAAATAGTAATAATGACATGCTTTTATAACAAATAGTTTATCATATATCTCTATTTTAACCTTTTAACATAATGCATTGAAAATACTGTTACAGGTGTCCACTAGGACTACTATATTGTCAGTAGTGGCTGGAGAAAGCTGTACTCAGTGACTTGGAGACCAAGAGAGAAGTCTGAAAGGATATGTGACCCACACTCCCTAGAGACCAAAAGAGGTTCTTGAGGAACTGTTGAAGGTAGAAATGTCCCCACATTGGAGCAAAACACGACAAAACATTGGACCTGGGGCAGACATCAGGATAGGGGAGTCAAGAGTTATGTACAGTTCTGGAATTATAACACACCATCTCACCAAAAAGGACACATATGTATTTACCCAATCCTATTAGTGCTATATGAAATGCAAATAGCCTTGTCCAGGATTTGAACTTAGTTCGCCATGTCCATTTCCTACAAATGTAACACATAGAGTAAAACAAGTTTCCCCAGTAAGATTTTACCTTTTTTTATTGATTGCCTGTTCCATGTGGTAAACACACGAAATGGAGTGTGCTATTCCTCCTTAGCATTAATAGTGGTTCAGTAAATAAGTTGTCTAATTTTTCATATAGCCATGTCGAAATCTGTACATCCTTCTATATATCTGAACACGATGGGACTCATACAGCTCCAGAAGGACCAATATTTGTTGGTTGGATTCATGGCATGTCAACCCTGTTGGGTTATTTTATGCCAAAGATATTTTGTTTGATTCATTCTTGTTGGCTATCCCATTTTTTTTCTATTTAGCCCATAGATGGGACCCTAACAAGTACTACCAGAGTGGACCAGGAAGCAAGGGCGATGAAGGGGTACTCCAAAATTCCCATAGCTCCAGAATTGAAACCTCACCATTCGATGCAGTTTAATATTATAACCAGAACACTAAGACCCTCAACGACCGCCTTCTAGCACACATATGATAAAAAGGGCAATGACTTGGCATGACCAGCCGATTGATCAGATTGTCACCCATCCACTTCAATCTTTCTGAAATGTTATACAGGTGTGGACTATGTTAAAGTTAGACAATCCCCAAAATTTGAGCTTCAAATTCCAAAAATTGGTGGAGTTATGTTGATTTTTAGCTCTTGTAGCTTCGGTTCTGAGCAAAAAATTTTTTGGTACAAATAATTTTTAATATATGTGAAATAATAATAGAAATTTTTTTGTCATAGATGCATGCCACATCATTGATCTTGCAATGAAAAAAATCAGAAATTACCAATAACTTAAAATTGGTTAACATTTTGGATTCTTTGGGCCAAAACACTTTTATAAACCAATTTTTAGGAGTAGGGATGCTCTAGAACTCATTTTACAGACAAAAGTAGATTTACAAAAAAGTTGCCATTTTCGCAAACCCGCCAAATTTGGAGAGCTAAAAATCGACATAACTTGTCAATTTTTGAAATTGGAAGCTCCAATTTTGGGGATTGTCTAACTTTAAGATTGTCCGTACCTCTACAAAATTTCAGAAAAAATTGAAGGGGGTGGGTGACATGGCTTGGATGATTTCACATGGAATTATCCATTTACTATTTCTTTAATTTTTTGTACAATTCCTTTACATCTTTATGAAGTGAAAATACCTCATCTACACTAGATATTAAAACGTACCAGAGACTAAAAGAAACCCAAATACAATGAAGAAAAACAACAGGTTGTGAAAGAGACATACTTCAAGGATTAATTCTCGAACTTCCTGTTCCTGTTCAAATTCCCGGTGACAAAGAGGGCAGCAAGGGTTCTCTTTCTTCATGTCTTGGTATACTTCTTGTAAAAATATTCAGCACCCATTAAAGTACCACGTTGTCTGTATTCCATAAAAAAAAGAAGAGATGAACAACAAAATATAAATGCAACTCGTAGAATAATATACTAATTCCAATTACCATCGAATTGGCAAGACAAGACAGCAAGTAGTCGTAACCCAATACGATTCTGGTTTGCTGCAAAAACCACTGCAAAATGGCAGGATATTTATGAAGCCTCAGAGGATCATACAAACCAAGCAGCCAATCAGAACTCAGGGAATGGAATCACCCAAATGCATGAGTGGACTATTCTGAATTCCCATAAGTACCAGTTGTCTTGACACTGGTTTAGTTGTGCTTGGCCAGTCACATTGTTCAAACCAATAGTAGACTGACTGACTTCCTTCAATACAACTATGATCACAGATGATTTTCAAATAGGATAAAAATAACAATAGCAAGATAGATTGATACGAGGGTGTCAAAAAGTAATGCCATTTTGTTTAGGATAGGTATAATTACAAACCCAGGAACATGTATCATACATCAAAATGAAGCTGGTCCTCTGTAGATCACATCCCTACTTCTTCACATAGTCACCATTTCTCTCAATAGCAATGTTCCACCTTCAAATGAGAGCATGTATCCCTGCCCTATAAAATTCTGTTGACTGTTCTTTGAACCACTTCTTTACTACAGATTTCACTTCCTCGTCACGGCGATTGTCTCACTTGTCCTGATGCTTGTGTACGGTCAAGCATTGTCATGCAGATGGAGGACATTGTTGATTGGCAAGTTGGGTCTTACTCGTCGGATTCTTGCTTTGAGCCTTGTTAGGGTCGCAATGTTGGTCTTAGTTTTATAAAATACTTCACATGCAATAAAGAAATGCATTACTTTTTGACTAACCCTTGTAGATAGAATAAAACAACTAAACAATCTATATATTACTATGCTTGTTCTTAAATCTTAAAAATGAGACTGTCAGAATTGTTCAAGATGCAATGCAAAAATGTAAAACCACATTATCTAGTGTCACTTAATCACAGATTTCTTATTTGTCTCATTTTATTTCACACAATTTTAAAAATGAAACATTCCAAATGGTCTCGCATCGTTTAAATGCCCAACATAAAATTAAAAAAGAAGTTACATGTTTGTTTTATTTGTAATATTGAAATTGTGAATTACGGATGATATTTTGGTTTGGTAATTTTGATCTCATGTCATCATGGCCTCCTGCCCTAATTTGCCAACAAAAAAGTGACAAAAACAGGACTCAGAAGATATCTAAATTGTGCCAGAAATCAAGATTATTAAACTTTTTACATTTTGAACTATTTTACAATAGCTCTCAAGTAAACATATCAAAAGTTGTAAGAATCAAATTATCTTATCTTATTATTTTACAATAGCTCTCAAGTAAACATATCAAAAGTTGTAATAATCAAATTATCTTATTTACTGTGGTATAGTTATTTACTAAGCTTAGCTTAGATGTGGCACAGGGCCAGAAGTATGGAGTGCCCAGTGAGAATTGAACTCACTAAGTATGGTTTGCGAGTCAAGTTTGCTAACCATTACACCATGTGAGGTATCATACTGTGCTATATCCACAGGTCCTGATAGTAACCAACTATTACAGCAGTAGAAATTCAGCAAATCCTCATAAGTCACTTCTTTCTCTAAAGATTTGTCCATTAAACATCTGATGAGTTAAAAATAATGACCCATTTAATGTCAATGAGCCAGCAAGAAAAGTCTTACTCTTGTGTTTGATTCAGTTTTGTCTGCACATTAAGCAAGCTCTCATCAAAATCGTCAGTGCCACAGACATTCTGTAATTTTTCCTCCAAATCTGAAATAACAAATCAACAATAAAGTGTTAATATACTAAATAGTTTTTATCTATCTATACATATATGAAGGGCAGTTGTGTTTATGTATGTATGTCCGGAGGAAACTACGAAAATAAACAGGTAATGACAAAGTAAATATATATACAAATTCACTGTTATGGAGTTTTGCTTTTTGTGTAAAAATTATAAAGATTTCATTTATATTCGTGAAGATATTTACAAATTAAAATAGCATTAAAATTCTACTTAAAAATTAAAATAGCATTAAAATTCTACTTAAAAATTAAAATAGCATTAAAATTCTACCTAAAAATTAAAATAGCATTAAAATTCTACTTAAAAATTAAAATAGCATTAAAATTCTACTAAAAATTAAAATAGCATTAAAATTCTACTTAAAAATTAAAAATAGCATTAAAATTCTACTTAAAAATAAAATAGCATTAAAATTCTACTTAAAATTAAAATAGCATTAAAATTCTACCTAAAAATTAAAATAGCATTAAAATTCTACTTAAAAATTAAAATAGCATTAAAATTCTACTAAAAATTAAAATAGCATTAAAAAAAAATTAAAATAGCATTAAAATTCTACTTAAAATTAAAATAGCATTAAAATTCTACTTAAACATTAAAATAGCATTAAAATTCTACCTAAAAATTAAAATAGCATTAAAATTCTACTTAAACATTAAAATAGCATTAAAATTCTACTTTTAAAAAATGCCTGTGAATCTCAAAGTTAAACAAATCAACATGAAACCAAAAAACAATCATTTTTTTTTCAGGCTGGATTAAAAAAGTTTTTTTTTACATGGGGATTTGTATGGAGCATCCAGCAAGGATTAAACTCGCTATTTAGTAGTAACGGATCTGCAAGACTAGCTTGTTAACCATTACCACTTTGTTTTTTGGGAATTTTTTTTTCCCCTCCTCTATTCAGGTGATGCCAGGTTGTTGCTTCTAGTGCATATATGAAGGGCAGTTGATATGTATGTATATATGTCCGGAGAAAACTATGAAAATAAAACAATTAACGACAAAGTAAATATATATACACATTAAATATCACTGCTTTTTTTTAAATTTTAGTGCAAAAATTACACAAAGACCTCCCACGACACCGGATTAAGAGAAAAAAGTATTTTTTTACATGGTAATTTTTATGGGGCACCCAACAAGGATCGAACTTGCTATTCAGTAGTAATGGATCTGAAAGACTAGCTAACCATTAAACCACTTTTTTCTCCTCTATCAAAGCTTCACTGGGTAAGCTCTTTTAGTCTTTAAATAAATCTTTGAAACTCTCTTTTGTAGACACCAAATATCTAAAATCTGTTGAAAAATTTCAAGCATTTACAATTTTGGCAATTATGAGGATCATTCAATAAATAAAGGCGAATATTATTGCTAAACTCTACAGTATTGAAACTGGAAACAAAAATATTAATATTAGTATTTCTAGTGGACATTATACAATCCAAAAAAATATTAGGTATTATTGCTAAACTCTACAGTATTTAAAGTGAAACCAAAAATATGAATATCCCTATGCAAAATTCTATATAGTAAGTATATTTTCAAACCAAACTAGATTTTTTTTTTCTTGGTTAAAGTGTTTCCATGCTTTTAGAGTTTGATAATAAATAATACCTAATAATATCCGTTTTGATTGTAGGATAAGAAATGAATTTTTTTTTCCATAAATGTAAACTTTGCATTGTTTGAAATTGGTTTATAGCAAAAATTAATTTTAATCTTGCAAAAATATTGATTTTGGTTTGGTTTGGTTTGGTTATTTTTGATTAATGGCATATCAACTTTGATGGGTTATTTAAAGCCAAAGCTATTCCTTGTAGAACATAGTAGTGGTACTATTTAACCCATAGCTGGTGGGATAAGGGTTTTTATACCTTTCCAGTGGGTATTTAGTCCAAAAGTGAACGCAATAGTGTAAATAGAGTTAAAAACTCACTTATTACGATGTCTCAGTCCTGCACATTAGCCCCTATGGTATGGGAACTCCTCCCCCTATTTGTTTTGAGGCTTAACATTTGAATACAGGCATGATTTCACAGCATACATCTTATCCCTATAACATTCACCTCATCCAAATATTGAGATGATATTGTTATATACACAAATATCTCCCGATTCACAAAATTCACCAAACTCAATATGCCCACTCACCAACAATACAAAATGTTAACAAGTTCACCCACCGGATGTTGACAGAGCCATGGCTTTTGGATAAATGAAAACTCTTCTGTACACACAACCACAAACATCAGATCACTACCAACACCACAACCAACTTGACTACCAAGCATCAGACTTTCTGCCTACATCACTACCAACACCACAACCTTTTTCCTTTTTAATACAATTTTGTTGAAATTTAAAACCTGTTTGTTTTTCCTTTGCCACCATACATTTGCTACTAACCCCTTGATATTACAATACGAGTTATCTTATTTTTTGTTGAGTTAGTTTGTGTTATAGTATTTCGGGGGGGGGGGGATGTTGGAGAAAAAAAAATTAACTTACTTTTTAATTCATTTTCTTCTTTTCTCAAACTTTCCCTGTAAATATAGAGAAATTTCAGAAGTAAAAAAACAAAACAAAACAAGACTTTTCACAAATATTATAAAGAAAATTTGTTTATCTAATAAGGGAATTCCAGATAGATTATGCTTACTAATAAATGGATGATTCAATGTCAAGAATTTTCCCTCCAAGACAGATTTGGTTCCATCGTTTTCTGACTACATTAACTGATATTTTAAAATTTTGATTTATTTGGTACCAGGTTTGATAATTACTTAGGGTGGTCAAAAAGTACTTATCAACATGCTGGAAATAATGGGGAGGTAGAAGAGACTTCTTATGGGGAAATGCAATGCATTGCAGGTCAGATTGTTGGAGATAAAAGCAACCACATACCAGAAGAGGGGGGAACTGGTCAATTAGCAAACAGGCATCAGTGAGAGAAGAAGGAAGTTGAGAAAAGTGGAAGGAGGAAAGAGGCTAGTGTAGAAAGAAATTAACCAAAATATTCTTAAGTGAGTCACCATTTAAGTCGAGCTTAGTTAGACACAGAGGAAAGATCTTGGAAACCATACAGCATACTTTATAGTGTAGGCCAACAGTACTCCCTCAGGGTCCATGTAACATTACTGGGGGGTCCACATACATAAAAATACCTAATTGGACTCTGTCTGACAAATAAACCACTGCATGAAACCCAGAGTCACAGAAATTGCTATGTAATATATATATAATATATATATATATATGTATGTGTGTGTGTATTTGGCAGCATTTTTTCATTAATGCATGTTGAATTAAACAAAAGACACATCTCCTGTTTAACAATTTTATTTTTGATCTTTTCGAGTTTTCTGCCAACTTTTTAATATTTGGGTGGAATTTGTGGATTAGTCCACCAAAGCCTCCACATTAATATCATTTAAAAAAAAACTGGATGATGGCACTTCGAAGTGCCGAAAGTACTTGGGACCTGAATTTGGTGGACTAATCCATCAATTCCACCCAAATATTAAAAAGTTGTCCAGAAAACTCGAAAAGATCAAAAATAAAATTGTTAAACAGGAGATGTGTCTTTTGTTTAATTCAACATATATATATATGTGTGTGTGTGTGTGTTGTGTGTGTGCATGTGTGTGTAAGATATGAGAGTTACGGTAATTCTAAAACTTACATAAGCATTTTCTTTTGTGTTTTCTTTACTTGACATTTCTTGTTTACTTTGTCCAATTCCCTATTTGTCTTTTGCACAAGACAAGACTGTTTGCTGAAAAAACAAAATTACATATTACAAGATTAATTTAAATAATGACTGACATCATCAGGAGATCACTGTTTTAAATCAGATAATATTTACATTTTGTAATAAGTAATTGAGAGTTACCTCTCCTGTTTAATGATTATCTCCCCTTGTCATTACACATATATTGTTGTTGAAATTCTTACAACCATGTTTTTTTTTGTTAATCTAAAGTCCGACATATTCAGTAGCAATTCGCAGTAGTCTGTTTGATTTAATGGTATATCAACCCTGTGGGTTATTTAACTCTTAACATCCTGTTGAAGAATTTTCTAAGTCCAGAGCCCCATTCATATAAGGATTTATCAATAAATGGCTAAAAATGGACTTTTCATTTAAAGTTACCTGTTATTTCCCGGAAATCAAAGACTTCCAAATATGTTTAATATTACATTTAAACAAAGGCTATCATTTGGGGCACATTAGAAAAATTGAAAGTGATTCCATCCGGTGGAATGAGGCGGTATTGGACGTTAAGAGTTAATGTCAACTCTTCATAATATTTATAAAATATACAACATAATATAATATATATAATATACAGCACTGCTCATGTGATTTTCGGAAACATTTTTTCATGCTCAGAATTGCGGAGACATGGAATAAACTGTCCGCGTCTGCTGTAGGCTGCTGAAGCACTGAATCTTTCAAAGCCTCCTTGCTTCCTGTAGTCCGCTGACACTATACCTGATGCCACTCTCCACATACATACGCGCACACATACATGCATATTACTACTGTAAACTGTTCATGTTCCTGAAACTAATACATTATTCTGTGTACTTGACATGAGACTTTGAGGAGTTGTGGTGCACCTGAGCACTGTACACAATAAATTTCATTATTATTTTAATATAACAACAAATAATATAATCAATATTATAACATATATATTTTTCGTTATTTCCTACATGACTTCGGATCCAACACATCATAACTTTAAGTTTGTTCAAGTAATAAGATATACTTGTTATTACTTTGTTATGAATTTGTTCTTATATTTATACTGTACAAGGAAACAATATATTCAACCAATTATCATTCTTCAACACCTGTAATCAAATAAATCTCAATTTTAATGAAAGATATCATTCATATAAAAATAATTTTTCTCACCTGATGTATTCATCTAGTGATCCACGTAAATTCACACTGGGCATTCACCAAGCAAATGAACAATGCTGTCTTCATGACGAGCTTTACTAGAAAATAAACATTTTTAAGGAAACATTAAAAAACATAGTTAAATGAATAACACACGAGTTGCCTTCTCTTTTCTTCACATTGTGATAAATCTTCAAAACTAACATCCAAAACAAATTTTTAAGTATAAAAAAATTTATTTGTACTGCCGATATCTTTTTAATTAACATACTCTTTTTTTTTAACTTTCGAAAATATTAATTTTGTTCACGTGGTTGGTACATGTAATCAAAGTAAATTCAATAGCAAAATCTTTTTTTAAATAAATATTTTATAATCGGAAGTTTATGAATATTTTCAACACTTATGATAAATTTTAAAAAACAAACAAACGAAAGACACGATTTTATACTAAAATAGTTTTTAGTTAATTAGAAGAGAAATGCAGACAGTTTTTATTTACAAAATATTTTTATGTTTATTTAAATAAAAGGATGTTGTTCAGAAATGCAAAAATTTGTCAGTTGGTTTATAAATGTTTGAAGCAAAACTTACCAGTGACGTGTTAAAATGTGAACCTTCCCTAGTTCGAGATGTTAGGGTGCTGATCCAAAATGGTATATGAAACATACACACACACTACAAATGGTATATGAACATACACACACTACCATTGGTATATGAAACATACACACACTACCATTGGTATATCAAACATACACACACTACCATTGTATATCAAACATACACACATACACACAATACAAATGATATATGAAACATATACACACACTACAAATGGTATATGAAACATACACACGTACACACAATACAAATGGTATATGAAACATACACGTACACACAATACAAATGGTATATGAAACATACACACGTACACACACTACAAATGGTATATGAAACATATACACACACTACAAATGGTATATCAAACATACACACACCACAAATGGTATATCAAACATACACACACCACAAATGGTATATCAAACATACACACACCACAAATGGTATATGAAACATACACACACTACAAATGGTATATGAAACATACACACATACACACACTACAAATGGTATATGAAACATACACACATATACACACACTACAAATGGTATATGAAACACATACACACATATACACACTACAAATGGTATATTACACGCACACACTACATGGTATATCAAACACATACACACATATACACACACTACAAATGGTATATCAAACACATACACACATATACACACACTACAAATGGTATATCAAACACATACACACACTACAATGGTATATCAAACATACACACACATACACACACTACAAATGGTATATCAAACACATACACACACTACCAATGTATATCAAACATACACACACATTACCAATGGTATATCAAACATACACACACACTACCAATGGTATATCAAACATACACACACATTACAAACATATACAAACATACACACACATTACCAATGGTATATCAAACACACACACACTACCAATGGTATATCAAACATACACACACATTACCAATGGTATATCAAACATACACACACACTACCAATGGTATATCAAACATACACACGTACACACAATACAAATGTATATGAAACCTCACTCACAGCTAATTAATAAACAAAAATTTAATGTTTTTTTACTTCAAATAATACCAACAAATATGGGGTCACAAAAAAAAAATTAGAATGTGAAAAAATGTGAACCTTTTTCTGATCTGGTCTTCTTTTGTTGTCTTATCCTTCTTCAACATGTCAATTTGAGTTTGAACTTTTGAGTTTTGATGGAGAATACTAAATGTCGAACTGGAAGAAAAACAAAATGATTTCAATTTCAATTTTTCTCAAACACTTTGGTTGGTAGAGTGGCCTATTGTCGGTATCAGCCAGACATTGAGGGAGTCTATCTCCTTTTCATTAGTGCTAAAACAGAGAGATTGTTTTTTGCTGAGGTGGAGCGCCACACCTACTGGCAGCTCCCCACTTTACCACACTGATAAGATTACCCAATCTGTGCTACTCATGCACTGAGTTGGCGAGGGCTGGTATTGATTTGGTTGTTTGTTTGAGCTTTACCAGAAAATACAAATCTTAAAGAGTTTTATAATTTGCTTTAGGCATTGTGTGTATATTTGGTTTAATAAAACCCTAAAAACAAATACAGAAACACACACAAAAGTATGGATTAATACAAACAACAATGAACATCTCTTTATAGGGCTCCAAAGTCTTCTGAAGAAGGGATATTTCATCCTGAAATATTAAGGAAACATTAAAAGGCACAGGTAAATGAATAATATACTCGTTGCCTTCTCTTCCTTCACATTTATGCCTAGAGTTTACACCTATATTTACATTTTCTGTGTAGTTATTTCTTAAGAGGATTTTTTTTGTACACAGTCCTATCAAATATGAATAATTTTTAAGTAGATCTATTTAAAAAAAGATATAACCCTATCATATACTACCACTCTGGGCCAGAGTGGACCTGGGAGTAATGGCAATGAAAGGGCACTCCACACTCCAGAACTGAAGCCTTACCATCAGATGCAGTTTAGTGTCATACCGAGGACCCTCTTTTGGGGAAGGATCTTACCCCTTTGCTGACAATACTGTCAGACCCGCCAAACGGGCAAATGGTATGGGAGAGGAGGGAGAGTTTTAATATTACATATGTGATATAAGGTTTATTTTTGAAGTGGAGTTTAACAGATTTGAATTCAGAATTTACTTTCTCCTAGACTGGTTGCTTAAATAAGATTAAAGAACCCAGTCTGTTATACTATTTACCCATAGCTGAAGGGAGAATAGTTGGATTCATATTTTCCCAAGGGTATCTGAAATGCAAACAGCCTCGTTCCAGAGTAGTAGTACCTGATGTAGGAGTTACAGCTTGCTTTCTTGTCTGCCAACTTGAAGGTAGTTGGAATCCCACTGTGAGGGTGAGTATCGTATTGCTTCTACAATATCAGCAAGATAAATTCTACACCCGATAAGGTCTCATATATGGGTCAAATAGATCTATTTGAAAATTATTTATATTAACTCTTAAAATCCCGTTGAGAATTTTCTAAGACCAGAGCATTCCTATAAGGATATATTAAAAAATGGCTAAAAATGACCTTTGCATCTAAAGTTACCTGTTATTTCCTTTAAATCAAAGACTTCTAAATATGTTTAATATTACATATAAGAAAAGGCTATCATTTGGGGCGGATTAGGAAAATGAAGGAGATTTCCGGCCAGGTGGAATGAGGTGGTATAGGACTTTAAGAGTTAAATAGGAATACTTGATTCCATATAAGTAAGTAGTCATTGAGATGTCCTTAAGTCGGTATCAGCCAGACAGCAAGGTAGTCTATTCCCTTTTCACTAGCGCTAGACCAAGGAGATTGTTTTGGCATTTGAGGCAGAGCATCACACCTGCCATCAGCTCCTCACTTTACCACCACACAGATCCCTGAACTACTTATACTCGAAGAGCCAGTATGGAACCCAGAACCTTGTGGTTCCTAGTCAGATGCTCTAACGACTGAGCTGTGGACAAATTATTTGTATTGAGAATAATTACTTGAAGCTATATTTGTTTACTAAGGATTATCACTAGTTACTTGAAACTAAATAACTGTGTGCAAACAATGACTATTAAATAAAAATAATTACTTGAAACCATATATTTGGGCATAAATCCTTAGTATTAGACAGTAATACTTGAAACCATATGACTATGTGCAAATTATTTGTATTAGATAGAAATACTTGAAAAAATATGTGTGCAAATTATTTGTATTTGATAGAAATACTTGAAATCATATAACTGAGTCCAAATTATTTGTATTAGATAGGAATACTTGAAATAATACTACTTTGTGCAAATTACTTGTATTTGATAGGAATACTTGAAACAATATAACCGTGTTCAAATTATTTCTATTTGATAGAAATACTTGAAACAATATAACTGTGGATATAACTGTGTTCAAACTTTTATAACTGTGTTCAAATTATTTATATTAGTTAGAATACTTGAAACAATATAACTGTGTTCAAATTATTTATATTAGTTAGGAATACTTGAAACAATATAACTGTGTTCAATTATTTATATTAGTTAGGAATACTTGAAACAATATAACTGTGTTCAAATTATTTATATTAGTTAGGAATACTTGAAACAATATAACTGTGTTCAAATTATTTATATTATTTAGGAATACTTGAAACAATATAACTGTGTTCAAATTATGTAGTTAGGAATACTTGAAACAATATAACTGTGTTCAAATTATTTATATTAGTTAGGAATACTTGAAACAGTATAACTGTGTTCAAATTATTTATATTAGTTAGAATACTTGAAACAATATAACTGTGTTCAATTATTTATATTAGTTAGGAATACTTGAAACGATATAACTGCAAATTATTTGTATTAGATAGAAATACTTGATATCATATAACTGTTTGCAAAAATAATTTATGAGAAAAATAATGTCTTCTGGAACTGTTTTTTTTTTTTTTTTTTTTTTTTTAAAAATGAAAATTTGGAGGAGAAAAAAAAAACTTCAATAATTACTCAAGTTCATTGAATTTTTCCTCAAGAGATTTTTTCTCCTGATTCATTTTTTGAATTTCCTTCTTCAGTTCTTCAGGATTAACAGCATTTTCAGCATTTTCCAAATCATGTTCCTTGAGAAAATAAAAGAAGGGTTTTAGGAATATTTTTTGTAACCTAGCCTTATATAAAAAAAAATTAGAAAACAAGTACAAGCACCTATTTTTAAAATTTGGTTAATCTGAACATTAGCTACATAAATGAGAGTAACCTCCCCTTGTTTATTTCACTTTGAGGAAGCCATCTGTTTTGGTTGGCCATTTTCATTTCACTGTAAATTTACACTGAAAATACGAATTTGTTTGAATCATTTCACCGTAATCAATACAACATGTTTTAACACAAAAATATTATAAAAAGGTGTTAATTGTGCTTGCGCATTATTTGAAATGAACTTAATTGTTATTAAGAATACATTTTATGATATTTTCATGTTAAAACATGCAGTTGTATTGATTACAGTGAAATGAAAATGGCCGACCAAAACATATGGCTTCCTCAAAGTGAAATAATGGTGGATTTTACAGCATGTTGTTGGGTTATTGTATGCCAAAGACATTTTGTTTTATTCATTCTTCATAGGTATTTATTTTTCTTTAAGCTCAAATCTTTTTAAAAGTATTTTTTAAACTCATTTATTCCTATTTAACCAATAGATGGGACCCTAACAGGTACTACCATTCCAGGTCAGAGTTAGTCTGATTAGTCAATTCAGGTCAATTCCGGTCAGAGTGGACCTGGGAGTAATGATGTCGTTAAGCATCACGGGTTGTCACCCATGGCCAACAGGTAGCCCCATTAGGGTATTTTACTCCTCTGCAGAGGTGCAGTCGGTATATTCTACAGTCCCAGCCAACAGGGTTATGATTGAGAAGACTTCCCCTTTCACTAAACTTGTAGTTAGTCTCTTATTAGTCAATTTGATTTGGAGAACATGAAACTATAGTTAGAGATTCAGTTTTAGTTGATTTTTCAAAAGGAGAAACATTTCTCTGAAGATGGCTATTTCTCTTATCCATGTTGGTTAACTTGGGCTAAATAAAGACATCTTAAAAATATCCCAAGTTTTGTATTTGTTAATAAGACCAGAACAGGCACAAAGATGAAGAAGTCTTAAGAAAGGAAGATAAAAAAAAAAAGAGAGAAACCAACCCACAGAGCAACATAGCAGAAGAGAGAGTCAAGCTAGCCAAGACAGATAAGAAAAGAACTAAAGAGACTATCTAACATCTTATTATAATGGAGATTGTGTGTTTTTCTGTCTGTAACCGAAACTATATTCCTACTCAAGTCACAATTCTTTTAGTTATTGACATCATATTCTCCATGATTTTATTTTTATTTAACCTCAATTATTAATAAAATTGTCTTACATTATTAATACTGTTAATTACGTCTACATACTGACAACATGCAATTGTATTTATATATACAACAAAATAGCGGTTTACAGTGTAAACGGGAAGGCTAATTTGCATATTAATATTAAAAAATCGAATTTAATAAATATGTGCTTAGTATTATTGATTTCTAACTGTTTGGTTTTATTTTAATGAATATAAGTAAACATCTCTTCAATGAATCTTAAATGAAATCCATTAACAAGATAAAATAACTGTCATTTTATTCTTTACTTCCTCTTTTAACTAAATACTTAAATTAGAAAAAATAACAATGAAAGACGAGAGTGATGGAAGAGTAAGTTTCAGTTGTTCCATTTTTTATTATACTCCCTCTGTTTCAAATCTTTTATTGTACTCCCTCTGTTTCAAATCTTTTTATCTGTATTCTTATTTAGTTTCATTAGCCTTTCTAATTTAATATGATATTTTATTACATTAAAACTTAAATACTTGCACCCGGAGGGTGCATATATTTGCTAGTAATAATAATAATAATAATTACCAAATCAGGAAGATATATTAATAACATTAAGGAAGTATAGAATTTTAAAATAATGATTACCCATTTACCCAAAGTAAGGGCCAAAGGGGAGTGTTGCGTGTCATGGACTGCTCAACCACGTGGGTTCCGTCCTTAAGCATTCAGGGTTGCCACCCACTGCCAACAGGTGGCCCCATTGAGGGGTCTTACCTCTCTGCATAGGTGCAGTCTGTGTATTGGGAAGCACAGTGGTGTAATTGGTAGAGTTGCAGGAAATGGATTCGTTGTCCCGAGTTCAAATCTTGGACGAAGCCACAGTTCACATAGTGCTAATACCCTTGGGAAAGGTATATATCCAACTATTCTCCCTCTAGCTATGGGTAAATAGTAGGCAGACTGGGCTCTTTAACCTTGGTTAGGCAACCAGTATAGGAGAAGAAAATCTCGGAATTCAAATCTGGTCACTACTAGAATAGACTCAGACCTACTTAGTGATCTATTTTCAATTAAAAATAATTAAAAAATAAATAAATAAAAAATTCTAAAGCCCCACTGCCAACAGGTTGCCCCATTGAGGGAGTCTTACCTCTCTGCAGAGGTGCAGTCGGTGTATTCTAAAGTCCCAGCCGACAAGGCTGGTGAAGAGTGTAAAGAGAAATTAAATACCAAAACATTTTTACTTACAGCAGCCTTTAATTCCCGAGTCAACTGATCAAGGTTCCCAGCAGAGGCATCTGTTTCGCTGAGTTTCCAGTTAATTCTTTTGATTTCATTATTGTTTTTATCCTAGAAAAAAAAAAAACAAATACTGAAGTTGTTTTTCTGCTGCCAGAAAAAAAAATATCGAGGAGAGACAGAATGAGCAACAACACCGAAGACAAACAAAACAAAATCAGTAAAAACATCCAGGGCAGAGAGATGATGTAGAATTCCACACAGGACCAGCACAAATGAATGTCTAGTAATTAAGAATTCCACACAGGAATAGCACTAACTTTTCAATAATAATCATTTGTTTGTACACAGTTATATGGTTTCAAGTAACTAATAATAATAATAATAATAATAATTTGTAAACAAATGTAGCTTAGAGTAATTATTCTTAATACAAATAATTTGCATACAGTTAAATGGTTGAAAGTCCTCCTAGCTAAAAATTCTATTCAATAATACTCATTTCTTTGCACAGAGCTTTATAGTTTCACGTGTTTCTATCTAATACTAATTTTCAAAAAGTCTATTTAATTCATAGATGGAATTATAACAGGTATTATCACACCCAGGTCCAATGTGAGGTCTATGTGCCAGGTGCTATAAATAATGTGAGGCTCGTGTACCAGGTAGTGTAAACAACTTTGGCCTACCAACTTGGGGCCAGTGTACCAGGTAACGTAAACAACTTGGGGCCAGTGTACCAGGTAAGTAAACAACTTGGGGCCAGTGTGGTAGTGTAAACAACTTGGGCCTGTGTACCAGGTAGTGTAAACAACTTGGGGCCTGTGTACAGGCAACGTAAACAACTTGGGGCCAGTACCAGGTAGTGTAAACAACTTGGGCCAACCAGGTAACGTAAACAACTTGGGGCCAAAACAACTTGGGCCAGTGTGTACCAGTAACGTAAAACAACTTGGGGCCACTGTGTCACACAACTTGGGGCCTCTGTATCAGGTAGTGTAAACACTTTGGGCCTGTTACCAGGTAGTGTAAACAACTTGGGGCCCAGGGGGCCTGGTACCAGTAACGTAAACAACTTGGGGCCTGTGTACCAGGTAACGTAAACAACTTGGTGTGGTGTACCAGTAACGTAAAACAACTTGGGGCCTGTGTACCAGGTAACGTAAAAACAGTGTCAGTAGTGTACAACAACTTGGGCCCTGTATCAGGTAGTGTAAACAACTTTGGGCCTGTGTACCAGGTAGTGTAAACAACTTGGGGCCAGTGTACCAGTAACGTAAAACAACTTGGGGCCAGTGTACCAGGTAACGTAAACACTTGGGGCCTGTGTACCAGGTAACGTAAACAACTTGGGCCAGTGTGTCAGGTAGTGTACACAACTTGGGCCTCTGTATCAGGTAGTGTAAACAACTTGGGGCCTGTGTATCAGGTAGAGTAAACAACATGGGCCAGTGTACCAGGTAACATAAACAACTTGGGGCCAGTGTACCAGGTAACGTAAACAACTTGGGTTGTACCAGGTAACGTAAACAACTTGGGGCCTGTGTACCAGGTAGAGTAAACAACTTGGGGCCTGTGCATTAGGTGCCATAAATAATGTGAGGCCTGAGTGACTTAGTAAATTCTATAAAAATGAATGATTTGAAAATTAAGACTTTTCAAGTTTTAGATCTAATTAAGCAGAGTAAATCCAATCAAAATTGAGATGAAAATGCTCGAGTGGATGTTTTATTGTATAAAAACAACAAATTATTTACAATGATATCCTGCTTCATCTTGATACTTTGTTCCAGTTTAGTTTTCTTGTCTCGGACTTCATCCATTTGATGTTGAATAGCAGTTTCTTTCTCTTCAAAAGTTGCCTGAAAAAATATAAGAAAATTAGTTATAATCTAGAGTAATCTAGGTAAACAGTAAATAAACAATAAAAAGTAGGTTACATAAAAACAAGTAATAACAATAGTAGTCCAACTCACAGGATCTTTGTTTGTTTTATCTTTTCTTTCCTTTCTTTCCTTTTCTTTCTAGTACAAATAGTAAATGTAATTAATAGTAGTTGTGATAATGGTACCCTTTTAAACCAGTGTGATATTTTACTATACATTGTAAGCCTAATAATTAGGGCTGTAGAGTCGGAAGCAATTAAGGAGTCACTGGAATCGGAGTCAGTAAAACTATACTGACTCCATTTGAATTTACACTTTATGTGCCCTAGTCTAGTCTGTAAAGTTATACAGTACACACTCCTTATATATATAATATATTATAAAAAATCATGGGTTTACATTTATTATTGTTATGGTAATTTACCTTGCACGCATGAAGTCTTCCAACTATAAATAGCAGCAGTTTCTGCACTTAAGAGAGAGTGAATATTTCAGCGGACAGTTGATAAAATCGCCTCGCGAGTAACCTTCTCATTTGTATATGTTTTTACTACTGTTCTTTGTTAATATATTTGTTCAACTCATTTCCTCTCTTGCGTCTTTATTCTGGACCCTAACCAGGCCACAATAATTATGAATTGTAATTACTTAATAACATAAACAGGATTCGGAGTTGAAGGTTTAAGTTCTGACTTCCAAGCGTTGCTAATAATACAGAAGATACTGAAGCTCATATATGAAAAGCTTTAATTGCAGAACTTAATTAAAATGTGGATTCAGCAAAAGAAGAAGAACTAAGGAGATGGAACGAAGAACAGGTATACTGCGAAGTACAACTCACTACTTCAAGACAGGATAAACTCTGATACAACTAAGCACAGATCAGTGGACAAGGATTAAAACTGATACTACATCTTTCTACTTTAAGAAAAGATCAAACTTGATTATCAACTGTTGTCTTGCACTCTAACAATTTGTTTAAAAACAAAATATTTCTCCACAAACTAATCCCTTACACATCACATATACAAAAATAGGATATTTCCTATAACTCCAACATAAACAAAGAGGAACCACTCTTGACTGATAAATTACTTATTTATAACCCTAAACCTTAATCCGTCTTCTTTTTTCCTAGTAGATCAATAAATAAATAATTTATCAGTCCAGAGTGGTCCCCTTTGTTTATGTTGTAGTTATAGGAAATAACCCAAATATATATATATATATATATATATATATATGAAAAAGATTTGGCATTAAATAACCCACAGGGTTGATATGCCATCAAACCAAACCAACAATAGGCCATTCATCAACTTTATTTACTACTTAAAAAATATTGTTGCTTTAATAAAAAAAAAAAAAAAAAAAAAAAAAACATACCTTCTTTTCCTTTGCATCTTTCATTAATTTTTCACATTTCTCTTTCAATTTTTCCAAAAATCGAGACCAATGTCGATCACTTGAAGATTCTTCACTTTGAAATCCTACATTAAAAAAAAAAAAATTGTGAAAAAAAAAAAACTTAAAATAAAAATATTTGAAAGGAAAAACAAAACGACACATAAGGGCCATTGTGTCCTCAGAAAGAAGTGCAACAAGGTGAGGGTGGGTGTGGTATCTGCAATACAAGTTACAGCACTAAACTGCAATACAGTTAATATGCTGATAGCGATTACAGAATATAAATTAAAAGATGATATCAATTATTATTCTAATGCTCAGAAAATGAGTATGAATGTAATTCATTACTGACAAAAATATTTAAAATCTAAATATAATCTAAATTTTAACAAAAACTTAAATGATCCTAACAAACAATGTTACACGATCCACATTTAGCATCCCTAACTAAGGTTTTCAGTTTCTGGATTTCATATGATACATCAGGGGTCTCCGACGCATAAGGGCCATTGTGTCCTCAGAAAGAAGTGCAGCAAGCCAAAAGTGAGGGTGGGGTGGGGCATCTGCAATACAAGTTACAGCACTAAACTGCAATACAGTTAATATGCTGATAGCGAAACTATTTATGAAAATGAATATGTATGCGACAGTAAACGTCTTGGAGGATATGAACTAGTACGAAAAGTCCAATGTGAATGAAAATAAAAAAATTTTATTTTATTTTATTTTGTTTATTTTTTATTGAATGTAAGATTTACAATGAAGATTTAATGAATGTTTTAATTTGTTATTTTTGGGAGAAATTGTTTGGTGGGTGAAGTGAATTTATGAATAAGAAGGGAAAAATTTGTCTGAATTTTTTTAGATGAGACCTGGTAATTTGTATCATTTACATTTTTCAGACTGCTGTCCTCATCTTTATTGTTATATATACAACATTTCAGCCGATGTGCCCTCCAACCCTTTTTTAGGTGTTTCTTATTGAACTCTGCAGCCTTCATAGAACTTCGAACCAAACCCTTTATTCAATCCTGACTACAGGTGATAATAACAGAATTCTTAACATAGCTTAACATTTGTACTTGGTCATGTCTAACAGAATGAGAACAATCTACCCCAATGGATTAAATAAATAAATATACAGGTCATGTATGGAATTCTGAATCTGTTTAAGTCCTGCCAGCTGGGTCTGAAGAATACACTGACTGCACCTATGCAAAGGAGTAAGACCCCTTCCACCCAATGGGGCCACCTGTTGGCTGTGGGTGGCAACCTGTGATACTTAAGGATAGAATCCTGGTGGCTGACCAGTCAATGACATACAATACTCCACTTTGGCTTGCGCTAGAAGGGCAGATAGAGAGGCCCCCTTCAATGAATTAGCTAGTCACGTCAAGCCCTACCACCTATATGATTGTCCTGACCATATTGTTCTTATGGCAAATCATAACCCTTCCTTCCTGCTAGAAGGCAGTGGCTGAGGGTCTTAGTGTCCTGGGTATAACGCTAAACTGCATCTAATAGTGAGGTTCCAATTCTGGAGCTGTCGCAAGTGTCAAGAACCATTTCACTACCATTACTTGAGTGGTAGTACCTGTTAGGCTCCCATATATCGGTTAAATAGATAAAAAATAAGTTTTAAAGAATATGCTTAAAAAATTAGACTAAAAAAAGATTTAAATACCCAACAAGAATGAATAAAACAAAAATGTTTTTGGCATGAAATAACCCAATAAGGGTTGACAAGCCATAAAATTCAACCAATCAACCTGAATCAGTTTAATAACATGATTTTATTTTTAACAATCAAAATCTAAATCAGTACATAATTAATTATGTCAAACATTATCTAATATTTTGGAAAGTATTGATGGTATAAATGAAGGGAATAATGCAGATATATATTTGAATTTTATTTTTAATATGGTATCTTATTATCTTTTACTAGTGAAAATCAAAAGTTAGGTATTTCTAAAAAAAAAAAAAAAAAAGAAGGTAAATATTGTAAGATATTTTTTGACTGTGAAAATAAAAAATCATTCTTTTTTTTTTCAAAGATTAATAAAAAAAATAGCAGGACATATAGATATACCCCAGTATGATAATCTCTTACAACGATTAATATTTATGCTTAAGAGCTATTGCAAATAGTTCAATATTTAAAAAGTATAATAATCTTGATTAAACTCTCACTCTCTCTCTCTCTCTCTCTTTCTTTTTCTCATCTTTTCATTCCATTGAAACAGATTAGCGTTATCACTTCCGCACTCTCTCCCCTCTCTTTCTTCACAATGAAAATGGAATGATCCATTAATTAGCTGAGGTGATGACACCGATCCTTATCCCCAAACCCTTCCCCTCCCTACCAAGTCTACATCCACAAAGGTTCTCCAGATCAGGTGGGGGCTTTAAGTGTACTAATATATAGATATAATTATTTTACTCTTAATAAATAAAAGTGCAGTCATTTGTTTTACTGGATATTTTTATTTTAAGTTTTTATTGTTAAGTTTTTAAGGGCCATTCCTTGGCCTTATAGCAGAAGCGCTTATCTGGTGGAATCCTTGATAAAGAGTCCGTTGACAATGAGAATCCTTTGGTTACTAAAGTGTCCTCATGGTTTGTTTTGTTTTACGGCATATCAACCTCAGTGGGTCATTTAATGCCGATAAAGTTTTGAAATAAATCAATTCTTAATGGATAATACAATTTTTTTATAAATACATTTTTCTATTTAACCCATAGATGGGACCCTAACAGGTATTACCACTCCGGGTCAGAGTGGACCAGGAAGCAATGGTGATGAAGGGGTGCTCCACATTCCCCAAACCTACAAAACTGGAACCTCACCATCAGATAGAGTTTAACGTCATTCTCAGGACATGTAGACCCGCAGCCACCGCCTTCTAGCACCCATATGATAAAAAGGGGTTGGGGCTTGCCATAAGGGCAATAGGGTTGGGAAAATCATATAGGTGCTAGGGCTTGACGTGACCAGCCGATTGATCGGTAAAGTGTCCTCAGTTACTGGTAATCATATAAGTCCTTTGTGAGTATTGGTAAAGATCTTGGCAATCCTATGTGCATCCTCCAATGGTGTAATTTGAATTATGACCAATATGGGGAGTTTAAGCATCTTATCAGGCCAGTAGTAAAAGTAAAGTCGTCGGGGCGGCCTAAAGTCGGTATCAACCAATCAGCGAGAGAGTCTATACCCTTTTCAATAGCGCTAGACCAAGGAGATTGTTTTGGCATCTGAGGTGGAGCGCCACACCTACCATCAGCTCCTTACTTTACCGCACAGATCCCCGTGCTACTCATACGCTGAGTTGGCGAGCACCGGAACTGAACTAGGAACCATGTGGTTTCTAGCCGAACGCTCTATTAGTAGTACTGCCAGTGATTGGTTAGAAGAGTCAATCACATGACCTTGGCCAGTCTATAAGTATAGACGGGGAACTAGCACACACCTTATATACAGAAATGGAAGTGTGTGGTGTAATGGTTAAAGTCATGGGAAATGGACTCGTCGCCCCGAGTTCGAATCCTGGACATGCTAATTGCATTTCACTTAGCGCTAATACCCTTGGGAAACGTATGAATCCTGCTCTCCCTCCAGCTATGGATAAATAGTAGGGCAGACTGGGCTCTTTAACCTTGGTTAGGCAACCGGTCTAGAAGGAAAACTCTGAATTCAAACCTGTTGAACTCTGCTTAATAAATTGACCTTGTGTCACATCCTGCCCGTGCGGAGGGGTTGGTAAATATATATATATATACAGAAAACTGCAACAATCAGTGAAAATAGAAATAAACTATTACTTACCTTCAATGTTGTACTTTGTGGCCAACATTTTCATCAGCTTGCTGCAGTTTCTCTTACTTTCTGCATTTGACTACAAAAACAAATTATCACAATTGTTTAGTAACAATTTTCGGTTAAATCAAACTTAACAAACCTAAATTCTACCATCATGTCACCTGTCTGAAAGAAAAAACCCAAAAAATCAGGGAATGGTAATCTGAACATTAGCTACATAAATGAAAGTAACCTACCCTTGTTTATTTCATTTTGAGGAAGTCATATGTTTTGGTTGGCCATTTTCATTTCCCCGTAAATCTACACTGAAAATACGAATTTGTTCGAATCAATACAACTGCATGCTTTAACACGAAAATATCATAAAATGTGTTCTTAATTGTGCTTGCACATTATTTCAAATCAACTTAATTGTTATATGAACACATTTTATGATATTTTCATGTTAAAACATGCAGTTTTATTGATTACGGTGGAACGAAAATGGCCGACCAAAACATATGGCTTCTTCAAAGTGAAATAAACAAGCGGAGGTTATCTCATTTATGTAGCTAATGTTCAGATTACCCAGAGAATTAACCGAATTTAATGAAATTTTCAGTGTTGATATATTAATGAATAAAAGATATAATGCACCAGTTATTTTATTTAAAAACTTTTACATTTTTTCAGGTCAGTTAACTTTGAACCACATATCTTTGAAAATCTGTGTTAGGCCTCAAAGATACACAGTTCAAATTAACTGACCTGAAAAAATGTAAAATTTTTCAAATAAAATAACTGGTGCATTATATCTTTTATTCATTAATATATCAACACTGAAAATTTCATTAAATTCGGTTAATTCCCTGATTTTGTGGTATTTTTTTTTATTTTTTTTTGACATACGATGGTGGAATTTAGGTCCATTAAGTTTGATTCAACCCAATTTTCTTAGGTTGAAATCAAAGGAAAGTAATACAGACCATTTTATAATAAACTAGCAGAGCTACCAGGCATTGCCCAGGATTTAAAAAGTTAAAAACATATCTCTTATCTATTCTCATATATACATATTTACCAACCCCTCCACACGAGTAGTCTATTTTCTAAACTCTTCGGAACTTTCCAAAGGTATCAGTTACAATTGGTATTACTTTCACCCTCATATTCCAGTTTTTTCGATTTTATGGCAAGAATTATTATTATGACTAACAAAAAAAAAACACCCTCCGGGCTGTGTAAAAATTTATTTTTGAAAGATATTGCCAGTCAGGTGGGGTTAAAAATTCAATGTCATAGGGTTTTTATTATAAGTAAGTAAAATCATCAAATTTATTAAAGGAGTAAAAAAAATAAAATAAAACACTTTGAAATAAAACTTCCGTCCCCTTCAAATAAAATGTTGCGCACATCTATTAATTATTAATCAAATAATTATTTTGAATGTTTTAGGTATTTATTTGTAAACTTTTTAGTCAACTTCTTGTTACTGAAAAAAAAAAAACGGTAAGTGTAAAAAATCATTTTAAAATTGATTACAAATTTCGCAAATAAAGTAGTTCTTTATTCTATGTATTGACGATTTTGGTAATTGTGACATAAGCAGTGACATAGTTTTGGTTACAAACAAATAGAGACTGAATCTCTATTATTAATAGATCACGTTCTCTTCATCTTCTGCTTCATCTTTACTGGTCGAATTGAGACGTCTGGGCCTTTCTTTACATGAATTGTCTCAAGTGCCTCGGGCGTTGAATCTTTCTCTGCATCCATATTTTTAGTTCTTATTAAAGTCAGGAACACAAAGACATCTGTTTTGATATATTCATCACCTGAGACCCAAACTTTTGATTTCAAGTATTCCTATCTTTCAGTCAGTAGGACATCTACCTATGAATTGCAAGATTGATGGAATGGGATGGGATATAAGAAAAGAAAAAAAAATACTTACATCAGCTTCTTGTTCAAGTTTTCCGAGTTCAACCAGTAAGCGGTTCTTTTTGCTTTCCAAGGTAGCAGTTTCCTGATTTAGTTTCTCAAGTTCCATTTCAGACTAGAATAAATTTTTTTTAAATAGAAAAGGTATATGTAATGTAATGTAATTTATTGTGTACAGTGCTCAGGTGCACTACAACTCATCAAAGTCTCATGTCAAGTACACAGAATAATGTTGTGTCAGGAACATGAACAGTTCACAGTAGTAATATGCATGTATGTGTGTGCATGTGTATGTGGAGAGTGGCATCAGATATAGTGTTGGTGGACTACAGGAAGCATGGAGGCTTTGAAAAATTCAGTGCTCCGGCAGCCTACAACAGATGCAGGCAGTTTATTCCATGTCTCCGCAATTCTGAGCATGAAAAAATGTTTCCAAAAGTCACGTGAACAGTGCTGTTTTCTGACTTTGTAGGCATGCCTGTGTGTATTGGAGAGATGGAGATCAAAAAGGTGCTCAAGGTTGCTGTTGTTAAGATGATTAATGACCTTATGAGCATTTACCAGGTCAGTTGCCAGACGCCGAAGTTTCAACGAATCCATTCCCACGTTATCAAGAAACAGTTACTGCAAGCGTGTAATGACATCAATGGCCAAAAGTAAATGCATTTAAAAAAATCACAAACTGCACTTAAAACAAAACTCCCAAGATAAACATCTGTTATAATTTATTCTCTTTGTTGTTCTAGGATGTATAGTTTTTTTAATACCCTGTCTGGTGACAAAAGCTGCTTGGTAGTGCTGGGAGTGGCAGTACTGCCTTGAGCAACCAAAACTGTGTTATCACTACTGGTTGGCGGCTGATGAGGGCAGGGTATCGCACATGTTATCACACGTTGTATGATGAAAATAAAAAAAAATATTGAGGATTCTGAAAATTCCTTATTTTTTTGTTACTCTCACGATGTTTTGAGAGGTACATTCCCTGGCCTCTTTTCAGGTGTAATAAGCACATCTATAAGATGTTGAGGGCTAAAATTTGAGGTATGACCAAGCTTTATGTTTTATAAGTTCACTAAAAACATTTAAGTTTCCAAATTTATTACGCCAAAGAAAAATATTATTCATGAAAAAAAATAGCAAAACATATTACAGCACATAATTCATTACATTCAATTTTATTATGTTTTTATACAACACATTGCTATTTTTCTTATCAAAAAAATTTTTTTTTGTAATTAGGAGGTTGATTTTAGAAGGCTATCATAATGCAGGTGTAAAGATAAAAATAATAATACGGTAACAATGGTGTTGTGTGTTAACCTGTATTTAATTCTTGAATTTTCGAGATAATATCTCTTTTTCAAAAATCACTGGAACTGAAGTAGTCTAGTTATGGCATTCTTTTAAAATGAATTTTTTTTTTTTTTGAAAATGATGATATTTTTATATAACTGTATTCTTGTGTTGTATATTTACGTGAATGCAGGGTTTTTTTTGTACTTGTGCGTATGTTGTTGTGCGTGTGTCCATGAAAATGCGTGTTGGTTGTGACATTATGACTGTATCCTAGCGCGGGATTGTACATGTGTATGTGCGTATTAAAGAACGTATTTGTGTTTGTGGCCATGGTGATGTATAATATTTCGTGTTGGATGTAATATAAATCAATTAAATCATTTATTATTATTATTATTATTAATATTAATATATTATTAATATTATTTATTTTTAAATAACAAAAAAATTAGGGTGTTTTGGGGGCTGCTAGAATGGATCAATGGTATTTCAGTTTATTTTAATGGGAAAAATTGATTTGATATACAAGAAAATTGAGTTATGAACAGAATGAATTAAACTCATAAGACAAGGTACCACTGTATATGGTATAGTGGGATTAATTTATGCAAAGAGATCACACATTAAATTTAAGTTACTTTAAGCTGTTCTGTGTGTGCCTACGTACTCCCGCTTTAAAAATGTCTGCACACTATTTATCTTTTTAAACTCTTTATGCTTCTCTAAAGTTTTCATAATTTATTTATATTTCACTCAGACTTGTGGAATTTTAAATTAAAAATTTACACTTCTAAGACTTTTTTTCATTTAAAAAAGAAAAGAAACATTACTGATACAAACTGATATGAGTGATTTATGGGAACTCTCCAAACATAATGAATGTTATAGCTTCATTGATTATGTATAATCCAAACAATTACTTTTACTCAAAAAATGCTTATATTCCATCCATAAAAAACCATATTAATTATGGTATTAAGTGATTTCTGTGAAAAAAGAACTAGACGAAAGTATCTACTAATAATTTGGGATACAAATACAAATACAAAGCGGAATCCTTCAATAAGAACTAAGAATAATTCCATGTTAAAAAGTGTGTGTGGGGGATTTCTGTTTAATACTATGTTTGCCTTTAATATGTACCACTCCTTGCTGTCATTGAAATTATAGCGCAAGAAATGACTTACGTGGGAGCTCAAAGCGAGCACGTGTCTGGCGTGCAAAATAAGAACATCAGGGGAGAGTGTAGCAGATGACTACAGAGACTGAACTCGCAACCTCCTGATCGTGAGTCATGGCTTGAAGTCAGACTACTCGCCCTTATTGGCGTGTATGCAGATTTCTACACTGCAATCGGCAGCACTGGGCGTGATTGACCCAGATGTGGGATCTTGGACAGAGCAGCAAGGAGCAGTTGTGTTTGATCTTGCTAATGAGGACATAGACATGCATCAGACAAGAAATGAGTAAACTTTGGCGGGTTAATTGAAGACTGCTGTAATATTGTTGCAGGTGGAAAGACTGTCAGTGGACTTTTGCAGTTGGGAAAGTGATTACGGTGGTTGATTTTAAATAATCCCTTATAAAACAATTTTTCAGAAATGATGACTAGGAGTTGCCAGTAAAATAAAAGAAACTACTAATCAAAATGACTAATAATGGTTAACTTTTCATTAGAATAGTGTAAATTAATAGCAAAGTATTAAATTTGACATTCAAGAGTTGAAATGATTCCCACCTGAGTGAGTAATTCCTCTCTCTCTTGTAACTTCTCTTGAAAATCTCGAAGTTTTCTTTGCAGTTCAGGGGTCGTACCTGAAATAGAACAGAAAAAGTACGATTGTACATAAAAATCTTTAGACATTTTGAATATTAATATATGGGAAAGTGAAAATGAAATTAGCAACTTTAACTTTTTTTTAAAGCTTAGCTTTAATAAACAGAAAGAAATAGCAACATCAATTGTTACATTTGTGTTTTTTTTAAATTATTTTGGGTAAAAAACAAAAAACAGATTAAAAAATTAGCAATCTCAATATTTACTTCTTGTTTTTTTTGGGGTTTTTTTTTTTAAATCCGCTTTGGCCAAAAAGATAAAATAGCAACCTCTATTATTACTTTAGGTTTGTTTTTTGTTTTGTTTTGTTTTTTGTAAATCAGCTTTGGTCATAAAGAGAAAAAAATTAGCAACCTTAATTATTACTTTTTGTTTTTTGAAATCAGCTTTGTCAAAAAAGAATTTTAAAAATTAGCAGCTTCTATTATTACTTTTCGGTTTTTAAATCAACTTTAGCAAAAAGAAAAAAATTAAGCAACTTCTATTATTCCTTTTTTTTTAAGCTTAGATTTAGTAAAAAATTTTTTTAAATTAACAACCTTTCACAATTTTTAGAAATTATATTAAATAGAAACAGTTACTTTAAAGCATAAAATTATGTATTGGGCTGATTAGACCCTATATTATTCCCCCAGCAACAGGCTTTCACAAATCTCACCCCCATTTTGAAATTGGTACACTATTGACCATTTAGATGGTTCCGTAGCTTTATACCTTTGGTCATGTGACCTTCAGCCAATGGCATTAGAGTTCTGTTTTACAGCTACCTTTATAGGAGTCTTGTAAGTTTTAGCTTTAAGTATTACATTCCTATATATATCATTTTTGTTTAAATATTACAATCCTATATATTTTTTTGTTTAAGTATTACATTCCTATACATATATTTTTTTGTACATTACCACAGACATCTCCTCAGCAATCTGAACAAGTACTGAATATTTATTAGTACTATTTATGAACTATTTGAAACCTTCCCCCTCAGATAACATATACCTGAGTACCTGATAACTTACCTTGAAATTTATTTTCAATGCTATTCTCTAACTCTTGAATCTGCTTCTCCATTTGTCTTTTCTCACTCATCAACACTTCTATAAACAAAAAAGCACACAGAAAAAATACAATATGAAAAACAACCAGTGAGCTGTTATTAAAATCAACAAAATTAAGATGGAAGGAATACTAGTAAAAATAGTAAGTAAAGTAAAGTTGACGGGGCAGCCCAAGGTCGGTATCAGCCAGTCAGCGAGGGAGTCTATCCCCCTTTCAATAGCGCTAGACCAAGGAGATTGTTTCTTAGCATCTGAGGTGGAGTGCCACATCTAACATCAGCTCCTTACTTTACCGCACAGATCCCTGTGCTACTCATACGCTGAGTTGGCGAGGACCGGTATCGAACTAGAAACCTTGTGGTTTCTAGCCGAACGCTCTACCGACTGAGCTAACAATGTTTGAACAAAGAAATTTAAACAAGCTAAGACTATTATATCTTAATGCTACTAAATATAAATAAAAAAAGCAATGGAAATACGAAATAAATTCTAGTTTAAAATGAATAAAAATGACAATGTTTTACCCAAGAAATTTAAACAAGTTAAGACTATAATATTTTAATACTACTTGATGTAAAAAGTAATGGAAATAAGAAAGAATTGTCACTTTATCAGGGAGATCAGATTTCCATATGATCTATCTATAGCAGTCCATGCTTTCTATCTATCTATACATATATAAAGGGCAGTTGGTATGTATGTCCAGAGGAAACTACGAAAATAAAACAATTAATGACAAAGTAAATATATATACACAATCACTATCACCACATCATGCGTTTTGAGCAAAAATAATGAAGATTTGATTTATATTCGTGAAGTGATGATTAAACCAATAAAATTTAAATAGTAACAGCATGGAATTTTTTTTTTTTTGCATTTAATATTTTAAATAGGAGACATTAATTAGTAACAATTGCACCTTAAATGTATTGTATAAACCAATAAAATTTAAATAGTAACAGCATGGAATTTTTTTTTTTTTTTTTGCATTTAATATTTTAAATAGGAGACATTAATTAGTAACAATTGCACCTTAAATGTATTGTACACTATAATAAATATATATATATATTTTTTTTCCTATCATACATAGTTGCTTTGATAAAGACCACTTTATATGGTTGAAACAGATTTCTGTCAGCAAAACTATTAACACACACATATATATATATATATATATATATATATATATATGTATATATATATATATATATATTAAATGTAACAGCTATTATAGGGTAATAATGAAAGTAAGAATAAATTCCTAGTTTAAAAATTAAAAAAAGAATATTTACCAACATTGGTTTTCAATCTGTGGATTTCTTCTGAACGATTTTGAATATCATAAAGTTTTTCCTGAGGATAATTTTAAAAAGATCTTCAATTATTTAGCATCAAAGAGACATTACCATTACAAATACTAGCCAAAAATATGCACCCTCCGGGCACAAGTATTTAAGTTTTAAAACATTTAAATACTATATTGAATTAGAATAACTCATGAAATTAAATACAAGTATAAAAGATTACACTTATTTTTATTTTATTCTAATTGATTTCAATATAAAATTATACATAGAATTGATTTTAATACGTTTGAGAATAAAACAATAATAATAGAAATCAATGAAACCAAGTAATCATTTATTAAACACGGTATTATTAAAACTGGTATGCAAATTATTCATACCATAAACTATGAAAACATTTATTTCTTAATGATATATAACACACAACCAGGATTTTAAACACATTAATGATATGGGCTGTTCTGAGGCAAATCTATCTCAGCTAGACTTTAATAGAAACATTGTTAATAAATAAAATGCTAATTAAAGATTAAATAGTGATTATTTAACAACCATTGAGAATATAGAATAAATAATTAAGGGAATTCTGACATTGGGGGTGACAAAGTTTCAGTTACAGAAAGACACACAATCTCTATTATATGATTTAATTTAAATGATGTCCAAAACAAAGGGAAGTCCTTGTGGCATAATGACTAAAATGCTGGACTGTGACATCTTAGTAAGTGAGTTTGAGCTTACTTTCAGACTAACCCTCTTGGGAAAGGTATGAACTCCCTTATCTCCCCAGCTATGAGTTAGGAAGGTGATAGAAGGAAGAGCTCTCAAAGCAGTTTTGACTAATAAGAAGAGAGCCCGTTTGGTTTGAATTAAGAGTTTTTCTTCTCCTAGACCGGTTGCCATACCAAGGTTAAAGAGCCCAGTACACCCTACTATTTACCCATAGCTGGAGGGAGAATAGATGGATTCATACCTTTCCCAGGAGTATTAGCACTATTTGAAATGCAAACAGCCTCGTCCTGGATTTGAACTAGTCTCACTGTGCCCATTTCCTACAACAGTAACCATTACACCATGGGTGCCTCCAATAATAGTATCACTGCTGTTCTTGAAGGATGGCTTTGACATTAAATAACCCATGAAGATTCATATGCCATTAATCAAAGAAACCAAACCTATTTGTATAAAATCTGATAGCTATTTATACCTTAATGTTACATAATGAATAGGTAGAGCCTATCATTTTTAGCAGTAGTGTAGGGTAATTTGAAAAAAATGATAGACAGTGGAAATCAAATAGGTCTTGAATTCAAGTTTTTGGAACGATATCTTTGAGAATCTGTGTTATTCCTCAAAGATACAAGATTCAAAGTTAACTGACCTGAAAAAATGTAAAAGTTTTAAAATAAAATAACTGGTGCATTATATCTTTTATTCATTAATATATCAGCACTGAAAATTTCATTAAATTCGCTTAATTGACTGATTAAGTTTTTTCTTTTTTTTCTTTCGGCAGGGTGACATATGATGGTGGAATTTATGTCCGTTGAGTTTGATTTAACTGAAATTTGTTTAAGGCAGAAAAAGAAAAACGAAAAGACAAAGTATGAAATCTCTTACCTGAATAGGATTTATAAGTTTCATTGTTTTTTCTACCAAGTCCTTCGATGCTGCATACTGAGCTTCTAAACCCCTTTTATCATTCTCCCACTGAAAATAAGATCATACAAATACATTTCATTGGTTTGTTTTGTTTTGTGGCATATCAACCTCAGTGGGTCATTTAATGCCGATAAAGTTTTGAAATAAATCAATTCTTAATGGATAATACAATTTTTTTATAAATACATTTTTCTATTTAACCCATAGATGGGACCCTAACAGGTACTACCACTCCGGGTCAGAGTGGACCAGAGAGCAATGGTGATGAAGGGTGCTCCACATTCCCCAAACCTCCAAAACTGGAACCTCACCATCAGATAGAGTTTAACGTCATTCCCAGGACATGTAGACCCACAGCCACCGCCTTCTAGCACCCATATGATAAAAAGGGATTGGGGAAATACATTTCATATATTATTTACACTAGCAAGGGTGAGTTTAGCCTAACACTGGGTCAGACAAAAATTGTGTTGGTGGACCCCTTAAAAATGAGGACAACACGGCAATGACTAAGAGAAATACAGCAAATATTTCTAAATTTGCAAAATTTATGTTTTTCATTTGTAAAAAGTAATATCAACATAAAATCTTTTAAAAAATTATCAAATAAACAGAAATGCTTTAAAATCAAATATTTCTATTGACAAATAACATGGATTATTATTTGTGTGATTCTTTGAAGTGAGGCTTGATATGTAGAATAGACAAAGTTTTGATACTTGTAATAAATTGAGAGCAATTTGCTCCAATGGATTACAAACACCTGAAGAAGGCTGAAATCTATATAATCCAAATGAATAGTAATATCTATTTTGTTTTGAATCTTATGTTTGAGGATTATGCCACCTAAAAAGTACGTTTTTGAATTAATTAAAAAAAAAGCAAGTATTTCTTGCCCCCCCCCCAAAAAAGGAAGTATTTCTCCCCCCCCACAAAAAAAGGAAGTATTTCTTGCCAAAAAAAAAAAAAAAAAAAAAGGAAGTATTTCTTGCCAAAAAAAAAAAAAAAAAAAAAGGAAGTATTTCTTGCCAAAAAAGCAGAAAATTTCTTGCCAAAAAATAAAAAGAATGCTCAAAGCAGACAATCTGCTAAGATGATCTAGTACTTCTCACAAAAAACACCTGCACAAGCAAAATCACTGCTACAGGTGAGCTTGGCATCTTACAGTCCAAAGTGGTTTATCACGTTTATGACCTCGGCATGATCATCTGAAGCTGGTGAATCAGGCCTTATGTTACCAGAATATTAAAAAATTTCTGACTCAGCCTGGTATTATCAAATAATTTGCTAAAAACATACAACTTTCTTCAAAAGACATGAATAAAAATAAAAGTGAAAAGAGGATTTTTTTTATTCTATTTCCTTTTACTAGGAAAAGCATGAACTACTATAGACGGATTGGTTATTTCCTATAACTCCAACCTAAAAAAAGGGGAACCACTCTGAATTAATTTTATCTGTTAATTAATCTACCCATTATTTTCCCATTAAACTAACCGTAAACCCTATCCCTAACCGTCTTCTTTTTTCCTGGTAGATCAATAAATAAATAAATAATTTATCAGTCAATCAGAACCCCTTTTTTAGGTTGGAGTTATAGGAAATAACCAACGGATCATATGGAAATCTGATCTCCCTGATAAAGCAACAATTCTTCCGAGCTGTAGTTGTATCTGCACCACTAATGTTCAAAGCAGACAATCTGTTTAGATGATCTAGCACTTCTTGCAAATAAACCTGCACAAACTGATCACTGCTGCATAATCTAGAGAAGGCAGCAGCAAGAGGCACTGGTCTCTATGTGAACTCAGATAAAACCAAGTTCATGTGCTTTAAACAATATAGAGACATCTCCACACTGGATGGTAAGAAAGGTCTCCTGTTGTGTTTATATCAGAAATACAAGCAATGACCACCAGAGGGATATAAGTGTTAAATTCTAAATGACATTCAGTAACTTAAAAGCCATCTCAAAAAATATAGTTTATTATATTTAGTTTAAAATTATACCTAGTTTAAAAATATTCGAAGGGTTGGTTTTCAGCTAGTTTATTAAATCTAAAGTCCTCACAAAAAATATAGTCCATTGCTATGTATTGTTATAGTTTAAAATCATTCTTATAGGGTGGGTTTTCAGCTAGTTTAAAGTCCTCACAAAAAATATAGTCCATTGTTATTAGTTTAAAATCATTCTTATGGGTGGGTTTTCAGCTAGTTTATTAAACCTAAAGTCCTCACAAAAAAATAGTCCATTGTTATTAGTTTAAAATCATTCTTATAGGGTGGGTTTTCAGCTAGTTTATTAAACCTAAAGTCCTCACAAAAAAATAGTCCATTGTTATTAGTTTAAAATCATTCTTATAGGGTGGGTTTTCAGCTAGTTTATTAAACCTAAAGTCCTCACAAAAAATATAGTCCATTGTTATTAGTTTAAAATCATTCTTATAGGGTGGGTTTTCAGCTAGTTTATTAAACCTAAAGTCCTCACAAAAAAATAGTCCATTGTTATTAGTTTAAAATCATTCTTATAGGGTGGGTTTTCAGCTAGTTTATTAAACCTAAAGTCCTCACAAAAAATATAGTCCATTGTTATTAGTTTAAAATCATTCTTATAGGGTGGGTTTTCAGCTAGTTTATTAAACCTAAAGTCCTCACAAAAAATAGTCCATTGTTATTAGTTTAAAATCATTCTTATAGGGTGGGTTTCAGCTAGTTTATTAAACCTAAAGTCCTCACAAAAAATAGTCCATTGCTATTAGTTTAAAATCATTCCTGTAGTGTGGGTTTTCAGCTAGTTTATCAAATTTATCAAACCTCAAAAGATGTATTCAAATAAAATGCATTTAATTTTTAAGAAGAGGAAATTCAA
>CM042152.1:114749849-114896732 GCA_023376005.1 Doryteuthis pealeii | reverse complement strand
CCAGTAAAGTGGCACGAGAAAACCTTCGGATAAGCCAGGGCCGGATGAAGCAACGCTATGATCGAAACACAGTTCGTAGAAATTTCGAAACAGGAGATAAAGTGTTAGTACTATTACCCTTGTCTGGGCACCCCCTTAAAGCCCGATTTCATGGTCCATATAAAAATTTCCCGAAAAGTCGGCGACCTCAATTACATAGTTAACACCCCCGACCGGAGAAAGGCAACCCAAATGTGTCATGTCAACATGATCAAACCCTATCACGAGAGGAGAAAGGAGAATCCCGTTTTGGTCACCACTGGACCCATACCTTTGAGTACCCACAGGGAATATTATGGGGAAGTCATGAAAAAAAGGAACGACCATCCCCACAAATTACAGAACTCGGAAATTCTAGCCGACCTTACGCCCAAAATTGAACATCTGAATCCCAAAGAAAACAATGATATAATCAATCTCATACATAACTTTCGCAGTTTATTCCCAGATGTTCCCAAACAAACAGACATCATCCAACACGATGTGGAGGTTGAGGACGTCACTCCAGTAAAAAAAACACCCATGTCGCGTTAACCCCCACAAAACAGAAATAATACGTAAGGAGATAGAGTATATGCTTGAACACAGCCTTACTGAGCCCAGCCGGAGTAGTTGGTCGTCACTGTGCGTGCTGATGCATTATCTCGCGCATAAAAGACACAATGTCAAGTTACATCCATATAAAAGGAGAAAAATAATGAACACAAAAAAAGACTATATTCCAGTATAAAATACATGTGTATAAGTACCCCTTTCACTTAAGAAACTTTAAAAAGGCCCAAACCCTATTCCCTGTTGTAATGAAAAAGAATCTAGACGACCCTTTTTCATTTTTTTTTTTTTTGGTAGGGAGATGTGACGTATCACTGGTATATCAACTAGTATATATATTAGAGTTAAAAGAAAACTCAATTTGTAAAAGTCCCAAGGAATGCGTGGACGAGCAAAGAAAGCGAGATTTAGTCGAGCTGTATTCTTGGCAGAAGAATGTCAAGGCGACTACTACCGTCCCTATATCTAAAGGACAGTTGTATTCAATCACCCCACCTCAGGTGATAGGAGAAATGTGTATACATATTTCAACTGTGGACCCGAGACCCAAAAGTAGACTTGCCCCAAGACGTTGCTATGACGACGACTAAGGAAGGATTTTTCGCGCGAAAACGTGGGGGCAGGACAAGGTAAATGAAATCATCCCGAAAAACAAGGGCAGAAAAGTTTGATGTGCGCATCGAAAATCAAAGGAACGGAAAAACAAAGACGTTTCGTCGTAGAATAAGAGTTAATTCATTTGGAGAAAAGAAGCGAATCCCCGTCGTACAGAGAAATAACAATAATTTTAACGAAGAAATATCGTTGCAGTTTGCCACGTCGCAGTGAGTTAAAACAAACGTTCAAGATTTTGTATTCTGTAAATCTTTATTATTTGTCATACATTTTGTGTATTGCTAATATGATTGATATGCTCAATCACTCGTCCACTCATTTGATAATATGAACCACGCATTCACTTTACCCCTCTTATTACATGTATATTTGTATTTGTCTCTTAATGATAATTTGTATTTAAATGTAAATAAATGTTTATGTTATTATTTGAAATCCTGTTCGATCTTCGTCATTCAGCATTATCGTCGTTTATCGGTTTTCTATCCCTTTTCAAAGGAGCAGAGAGAAAAGTTTTGAATCCCATCCCCTTTTGTACTATTCATTTTTACATCTGGGACCTTTTGCCTATTTTTTTAATTCTTTCATGTTACGTGTGTACACTGGTTGCCCCTAACGAGTGTGCGTGCGTAACATTATAATATATATATATATATATATATATATATATATATATAATATATATGTTGTATATCCACATCGGGTATATAAACAGTGAGTGAGAGTTTTCGGATGAGAGAGAGAGAGAGAGAGAGAGAGAGAGAGAGAGAGAGAGAGAGTTCAGAGATGACAGAGACATTAGAGAGAGGATTATCTTACTTGCTTCTTTTTAACTTTATTACTCTTCTAGTTGCCATGTTCCTGTCTAGTTGAGTTCTCTGTTCTTCTTAATTCTTCTAACTAAGGGCTGGCTTCTTCGGGCTGATTTTGGTCATTGTAATTAAAACAAGACTTGGGTTTTTACTTGATCAAGCTTTTTATTTTATCAGCCCATATTGCTTATTCACCGTGTGGGAGAAATGACCCGATAGAGAAAAGACTATCACGTCTTTCCCTTCTAAAACCCGGGTCGAATCTGAATTTGTCAGAATTTGTGTTAAAAATAAAAATAAAAACAATTTAAAATAAAAAGAATCTTCCAAGAGGTCCGTGCGTCACGGTTGCTGCCTTCGTCCTAGAATTTGACCCTAGGGGCTTTTGCCTACTGATGGACAAACAGCTACTACGTTCTGCAACGTGATCATTATCTTCCTCGCGTACGCCTGGGGAAAAAGAGGGACACGCATACAGAGAGACATGTGACGCCACGACTTTGGAGGAAAGAAGGATTTTACTTTGGATTCTTCAGTGTCAAGGAGGACAGCGTCCTGTGTGGATCCTTGTAGCATTGCTACCACACAGGTTGAGAACTACTACTGCGTCTTTGGGGAATTAGAGTCTATTTCTCCCAAAGACTGGAAATAAAATAAGCCAGCACTCACTCGAAACTCTTACAACTGGTGACCCCGACGTGATGAAAACGTTTTGTGAAGGCTTTGTTTTGCATTTGGAACTTTAATCCTTACAACTGATGACCCCGACGTGATTACGAACACTTACCCTTTTTGGCCCAAGTCGACCGTTTGTAAATCCCAAGTACTTTTACGACCACACAATGGTCGTAAAAGTACTCGGGATTTACAAACGGTGACCCCCCCCCCTCAAAGAAATTATTTCTTTTTTCTCCGACTTTAATGGACACATTTTTTTTTACAGCGCTGGATATATTTAAAAAAAAAAAAAAAAAAAAAAAAAGCTTCACTGAAGAATTTTCCTTTTACTTCGAAGAGAGTATCAGCCAGCAGCCCTGGGACAGTTATTACACTCCTCTCACCTACTCCAGGCGGCTACAGTATCAGCACGTGCGATCTGACTTCAGCGACTACTAGTAAAGATACGAATATCGCCACACCATGTGACCTGGATTCCAACTGCAAGGCTACTCAGCAAAATTTTTTTTTGCTACCCCTCAGAAAGTGAAATGTACATCTAAAATGTCCATTTCCGGATTACGGTATTTGTCTCTCCCAGACTCAAAATGCCGACTTTCAAATTGTCAACTCGACTTCGGTGTCTAAAAAGACATTTGACCAGGTCAGCATTGAAAAATGGAAAAAGGAGACGGTGAATTTCGAGTTTTTTTTTTGTCCACACCACACTTGCCCCATATTTTTTCCACAAACTTTTTACAAATTGTACACTAGTACAAAAAAAATTTTTTTAACAAAAGTTGAACCTGAAATGGCTGGTAAAAATACTTTTAACTTTTGTTTCATTTGAAACACCTTTTTAACGATCCCAGTCGTTTTTGGCATTTTGTGCCTACCATTTTTACCAGGAATTTCCCAAATTCCTGGCCAAGAGTTGAACCTGAAATGGCTCGTAAAAATACTTTTGACTTTTGTTTCATTTAAAACACCTTTTTAATGATCCCCGTCGTTTTTTTGGCATTTTGTGCCTACCATTTTTCCAGGAGAAAAATTATTCCTAAAGGATAAAAACAGTCCTTATTTCAACTCAGGAATTTGGAAGAAATTGGCCACCACCAAGGAGATTTCTTTAAATTGTACCCAACCGCATGGTGGACACAGGAACTTTTTCACACCGGACTGTAACATGAAAATTCTTTTGTTTGTATTTTAAATTACATTCCTGTTTTTTCATGCCTTTTTTTGTGGTTTGCTGGAATATATGTTTGCAAATTTTATTTCTCTGTTTTTGGAACTTTGAACATTCGAGACTCTGTTTTTTTCCTTAAAGGAATACATTTTTTTGTTTGTCTTTTCGTTCTGTAAATTTTTGCCCAGCCAAAAATTTGAGGGAGAGTATTTGTAGGCGTTATTTTCGGATTTGCCTGGGGAGTTGTCTGCCCGTTTAGATTCGCTGGTTCCCGCTAGGGGCCTTTGATATTTAAGCGGCTGATTTGAACGTCTCTTTCTCTTTTCCTGTTGCTCGACCTACGAGACACTATGGGCTAGACTCTGGTCTACCCCCTTCTTGTTGGGGCTTTGGCCCCCTTACATTACTGTAAGTGATTTGTACAGCATGGACTATTCCTAGTCTCATGTCTGTTGCTTTTATGTTTATCCTTTTACATGTAACTTCGTATTACTTATGTATGTATGTTCATGTACACCTCTATGTATTATGTACCCTGTTTATTCTGTGATGTATATAAAATGTTTTGTCTATCAACCTTTGTCGGAGTTTTATCTTCAAGTATTATCACTTGGAATCTTACAAATGTATAAACCTTGCTTACCTATGAACCCTAAATTGGTTTAGGACCATTCTGGAATGTTTGAGGGTTAAACTAACTGAGGTTAAAACTAAGATTGAAAATGAAAACTAAAAATTTGAAATACCTTGTTAAAATTATCTTTCTGAGAGACTTGGTCAGTTTGATAGCTAAAAATTAAGAATTTAAAAAAAATATGCTTATTCATGAGCATAACTTTGAAATGCGAAATAAAAAATTATCTGACCTACATACAATGTTGGTTAAGATATCTAAAAATGAAAAATGAAAATTATCTTTCTGGCAGATTGGTCAGATATTAAAATTTAAAATACCTTATTAAAATTATCTTTCTTAGTTGGATAGTTAAAAATTCAAAATTGAAAAATTGTGCTTGGTCATTTGAAATTAAAAATTTTCTTCCCGACATACAATGTTGGTTGGTTGGTTGGTTTATTAATTTTAACGGCATATCAACCCGTCCAGGGTTATATCATGCCTAGCGGTTGGGTTGTTATACATATTGTGTATTCATATATATACATTTAGTAATTGGTTTTAACAATGTGTTAGCATTATTGGGAATCATACTCTATGACATTGATTTGTTTCATGTCTATATTCTATGGTATAATTTTATTTCCCTCAAAAAGGAGAAAATATCCTCTATGTTAACATTTTCAAATAGGTCGTTCATATTGTTTGCTTTAAAATAATGTTTTCTGATGTGAGCAAAAAATCTGCATTCCATCATTAAGTGTTTGACTGTCAGGGGTGTTTGACATGTTTCACATTGTGGTTGTTGTTCTTGTTTGAGTATATAAGAGTGTGTTAGTTTTGTATGACCAATGCATAAACGGGACATAATGACTTGTTCCTTTCTAGACTTCCTTAAAGTTGGTCTGCAGCCTCCCAAAGTTGGTTTGATTAGGAAGTTTGTTGTGGATACAGTTATTCCAGTGTTGCTGCCATTTTGTATGAAGGAATCTATTAATTTTATGTTTCAAGTCAGTATATGGTATCTGGAACTTGTCAGGGATTAAATCTAGAGCCGATTTAGCTGCAGAGTCAGCTCTTTCATTCCCCCTCACTCCTATATGACTTGGTATCCAGCATATAATAATCTCCTTAGAGTTAGACATTGAGTCTAATCTATTCAGGAGCTTAATGATGAGAGGGTCTTCCAGTTTTTTTATTTCTTAATGATAGTAGGACTGAGAGCGAGTCTGAAAAGATGATATATTTTGTGTGTTTATTTTCAGAGATGATGTCAAGTGCTATATCTATTGCACGGGTTTCAGCTGAAAAAATGGAACTTTCGTTTGGAAGGGCTTTTCTTACAATTTTTTATTTAAAATAGCTGCACATGCCGTTTTGTCATTGTCCTTAGAGCCATCTGTAAAGATGTGGAGGTGGTTGGGGTAGCGTTCTAGAACATTGTGGAATTTGTCTTGGTAAGTGCTAGGATGGGTTTTTGTTTTAGGAAGTTCACTTAGCTCAAGGATCACTTTGGTTTTTTAATGATCCAAGGTGGTGTTTTTGGTATGATGGTTTTATGGATATTTGTGAGAGGAATTCTAGATTCTCTGAGGATAGGTTCCATCCGGAGACCAAAAGGTTTTATTAATTTTTCTTTTTTTTCAAAACATTCTTTGTATCCTTGGTTGAAGGTGCAGTCATAAGCTGGGTTGGATGGGCAGGATTTGAGTTTTGTGTAGTATTGCAAGGCTAGTTTTTCGCATCTTAGCTGTAGGGGTGCCTCATAAGCCTCTACATATAAGCTGTCAACTGGAGAAGTTCTGAAGGCCCCTATGACTTGCCTTAAGCCTTCATGGTGTACTGAGTTGAGCTCTTTGAGGTAAGACCTCCTAGCAGATCCATATACAAAGCAAGCATAGTCAAGTTGGGAACGGATTAGTGATCTGTATAGTTTAAGTAGTGTTTGTTGATCTGCTCCCCATTCAGTATGGGCAACTACTCGTAATAGTTGTTGGGCTCTGGTACATTTATTTTTTAAATGTTTTATGTGTGGGATGAAAGTTAATTTTTTATCGAATATAACTCCCAGGAATTTTATTTGATCAACAACAGGTATTTCACTTTCCTCAAGTTTGATGGTAGGGTCATTGTGCATTTTTCTTAAGGAACAGAAATGCACACATTGAGTTTTGGTCTTTGAAAATTTAAAGCCGTTGTCTGTTGCCCATTTGTTCACTTTGTTGAGGCCCATCTGCAATTGGCGTTCTATTTTGTGGATATCTGTGGATCTATAGCAAATGACAAGGTCATCAACATAGAGAGCGCAGTTGATTATAGGATTGAGGCTATTTATTATATCATTTATTTTAATGGAGAAGAGAGTTACTGATAGGATACTTCCTTGTGGGATGCCTTCTTCTTGAGTTTGGAGGTCAGAAAAAGTGGATCCCACACGTACCCTGAAATTTCTATTGGAGAGGAAGTTTTTTATAAATAGCGGCAGCCTTCCTCGTAACCCTAGATCGTACATGTCTTTCATGACACCATACCTCCAAGTAGTGTCATATGCCTTCTCCAGGTCAAAAAAGACTGCCACTACATGTTGTTTTTTTATATATGCTTCCCTGATGTAGGTCTCTAGTCGGATCAGATGGTCTATTGTACCTCTCTTTTTTCGGAATCCTGTTTGGAGGTTTGTAATTAGGTTATTTGCTTCTAGATACCATGTCAGCCTTTTGTTGATCATTCGCTCCATTGTCTTGCAGAGGCAGCTTGTCAAGGCGATGGGTCGGTAATTTTGTGGATTAGTGGTGTCTTTGCCAGTTTTGGGAATGGGTATAATTGTTGCTTGTCTCCATGTTTCTGGGAATGTGTTACTTTTCCAAATATGATTATAAATGTTTAGGAGACATCTGAGAGATTCTTCTGGTAGGTTTTTTTAAAATTCATTGTGAATCTCATCAGGACCGACAGCTGTATTGTGTGATTTTGTTATGGAGTCATTAAGTTCTGCTATTGTGAAAGGCTTGTTGTAATCTTCAGAATTTTTTGAAGTAAAGTTTATGTTTCTCTTTTCTGCAATTTGTTTGGTTTTTTGGAATTTTTTGTTGGTTTGATAGGAAGAATTTTTTGAAAAGGTTTTAGCAAGTAAATCGGCAATAGCCTTTTTTGTTGTTACTTTTTCATTTCTTATTGAGAGGTGGTTTAATGGACTTGTTTTTCTTTTTCCCGCTATTTTTCTGATTATGTCCCACACTGTTTTTAATGTGGAGGAGGCATTTAGTTTATTTACGTAATTTTTCCATGAGTTTCTTTTAGCTTCTTTAATTGTTTTCTTTGCCTTTGCTCGATAGAATTTGAATGAAATTAGATTGGGGGTTGTGGGTTCGGTTTGGAATTTTCGTAGAGCACTAAAAATGAAAAATGAAAATTATCTTTCTAACATACTTGGTCAGTTAGATAGCTAGAAAATTAAAAAACAAAAAAAAAAAATATGCTTAATTATGAGCATAACTTTTGAAATTCGAAATTAAAAATTATCTTACCAACATACAGAGTTGTTTAAGATACCTAAAAATGAAAGTTTTGATTCTGGTCGTTCGACCATTTATGAGAATATTAAAAATCTGAATTTAAATGTGTCTTCCCAACACGCTAGTTGGTTAGATATTCTAAACTTAAAAATAAAATAAAAGTCAGCGTGCATAACTCCACCCGTTAGACTTCCCTAAAATGTATAAATCATAAAAATAAAATGAATTTTTTAAAATCCACTTCCAACTCTAAGGGTGGCTAGGATAGCTAAAATGAAAAAACAAATTTTGAGTGAATTTGAACTCTTAAATAAATTTACTTGGAAAAAAAAAACAAATTTTTCGTCCTGAATACAAAAAATATATATTCTGAAAAATGAACAATGAATGTGTCATATACAATAAAATTGTTGCAAATTTTAATGGTATTTGCTACAGACTTATCTGAGTTAAGTAATTTTCTTGGAGTAATGGTGATAACAGGGTATTCTGTTCGTCGGTAGGAAATGTTGATAAGACGCTTCGTCTCGGTAGTTTTTCGTCCTTTAGTAAGTGTGCTATTGTACCCGCCTTTTAACGTATGCTGATACAATGCCTTAGAAGTGAGCTGGTTGTAGAGTTCTGTGATAAGTGGGCCCTGTTTTGGGCTTGGTAATGAGAGTTTGGTGTTTTTACGTCTCTCCCCCAGTACTGCTATGCGATAAGTAAGCCCTGTTTTGGGCTAAGTGATGAATGAAGTGTAGGGACCGCTATTTACGCGACTACACTCAGTGGGTGCTCCGTGATAAGTAAAGTTTTTGGTATTGGCGCCAACATACGATGTTGGCAATTCGCCCCCTGGCGCCAGGGGGAGATAATTAGCTATGGAATTTCCAATATACTGCTATACGATAAGTGAAGTTTTTTGGTTTTTGGCGCCAACATACGATGACGGCGATCGCCCCCTAGGACAGGGGGAGATAATTAACATGGAATTTCCCATAATCTTCAACCAAAGAACTCTACGAAATCTTCAACCGAAAAACTCTGCGAAATTCAAACAACACAAACGACAATTATTTCATCATTTAAAGAACTCTACACTTGTTACCTCCGGACTCAAAGCTAAGTCCTTGCAAAACATCATCTTTTGCCAACCATTCTCACTATGTATTCCCTCTCTCTATCTCTTACGAACTCTAATAAGGTTACTATCCGCCACTCTCTATCAAATTGACATTTACATTCTTTCTTTCAGCCTTTCTTTTATTGTTATTAAAATTGTTGAAACTTAGCATTTGTTATCGTGTTTTTCTTTCATTCAGTATCCGAATTTGAAATTTGCGTATTTCCCGCCCCCTTGAAATTGTCTTCCCATTGTACTTGAAAAGGTATATTTACTTATATATCGGAACTTAGGATTTATTTTCCCCGGTATATTACAAAGTGATTTACCCGAACTTTGGAGTTAGAAGAATCTAGGGACTGGCAAAAAAAATCAGCTTCTACGAGTTTTAAAAGCGAATTAAAAATAATTAAATCTATTATTTAAGGTCAAACTTTGTCTAAATCGATAAGTAGTAACATAATGACCATCATTAAAAAAAGAAAAATATCATTACATATGCAGTTTATTTTTAATACATTTAAAGGTAGCTACGTGCAAAATATCACTGGCTCTATAAAAGGGTGATCACAGGAAATTCTTCTAAAAATCATATAAAATAAACTAACTACATAAAACTTTCGGTATATGAAGTAATAAAAGACGTAAATAAATGTTTGCTAAATTGAAAAGGCTAATAATTTTTTTCGTTAGTTTTTGTTTCGCGCGTTGATCCCCGTACCAAGATCTTTTTTTTTTGTACTTAAATAAATTTTACATTTTTCGATAGACAATTTAATGGCGGAACATATGTAAAAAAGATAATTCGCTAATAAATCGGTTTTGGAAATAGGGCATCTTAAACATTGAAACTTAAATCTCGTAAATAAGAAAAAATATGTATCTTTTTCTTCTTTTTTTTTTAATTGTTAGATTATTTTCAAAAGAATTTTATATTAAAAGTTCCTATTGTCTACATCTTTATTTTATTTTTCAGGGATTTTTAAAAATCTATAAAATGTAAAATAAATACTTTTCTTTAATGTACAGCAAAATCGTATCTATTTAATCAAAGAAAATATTGTATAAAAAATATCTTGCTAAAAATAATTTTGAGAATTTTTTCTTAAAAAATTGATTAAGAGTTTTTTTATATCTATATTTTTGAAAATTGTAACTGGCGTTTCCAAGCCGGTAAGAAAATTAGTAATTTTTGTAAATGTTAAATCTTTACTGGAAAAACCCTCCTGGTGTCTGTAAATTTGAGTTGTAAACAGCGTTTTACCCTTATTTGGTAAAAGTTGGGTCTTTCCTAGAAAACTCTCCTGGTGTGTAATTTTTGACTTGTAAACAGCGTTTTACCCTTATTTGGTAAAAGTTGGATCTTTCCTAGAAAACTCATGGTGAGTCATTTGAGTTGTAGACAGCGTTCTTGCCTTATTTGGTCATTAAGACGCAGGACTGAACCCTTTTTATTGACTGGCCGCGCGAAAATCGACAGACAGGATTTTATTTTAGAAGGGCCGTGTCGGAATTTTGCCTGTCTCCATTGACCTCCAATGTAAAAAATATTAAAAATCCAGGAATAACGAAGATAGACAATTCAATGCTTTTGTCTTAGTTATCTTGGTATTATGATGTTATGTGACATTTATTAATGTCTTTCACTTATTCAGTGAAATTAATTTAAATTTACTTAGCAGTAAATTTTATATGTAAACGTTGATTAAGAGTCAATGTTGTATTTTATATTACAGGATTAACGAAGATAGACAATTCAATGTTTTTGTCTTAGTTACCCTGATATTAAATTTATATGTAAACGTTGAATAAGAGTCAATGTTATATTTTATATTACAGGATTAACGAAGATTGTCTAATTATTACGTAATTTTGACATAGTTTCCTGTATGTATTTTTACTTTATTTGATTTATCAAATAAAGTATATTACTCACAGAGTGAGTAAAATTATTTGGTATTTGCTTGGAAGAAGATTTGTCACGTTGGAAAGATTCAACGTTAGAATTATTTTTAATAACAGGATAGACGAAGATTGTCAAAATATTGCATATTGGGCATAGCCTTCCTGTTATTTATTACTTATTTGAAAATCATATAAATAAATTACTCTCAGAGAGAGTAAATTTTATGTAAAAATCGGTTTGCGACCGATTTAATTTGTATTGTAAACAAACTTATTTTTGCTAAGGCTTTGTAGCCTATTTTGAAGTAAACACAAGAGATAAATATTGTGATATCTCTATGTGAATAAGTGCCAAATCTTTAGACACTTTGTATTGTATCGGCAATTTTGCCGAAGATTTATTTTCTGTAAAAACAGGGATCAGAAAGAATGTAAACAACAAGTGTCGTCACATCCTTTCCCCCTAGCAGCAGCAGAAGGATTTGTCTCAGGACAAGTAAAGAAAGGAGAAAGAAGAAATTGTTTTAATTGTTATTAGCCACTCCAAGTAAGAATTTGTGTTGATTGAAATTGTAAATTTGATAAGTTTTTTCCTTTTTTCGGCTTCGTGCCATTGTTAAATATAAGCATAAGGGACTCATTATGCAAGACCTCAGTTTTCTTATTTTATTGAATAAATTATTTTAAATCACAACTTTGTCTCCACAACTTTTCTATTGTAATTTTTATTTTTTCTACGGTTGGAAAAAAGATAACATTCGACTTTCTTTTATAAATCTTTTTTTCGATATGATGACAATATATGTCGGTTTTTATTTCATAAATTTTTGAAAAAATTGTCGTCATTCTTATTACGGATGGATCAAAGAGAAATAAAAACTGGGTTTTGGGGAAAACTGTTGTTGTTTTCACTGTGTTCTGGGTCCATAAGTTAATAGGTTCGAATCCGTGACGCGTGTATAATTATACTCTGTAAAAGAAAACTCAAACAAACAGTGTTTGAAGAAATTTATTATAATTTTACCAAAAATCAGGTAATTATCCGATTTTGATGAAATTTTCAGTATTGATTTAACAATTAATGAATTTTATAATGCATCAGGTCATTTTATTTCAAAACTTTAATTTAGTATTTTAGCTATGAAAAATTAATATATAAAATTCATTTAAAATATGAAAATCCTGATGTTAAGTTTAAAATGTTCTATTTTTAGATTCTAAAAATAAATATCTACTTAATGCAAACCTTATTTTAGGTGCCAAAAGTAATAAGTTTTGAAGAAAAACTCGATTGAAAATGTACAATACAAAGGGTAGGGGCCCTTTTTAAGCAGAAAAACATCGATGTATAATTTTTTCTTTTATAAAATAATAGCCAATTAAATAAATATCGAAATGAGTAAAAAAGAAATCTCCCAAAAATTAAGTATTTATTATTTTTTTACATTTTACTTTTCGATTTTCGGTACTTATTTTCTCATAGAAGCGCAACCGTTAATTTTTTTGTTTGTTTCTATCCATAACTTCGGTCTTTTATCTCATTATTTATACTGTAATTAGTACAATATATGACCAACTTGAAAAACATTTTACGCCCCCAACATAAGGGGGGGGGGGTCAAAATTAAGCGATCTGAAAAAAATGAGAAAGTTTTGAAATAAAATAAATAATGCATTATAAAGATCATCCAGTGATAAATAAACACTGAAAATTTCATTAAAATCCGATAATTCCCTGATTTTTGGTAAATTATTTTCTGTAGGGGTGGTGGTGCTAAAGTCATTTTGTCAAAAACGTATTTTAGGCTCAGTTTGCCAGTCCCTAGATACCCCCATGATGGAATTGGTGCTTCATGGCGCTAATCCCGATAATATATATATGTATATAAAAGACAATTTTGTTGCAAGTCAAACTTCTGTGTTTGTTACTTTTATTATTGGCTTGTTTTAAGTCGTCGGGGTGGCCTAAAGTCGGTATCAGATAATCAGCGAGGGAGTCTATCACCTTTTCACTAGCGCTAGACCAAGGAGATTGTTTTTGCGTTTGAGGTGGAGCGCCACACCTACCATCAGCTCCTTACTTTACTTGCACAGATCCCTGCGCTACTCATACACTTAGTTCTTGTTTTATTGAAACTTTATTTCCCCATTAATGTTTTTACGACGGCACTAGAAAAACTCTTTCACTGGACTCAGTAAGCAAACACAGCAACAACCTTTATGTGACCCTACAACACATTTGTAATGTAAAGCAATTTGTTACAGTTTGCTTTAAATCAAGATATAAGCCACTAAGAATAAGAAATGTTTGGGCAAAAACATGTGGGGATTAAAATGAAAAAAACCCCAAAAAACTCCCATTAGCGAAAGTAAAATTGTAAACAATTTACAATTAAATTAGTAAAATTGTAAACAATTTACAATTGTAAACAATTTACAATTAAACAATTTACAATTAAACAATTTACAATTTTACTGTAACATTCGCGATTCAAAAAAAATTTACCAAAAATCAGGTAATTATCCGATTTTAATGAAATTTTCAGTATTGATTTAACAATTAATGAATTTTATAATGCATCAGGTCATTTTATTTCAAAACTTTAATTTAGTATTTTTGCTATGAAAAATTAATATATAAAATTCATTTAAAATATGAAAATCCTGATGTTAAGTTTAAAATGTTCTATTTTTAGATTCTAAAAATAAATATCTACGTAATGCAAACCTTATTTTAGGTGCCAAAAGTAATAAGTTTTGAAGAAAAACTCGATTGAAAATGTACAATACAAAGGGGAGGGGCCCTTTTTAAGCAGAAAAAAACATCGATGTATAATTTTTTCTTTTATAAAATAATAGCCAATTAAATAATTATCGAAATGAGTAAAAAAGAAATCTCCAAAAAATTAAGTATTTATTATTTTTTTACATTTTACTTTTCGATTTTCGGTATTTATTTTCTCATAGAAGCGCAACCGTAAAAATTTTTTTGTTATTTCTATTCATAACTTCGGTCTTTTATCTCATTATTTATACTGTAATTAGTACAATATATGACCAACTTGAAAAACATTTTACGCCCCCAACATAAGGGGGGTCAAAATTAAGCGATCTGAAAAAAATGAGAAAGTTTTGAAATAAAATAAATAATGCATTATAAAGATCATTCATTGATACATAAACACTGAAAATTTCATTAAAATCCGATAATTCCCTGATTTTCGGTAAATTATTTTCTGTAGGGGGGCTAAAGTCATTTTGTCAAAAACGCATTTTAGGCTCAGTTTGCCAGTTCCTATGTAATGATTATAGTCCCTATGTAATGATTACATCATGTGAGGTAACTGTTCAAAACTTGTTTAGTTATTTACTAAGCTTAACTTTGATGTGGCACAAGGCCAGAAGTATGGAGCGCCCAGTGACAATCGAACTCATTTAAAATTGTCTGCTAATCTAGCTTGCTAACTACACCAAGTGAGGTGACCATGTAAAACTTATTTAGTTATTCACCCAGCTTAAATTAGATGTGGCACAAGGCCAGAAGTTAGGGGGCACCCAGTGAGAATAGAACTCACAATAGTCTGCTAATCTAGCTAGGTAACCATTTAAAACTTGTTTAGTTATTTACTAAACTTAGCTTAGATGTGGCATAAGGCCAGAAGCATGGGACGCCTAGCGAGGCCACCGATATAGTAGTTCTAGTTGGTCTTGCGCCTAGTGAGAATCAAACTCACTAACAATAGTCTGCTAATCTAGCTTGCTAACCATTTACACCACGTCAGCTTAGCTTAGATGTGGCACAAGGCCAAAAGTATGGGGTACCCAGTGAAAATAGAATTCACTAACAATGGTTTGCTAATCTAGCTAGGTAACCATCTAAAACGTATTATTTAGTCATTCACTCAGCTTAGATTAGATGTGGCACAAGGCTATAAGTATGGGGCGCCCAGTGAGAATAGAACTCACTAACAACGGTCTGCTAATCTAGCTTGCTAACCATTTTACACCGTCAGTTTAGCTTAGAATCTAAGCCTTAGATGTGGCACAAGGCCAGAAGTATGGGGTCGCCAAGTTAGAATCGAACTTACTGAGTCTAATGATCTGGTAATTTAGACCTCTAACTATTATTATCACAAAACATCGATAAAACTAAAAATGGTTTTATGTCGTAATGACACGGACAAGAAAATAAAAAAAAGTTTTTTTAAAAAGGCGGCAGATGATTTTTTTTAAATAAAAAAGAAAAAGAAAAAGAAAAGAAACTCGGAAGGAAGGAGTGTCTTCTTGGCAGGGGAGGGAAGCTACGCTGAGTTTTTTAAAATGTCAATATTGCTTATTTCAATACGTTTATTGGGCCAGAACGAAAATCAGCTTAAAAAACAGGTGCTTCTTAACAATAAGATTAAGTTGTGTTTAATCTAATGATAAAGATAAAAACTAACGGACTTTAGTATTTACTTACTGGATATATATATATATATATACTCATCAAAGTTCAAGTAAGAGACAAACTCATTGAACTAACTTGAAGAGTTGAAAAACTTTTACTTTCTATCAATTTTTTTTTTAAGTAAAGAGATAAAAATACAAATAAAAAAAGGGAATAAATACAATAACACAATAAGAAGGGAAAAAATAACACCATGAGTAATGAGATTACCAAGGATGATGTTTCTGCCGACACTGAACAACAAGTTTTGCCAGTAACTCTTGGTAAGTAGTTATTTGTTTTCATAATATTAAATATAACAATGTTTTTTTTTGTTTGTTTTTTTACTTCTTCTTTTCTCCGACGTCGAAACAAACAAATAAAAAATAAAATAATAAGAAATAAACACAGACCACGGGGGAAAAAATTAGCAGAGACTGATTTTTCGATCGGGGTAAAAATCATCATTTAAAAAAAACTTAAAACTTAAAAGTTTTAAATTTTCTCCACCCATTTTTCAGAGTTCCTTAATTTGAAATTAACACTTGATGCACAACAGTTTAAATCAGTGATAAAAACATGTTTTGATTTTTTTGTTTTTGTGTGTATTCTCCAGTTTGCAACATTTTATTCATTTATAAATATTTTATTGATATTATACTTTGTTTGTGTATAGATTTTACAAATAGCGTAAGTTATTCTTGGTTAGTAAGGTTTATCTTCGTTTAATTTAAAAAGAAAGAAAAGTTATTGAGAAACTTCGAAAGTTGGGAGTTATTTAGCGGTTTGTGACCAGACCATCAAATTATTTGGCTGTTTAAAGATATATATATACTTTTATATTCTAATAATTTTAGATATAAAGACTTTGGTAAGTTTTATCAACCTTATGTTTTGATAGTAAGTGTAAATTTTATTAGTCAGACTTAACTGCCGAAGAAGGGAGCTCTTAGTTTTTGCTAATTCACGTAAATATACAAAAATATTTTTTCAAACTTTTTTTTTTTCATTAAATTCTATTGATAAAACCATATCTGAAATGTAATCTTTAATGTTATCATTATTGAATTCCTAAAAAATAAGATAAACTATTTTATCATTACTTTTACAACATTCGTTTTTTCTTTCTTTCCGTGACGAAAACGTTATGCCATTGGAGTTTAATTCAAAAGTTTATGAAACTAGAAAATGTAATTAAATGAAATTTTGCAGCCCCGTATTGTTGGATCTAAATCAAAACAATCTTTTTATTTTATTTTATTACCATTGTTCTTATGTTTGTGCACAATCAAAAACTAAACAAAACAATAACAAACAAAGAACAATGTACAATGAATATTGAAAGTTGTGTGGAAAACACAAAACAATGCTTGCTTACAATATGTCGAATTACGAGTAAATATTTCTTTCTTCCTTTTCTTTTAGAAGGATTTTAAAAATAATTCTAACAACACCATAGAAAATAAAATTACCCAACTTGTGTCTCTGTAACAGTGCCGACGTGTATGGTATTAGTGGAGATCGAACTCCTTTATCACTTATTTGGTTCTCTTGTGAACTAAGTCGTCGTAAAAACGTTGGGGTGGCCTAAAGTCGGTATAAGCCAGACAGCGAGGGAGTCTATACCCTTTTCATTAGCGCTTGACCGAGGAGATTGTTTTGGAGACTGAGATGGAGCGCCTCACCTTCCATCAGCTCCTCACTTTACCGCACGGATCCCTGTGCTACTCATACGTTGAGTTGAGGAGGGCCTTGTAGTTCCTAGTCGGACACTCTACCGACTGAGCTAAACCAAATACGCTGACTATCCCATGCGTAAGTGTAAAAACTCTCCCAAGGGGTGTCTTCGGTATGACACTAAACTGTATCTGATGGTGAGGCTCCAGTTCTGAAGCTCTGTGGAGTGTCCCTTTATTGCCATTACTCTTATCTCCACTCTGACCTGGAGTGGTAGTATTATTTAGGGTTCCATATCTATAGGTCAAATAGATCTGTTTAAAATGATTCGTATTCAATAGGAATACTTGATATCATAAAACTAAGTTATTCGTATTAAGAATAGGGCTGACTTCTGATTTAGGTTGGAAAATTAAAACGAAAAGTTTTTGGGAGGTCCCCCATGACAATTTAACTACATTCTATGAATTAACATTTTGCGAATTGGGTTACGGTTTTAGGGGATTAAGGTTGTTTTTAATTACGTATTGCTTAAAAAAAAAAAAACAAAAAAAACCCAAATTACTATACATTTAATTAACCATTGAAGTTAATTATTGAATCTATTATTGAGACAGTTGTTTGTGTTAGAATTGCAATGTATAATTTCAATTAAACTTAGTTTCAAAAAATATTTTTCAACATTAAATGTATAGTAATTTGGGTTTTTTGTTGTTTATTTTTTAAAGCAATACGTAATTGAAAACAACCTTAATCCCCTAAAACCGTAACCCAATTCGCAAAATGTTAATTCATAGACTGTAGTTAAACTGTCATTGGGTACCACCAAAAAACTTTCCGTTTTAATTTTCTGACCTAAATCAGAAGTCAGCCAAGAATAGTTACTTAAAAGTATAATTGTTTAGTAAGGATTATCATTAGTTACTTGAAACCGTATCATTGTGCAAACAAATGACTATTATCAAATAGAAATAATTACTTTGAAACCATATAATCATTATATGGTTTCAAGTAATTATTTCTGTTAGCATTAAATAGGAATACTTGAAACCATGCAACTGTGTGCAAATTATTTGTATTAGATAGGAATACTTGATATAACTGCATGGAAAAAAAAAAAAAAGCTCAAACAACTACACAAAAAGTGTAAACCTCTAAGCATAGAATAAAGCCTAGACAGATTGAAATGCCGTTAAAATCAATCAATCAATCAACTAAAGTTTAGTACCCTAAAAAAAAACGAAATATGAATATGATCGATCACATTTCATAAACAACAAAAAAAAAAAAACAACAAAAACGAAAATAGCCTGTAAAAAATGAATAAATACATTGATAAATAGTAAGTAAAAGCCGACAGTGAGGGAGTCCTAGCACTAGACAAGGGAGAATGTTTTTGCGTCACAGGTGGAGTGTCACACTTACCATCAGCTCCCCACTTTACTGCACAGATCCAAGCTGAGTTGGCAAGGGCTGGTATTGAACTCGGAACCTTGTGTTTCCGAGATGGATGCTCTCCCGAATGAGCTAAACCGACCCTTATTTATTTAATTGGGCAAATTTCATTCAGATTTAGAACTTGTTGTTCAACAATGTGACAACCGGTTAGTGTTAATATTTTTTTTATTTAATTGAATAATGTAGTTTAGTGGCCAATTTACTAACTTCAGTTGCTTGTTGATAAAACATGAAATTTTATCTGAATTTACGTAGAAACCAATCCCTCTTGTTTGTTTGTTGTTTGACGGCATATCAACCTTGGTGGTTCATTTAATGCCGACAAAGTTTGAAATAAATTCATTCTTAATGGATACTCAATGTTTTTTATAAACACATTTTTCTATTTAAACCATAGATGGGACCCTAACAGGTACTACCACTCCGGGCCGGAGTGGACCAGGGAGCAATGGTGATGAAGGGATACTCTACATTCCCCAAACCTCCAGAACTGGAACCTCACCATCAGATAGAGTTTAACGTCATTCCCCGGACATAAAGACCCTTAGCCACTGTCTTCTAGCACATGATAAAAAAAGGGTTGGGGTGTGCCATAAGGGCAATAGGGTCAGGACAATCATATAGGTGCTAGGGCTTGACATGACCAGCCGATTGATCGGAGGGGCCTTCTCTGACCGCCAGTCTAGACCAAGTAAGGGCTTAAGTGGAGTTGCATGTCGTGTACTGCTCATCCACCAGGATTCCGTCCTTATGTATCATGGGTCGCCAGCCACTGCCAACAGGTGGCCCCATTGGCGGGGGGTGTCTCACGTCTCTACAGAGGTGCAGTTGGTGTATTCTAAAGCCCCAACCGACAGGTCTGCCAATGCCTCTTGCTGTCTGCTCCAGACTTGTGGGTTTTCAACCTTTTTTTTAACTCATGGACACCTTTTCCTCTTAATTTTTTTGTGGACCCCCGTAACTATTCAACAGAAAAAAAGTTTGTATTTTTCACTAATAAAAAAAGTAAAGGAATTAAATAGAAAAATTAAAGAAATAGTAAAGGATTATGCTTTATTTTGAAGGAAAAATAATTTATTGCAAATTGATGTAAAAGTAAAAAGTAAAGTCGTAGGGGTGGCCTAAAGTCAGTATCAGCCAGACAACGAGGCAGTCTATCCCCTTTTCACTAGCGCTAGACCAAGGAAATTGTTTTTTAACGTCTGAGGTGAGGCACCATGCAATGGTCTGTCAGACTAGCTTGCTAACCATTACAACATGAAGTAAAAAGTAAAGTCGTCGGGGTGGCCTAAAATCGGTATCAGCCAGACAGCGAGGGAATCTTTTCACTTGTGCTAGACCAAGGAGATTGTTTTTTAACATCTGAGGCGGGGCACCACACCTACCGTCAGCTCTTCACTTTACCGCACAGATCCCTGTGCTACTCATACACTGAGTTGGTGAGGGCCGGTATCGAACCATGAACCTTGAGGTTCCCAGCTGAACACTCTACCGAATGAGCTATTTAACAATTAGATTCTATAGAGTATTTATGTACACTAATATTCAGTGATGCTGATAGCTTTTCCAGCACTTTGGCCCTATCTTGGGCTAGACGGGCGGTCGGAGAGGCCCCCTCCGATCAATTGGCTGGTCACATCAAGCCCTAGCACCTATATGATTTTCCCAACCCTATTGCCCTTATGGCAAGCCCCAACCCCTTTTTATCCTATGGGTGCTAGAAGGCGGTGGCTGCGGGTCTACATGTCCTGGTAATGACGTTAAACTCTATCTGATGGTGAGGTTCCAGTTTTGGAGGTTTGGGGAATGTGGAGCACCCCATTCATCACCATTGCTCCCTGGTCCACTCTGACCCGGAGTGGTAGTACCTGTTAGGGTCCCATCTATGGGTTAAATAGAAAAATGTATTTATAAAAAAATTGTATTATCCATTAAGAATTGATTTATTTCACAACTTTATCGGCATTAAATGGACCCACTGAGGTTGATATGCCGTAAAAACAAACCAAACCAAGCTTTTCCAGCAGTGTCTGTTCATCTTATTTGGATGATTTGTGTGATAGGAGGTAAGGGGCTGTACAGCCACTTTTTTGTGGAGTGCTGCTTCCAGGATTTGTTAAAGACAGCATGGGTTATGTAGTCCTATATTTATTTCTATTGTGTGTCTTTTTCTTCTTAAATTCTTCTAACTTTTATTGGTGGTCTGTTCCTTCATAATAATTGGAGATTTCTTCTCTCTAATATCAGACCAAGTGTTTATCTCTCTGTACCATTTTGTTCTTGTTCTTGTTCTTTAATCATGAAGCACAGAGGCATATTTTCGTGTACAGTCACACACACATATATATATATGATTTATATGAAAAAGGTGACTTACCGGTGAAATTGGTCACAATGGTTAGTTGATGCAAGCTTCACAATGATAAGACAGCGATATAACAAATATAAAGTGCTCAATACGTGAGTAGAGCAAATTTATTATTATAATGGTACACAGTAATAACCTACTCGAGTTTCACCGTAAGGATCTTCAGGGTTAAATCCACTTAATTAATCAAGATATTGATTAATTACAGCCGGTTGCATGTGTGTATTTTTTGGCAATGATGGTTAATGACAGACTAAAAATACACGTGCAATTGGCTGTAATTAATCAATATCTTGATCAATTCAGTGGATTTAACCCTGAAGATCCTTATGGTGAAACTCGAGTAGGTTATTACTGTGTACCATTATAATAATGATATATATATATATATATATATATATATATATTAGTGCATTCTGGGACACACATATTTGCTTTGAATGAGTCCCTGGGAAAATTTATAGGTCCCAACTAAAGTTTCTTAATAAATCTTAGGGTTTTTATTTCTGATCTTGGAAAACAACTAAAGCTGTCTAACCCCTACCCTGTAACCTATCCTGTGTAATTCATTTCTAACAAACTATTGAAATATATTTACAGTTAGCTTGAAATGGTAAGGGAAGAAAAAAGAATAACACTGGGATGAATGGATAAGATTTAACTGCATCCTTTTAGATTTTTGTGCATCAGGAATGCAGGATGTGTACCTATCTGTGTGTGTGTGTGTATATATATATATATATATGTATAAAAATTAAAATAAAATACTGCCCTGTCGGCTGGGTCGTTAGAATGCACAGACTGAACCTCTGCAGAGGGGTAAGACTCCCCCAATGGGGCCACCTGTTAGCCGTGGGTGGCGACCCATGATGCTTAAGGATAGAACCCAGGTGGATGAGCAGTTCATAACTTGCAATACTCCACTTTGGCCCTATCTTGAGCTAGACGGGAGGTCGGAGAGGCCCCCTCCGATCAATCGGCTGGTCACATCAAGCCCTAGCACCTATATGATTTTCCCAACCCTATTGCCCTTATGGCAAGCCCCAACCCCTTTTTATCATATGGATGCTAGAACGCGGTGACTGAGGGTCTACATGTCTTGGGAATGACGTTAAACTCTAAACTCTATCTGATGATGAGGTTCCAGTTCTGGAGGTGTGGGGAATGTGGAGCACCCCTTCATCACCATTGCTCCCTGGTCCACTCTGACCCGGAGTGGTAGTACCTGTTAGGGTCACATCTATGGGTTAAATAGAAAAACATGAGTTGATAAACAAAATTGTATTATGCATAAAGAATAAATTTATTTCACAACTTTGTCGGCATTAAATGACCCACCGAGGTTGATATGCCGTAAAACAAACCAAACCAAAATTGTATTATCTATTAAGAATTGATTTATTTCAAAACTTTATCGGCATTAAATGACCCACTGAAGTTGATATGCCGTAAAACAAAACAAACCAAAACCATTAAGAATTGATGACTCCTTTAATGAACTGAAGTTGATATGCTGTAAAACAAAACAAACCAAAATTGTATTATCCATTAAGAATTGATTTATTTCAAAACTTTATTGGCATTAAATGACCCACTGAAGTTGATATGCTGTAAAACAAAACAAACCAAAATTGTATTATCCATTAAGAATTGATTTATTTCAAAACTTTATTGGCATTAAATGACCCACTAAGGTTGATATGCCGTAAAACCAAACCAAACCAAACTAAATCAAATAAAATATTATGGTACTAATTTACCATTACTATAGTTTCATGCATATAATGTGATCCTCTGATGGTTAGATATTGAAAAAGTGACTTGTTCAACATTTGTATAACGTGAAGCATGTTCACGCGATAGAATATTATTACACAAGATTTATATTTAAAAACATTGGGCACTTCATGTGGTGTAATGATTAGCAAGCCAGACTTGCAGACCATTGTTAGTGAGTTTGATTCTCATTGGGTGTCCCATACTCTCTGGCCTTGTGCCACATCTAAGCCAAGCTGAGTAAATAACTATATGTAAAAACATAAACATGCTTAAATCTTAATCAATGCATGCGGTGTCTAGATGTTAAAAATAAATAAATAAAAATAAAATGAAAAAAATCAAATTAATAGAGAGGTATAAAATATGGGATTAATTAGGGTCAGGTGGTAAATGGCAGAAGAGAAATTTGTTTAAATGTCTACATTTAGAAACTAATTTACTTCTTTTGTTCAGTAAATTTACATTTGTATTTTAGAGAATACACAATTTTTCTTTGATGCATAGTCTACAGTTTTATTGGGTTCCTTTGTATGCTTGGCCTTTTTTGATAATTTCCCCATTTCATTATAGGGATTTTACCCATTGTGCCTTTTATGCGCCATACGTGTTTGAATAGGGTGGTGTTGGGTTATTTTACTCATATATATATATATATTTACCAACCCCTCCGCCCGAGCAGGATACGACACAAGGTCAATTTCTTAAGCAGAGTTTAACAGGTTTGAATTCAGAGTTTTCCTTCTAGACTGGTTACCAAGCCATGGTTAAAGAGTCCAGTCTGCCCTGCTATTTACCCATAGCTGGAGGGAGAATTGGATTCATACCTTTCCCAAGGGTATTAGCGCCATGTGAAATTCCAACAGCTTCATCCAGGAATTGAACTCGCGTTGACAAGTCCATTTCCTACGACTCTAGCCATTAGACCACGTGCCTCCATTTCTTATTTTACTCATATAAGGTGGTGCTAATTCCCTGCCTATACTTATAGACTAGCTGAGATCCTGTGGTCTATTCCTTAGCCAATCGCTGGTCATACTGCGTGACTGATATATTACTTAAGCGCTGATTCTTTCTCAGTCTACTAGCAACCTTCTACGAGGGAACCTAGATTCTCTACCTGAGAGGATTACCAAAGGAACCAAATCGGAGGACTCTCTACCTAGAATCAACTGGCCAATTATGGCCCTTAAAAACTTAACAGGTGGTACTGTTGAATATGTTCTGTTATTGAAGCTGAGGTTGTGATTGTACCACCTATTTTTCCAATTTTGTTCAGTGGCACCAATGTATGTTTTTTCATTGTTGTTATTTTCGTTTTCCTTTATGGTGGCCTTATAGATGGTGTTGTTTATTAAACAATTGCAATTTAAGGGGCATTTTGTTCTATCGAAGCAGTTACATCTTTTGTTCGGGTTGTTATTATAATGAAAACAACCTAAACAAAAGATGCAACTTTTTTGTTTTTCGACTTTAGTTGTGTCCTCTGAAACCAATCAATAATGTAGGGTGAAGTAATACTGTATATACCTTTTTTATTCCCCAACTCCCTGAAACATTCTTTACAATATACATAGGGGAGCAGAGACAGAATACACATCTACCTGGAAGAGATCTCTGGTCTCAACTCTCTAGATTCTAATCCTATTTTCCCTGACTCATCTGATCACATGACTCTCCAAGCCAATGAGAGCACTGTTCCAGATGAACCTGAGATTAAACTTTGTCTAACTAACTTTCCCCAGTTGTTACTGTTAATTTTAAAGTCTACACTACACTTCCTTATAAAAATGATAGACTATGCCTATTCATTTTGTAACACCCACAGTATCCTTGTGTAGTTCGCATCTAAATTTTTTAGTCCTAGTGGTGCAGCTATACAGTAGCACTAGACTCTAGATAGTTAATCTTTTAATTTAAGAATATTGACCTGTTTGTTGACTTTAAAACTCTGAGTCAATACTTTGTAGGTGTGAGAAACTCTTAATGTAGACAAACAGGTTTTTTTCTTTTTCTTTTTTTTATTTAGATGGAAAATCAACCTATTTGGTGTGGAGGTATAAAAATAGTTCCTTCATTAGATGAAGGATCCTGGTTTCATAGGCATTGAACAGGTCCTTTCTTAAGGTGGAAGAGGTAGAACTAAAATTCAGGTACAATCTTTGTGTGTGTGTGTGTGTGTGTGTGTGTGTGTGTGTTGTGTGTGTGTTTTATACACACAATTGCTATAACTACTCTTTGAACAGATTATATATATGTGTGTGTATGCATGTAATATATATATATATATGATGGACTCTCCCATCGATCGACGTATGAGTGTTCATACAATGAACATCCACACAGTGATTTGTTTATAGTGGTGAAGGCTTGTGTTGGACCATCCACACTTTTTGGCACAGTCGAAAGGAAAGAATTGGTGCATTAAGGGTTGCCACAAACCCAATCAACGACCGACCTCAGGAATTTTTAATTCAGACTTATCCCTCTCCTAGACTGGTTACCTACCCAAGGTTGAAGGGCCCAGTCTGCCCTACTATTTAACCCATAGCTGAACTCGAATGGACGAGCCCATTTTCCACGACTCTAACCACTAGCCCACGCGGCTCCATATATATATATATATATATATATATATATATATATATATATGGCCACCGGGTTAGCTTAGTCGGTAGAGCATTCGGCTAGAAACCACAAGGTTCCTAGTTCGATACCCACCCTCGCTAACTCAACGTATGAGTAGCACAGGGATCTTTGTGGTAAAGTAAGGAGCTGATGGTAGGTGTGGCGCTCCACCTAAGACGCTAAAATAATCTCCTTGGTCTAGCGCTATTGAAAAGGGGATAGACTCCCTCGCTGTATGGCTCATACCGACATTAGGCCGCCCCGACAACTAATGTAGAAAAACAGGTTTTTTCTTTTTCTTTTATTTAGATGGAGAATCAGCTCACTTGAGGTGGAGGTATGAAAATAGATCCTCATTTTCTCCCTTATTTTCTTATAGATGATTGATCTTAGTGTTGAAGGCATTGAACAGACCCTTTTTTAAGGTGAAAGAAATAGAGCTAAAATTCAGGTACACCTTTTTTTTTGTGTGTGTGTGTGTATTTTATACACAGTCGCTAAACACACTCTCTGTACAAATTATGTATATATTTACAAAGCCCTCTGCATGAGCCCAGTCTGCTCTACTATGTACCCTTAGCTGGAGCTGGAGGGAGAATAACTAAATTTATACCTTTCCAAGGGTATTAGCACTATGTGAAATGCAAACAGCCTCATCTAGGATTTTGAACTCCTCTCATCTTGTCCATTTCCTGCATGGTTGCCATTATACACTCACTCTCTCTCTCTCTCTCTCTCTCTCTCTCATCTATATATATATATATATATATATATATATAAAGTAAAGTAAAGTCGTCGGGGCGGCCTAAAGTCGGTATCAACCAATCAGCGAGGGAGTTTATCCCCTTTTCAATAGCACTAGACCAAGGAGATTGTTTTTGGCATCTGAGGTGGAGCACCACACCTACCATCAGCTCCTTACTTTACCGCACAGGTCCTTGTGCTACTCATACGCTGAGTTGGCGAGGACCGGAATCGAACTAGGAACCATGTGGTTTCTAGCCGAACGCTCTACCGACTGATGCGTCCTGCGTCCCTGAAGCACAAAAATCGAAAAGGACGCAGTAAAATCGTATCCATGTATCCCAGTGTTTTTCTTTTTTTCTTCCCTCACTATTTCAAGCTTAGAATCGAATTACACAGGATAGGTTACAAGGCAGGAGTTAGTTGGGACCCATAAATTTTCCCGGGGACTCATTCAAAACAAATATGTGCATCCCAGGATGCACTAAATCAAAAGGCTATCAGCATCAATGCATATATAATCATAGAAGTGGTGGGCTAATAAACTTTCTGGGATATATATATATATATATATATATATAGATAAATTATTGCCCTTGTATATATATATATATATATAGAAAATTATTGCCCTTGTATATATATATATATATATATATATATATATATATATAAAATTTATTGCCCTTCTACACCTTCTTATATTTTATAATAAAATTTTTATATTTTCGATCTTGAATCTGCACTTGATGAACTTTAAAGCTTTTTGTTATAATGTTACCAAGTAAGTTATTCTATTTCAAGTCTGTAGTTCATTGTCCTCTTTATCTATCTCCCCCTCCCCCACATACCTTTGTCCAAGTTGCATGACTATAGATATATTCAATTTCTTCACATGCAAATTACATACAACCTCTGTCCAATATCATTACAGATTAATAGCTGCAAGAAGGTATATTTTTTTTTTTTTTTTTTTTTTTTTTTTTTGAAGGCAGAAATTTGAGATTGTTTCTTTCAAGTAAAAAAAAAAATATATATATATATATCTAAAGACAATTTTACAGATCAAGACAAGCTGAGAATTGTAAACTGGTTAGGTACTAGTCATTTTATGAGAGATTTTGTTTTCGTATTCTGTTGCAGTTAAAATGTCTGGTATCCTAAGCTCTCAAATAGCCGACTACTATGCTGGATTGTTTCGAAAACTGATTGCCATGGGAACAAGCCTGGAGAGTTTGAATGGCTATTTCAAAAAAGTTTCCCTTGCCATTCTTTAGAAGAGCAACGGTTCTCAACCTTTTTTTTTTTAAACCTATTGACCCCCTTTTAATCCTATTTTACTATGGTGGAACCTCCCATAGCCATTTGATGTTTAAAAATCCCATTGTATTTTTATAGTTAAATATATTTTGCTTTCCTGGGTCCCAAAAAATGTTATATGGTCCCTGGCGGTCCATATGGACCCTGGTTGAGAACCGCTGCTTTGGAGCAACACATTTTCAATTCTTTTACTGTTTGTAGATTTATCCAAGGAATTTGACTCCATACACAGAGAAAAGTTGGAGCAAATAATGGTCTCCCCCAAAGAAACTGTTACCACTAAAATGATACTCTACAAAACACAAAAGCAATGGTCAGTTCACCCAATGGTGACACAGATTTATTTAACATTGTCACTGGCATTCTACAAGGAGATACATTAGCCCCATGTACATTTATAATATACCTAGATTACATACTTTGAACATCATTGGATCTCGGAAAAAGGCTTCACTCTAAAAAAGGCAAGAAGCTGGTGATATACTGCAGACTATTACAAATGCAGACTATGCTGCTGATCTAGCACTTCTCGCAAATACACCTGCACTTTCTAAATCACTGCTGCATAGCATAGAGAAGGTGGCAAGAGTCATTGGCATTTGTGTGAACTCCGATAAAACTGATTTCTTTTTTTTGTTTTTTTTAAACAAGATGGAGGATTTGTGGGTTGGAAATGACTGCCTTTTCTTTCTTTAATTGCATCATTATTTATAGAGAAACTCAATTTCTAACTGTTGAATTAGATATAAGGCATGAGGCAAACGGTCACTCCTAAATATAGACTCGTTGACTACCACATGACCACCGAAGGCATTTCTATTGTCCAATCACAGGCACTGCTGCTGCTGCTTGTGCTGTATTAATAGAGGCAATATTCTGAGCTTATGTCATTGATACTTGGATTATCTTGGACGACGGACTTACAAAGAATACCCTAACACCGGATTCTTATTGGCTTGCTTACTTATTCATTACATCTGGAACGAAGGATGGCTGCCAGATACTTAACACTAACAGTTGTATGTAAATCTAATAGCATATTTTCCTTGTTTTCCTCAACAAATTGGCACTCTTGAACTTCCTCGACTGTATTCAGTAAATTCTTAAACCTTAAAAAAATAAGACCATAAAGGGATAAAGATTATGTAGAATAATCATACTAAGTCCAATTACCGTCGAATTGTCAAGACAAGACAGCAAGCAGTCGTAACCCAATACGATTCTGGTTTGCTGCAAAGACTACTGTAAAATGGCAGGATTTACGAAGCCTCAGAGGTTCATACAAACCAAGCAGACAATCAGGACTCATGGAATGGAATCACCCAAATGCATGAGTGGACTGTTCTGAATTCCCATAGGTACCAGTTGTCTTGACACTGGTTCAGTTGTGCTTGGCCAGTTACATTGTTCACCCAAATCACCCAGATTCATGGATGGATCATTCTTGATTCCTATTTATACCAGCTGTCTTGGACACTGCTTGAGTTGTACTTAGTTAGCTGCTGTTATTAAAACCAACAGTAGACTAACTGACTTCAATAGTTCAAACCACCAATTTTGTGTAGAGGAGACCTGCCGCAGAGATCCAATAGTGTTGTGTTCTATGGTGGAGTGTATAGACGTACCAGCATCCAAATTTGTGTAGAATGACAAAAAAGGCGACGTAACAAAATTCTAGTGAGCCAAGTTGCAACTAACTGATGAGAAGTGCAAGCAAACTTCAATTTCTTTGTCTTATAACAAATTTGAGTTGCATGACAACAAAAGAGAAAATACAACAAAATTCTAGTAAACTAAGTCATAACTAACTGATCTGGTGCTAAAAAATGAACATTCCTGTAAGAGCAAGCATAAAATTGAGCCATTATTAATATTGTTTATATTGTTGGTAATGGGCCGGGTTAGCTCAGTCAGTAGAGCGTTGTGCTAGAAACCACAAGTTTCCTAGTTTGATACTGGCCCTCGCCAACTCAGCGTATGAGTAGCACTGGGATCTGTGCGGTAAAGTAAGGAGCTGATGGTAGGTGTGGCGCTCCACCTCAGACGCCGAAACTATCTCCTTGGTCTAGTGCTATTGAAAAGGGATAGACTCCCTCGCTGACTGGCTGATACTGACTTTAGGCCGCCCCGACGACTTTACTTTATATTTAGAAAAATAGAATTGTCTCTCTTTTTGTAATGGAGACAGGGCTTTCCAGTGTCATGTGTCCGTTTTGTCATTTGACAAGGTGGGCCCTAAAATTTATCTCTTTCTTTGACACGACTTGGAAAGGTTCAGACGTGTGTCCGTTTGCTTCCGCAGCAAGTATATACATTTGTGCATGTTTGGTTCTGAGACTTCCTGAAAAAAAAAAAATATTAGTGTGTTTTTACCTTCATTTGTTTTCTGCTTCTTGTGTTGCTTGGAACATCCTTGTATCCTTTTTATGGTTTGGGACTAGAACTATGTTTCATATTTGTATGTTGTTTCAAATGTTGTTCAAATGTTGTATTATCTTGTATAAATTGACTTGTCTTTTCCCTACCGAATATTCTGTGTTGTTAAGTATCTGGCCGCCATCCTTGGCCGGATGTAAAGAACCTAAAGTAAATAAGTAAGTCAATAAGTCCTGTGGTATAGTATCCTTTGGTAAGTCAATAGGTCCTGTGGTATAGTACTACGTTCCGTCATCCAAGAAGATCAAAGTAGTAATGAGCTAAGATTAAGAATCAGGCCAGTATAAATAGAACAGCAGCAGCAGCACTGCCAGTGATTGGATAAGAGGTTGCCTTCCCTGGTCACATGGTAGTCGGTGAGTCTATATTTAGAAGTAGCCATTTGCCACACGCCTTATATCACAAAATTCCAACAGTTTAATTAAATGTTGTTATCTTAAATGTTGTATTATCTTGTATAAATTGACTTGTCTTTTCCCTACCGAATATTCTGTGTTGGGTTACCTTCTTTGGATCACCCAATGCATTATAGGGTGCAGGTGTTAGCTACGAACTAATACCCCGCAAATTCTTAGATGTGTTTTGGGGGAAGCAAGAAACAAAGACAAGACTCAGCTGATTAAAAACAAAAACAAAAAACAAAGACCCAAAATAAATACCTAAGCACTCCTTCATACAGGTGCTGATGATATTAATTCTCAAAAAACGAATGTCACCAGCACCTGTAGCCAATTGATAGTTTCATTTAAATATGGATAAAAAGGATAATAGAATACCTAATTGATTTTGGTATGAACTGTAGCAGGATGGTTTAATTGTTAGCAAGCTGGTTTTATTTAGCTCGGTCAGTAGAGCATAGTAGGTGTGGTGCTCCACTTCAGATGCAAAATCAATCTCCCTGGTCTAGCATTTTCATTTTTTGTTTTGAACGAAATATTGATCATTGATATTTACTTAAAAATGATAAAAATGTGATGGACTCTCCTGTCGTTCGACGTATGAGTGTTCATACAATGAACACCCACACAGTGATTTGTTTATAGTGGTGAAGGCTTGTGTTGGACCATCCACACTTTTTGGCACAGTCGATAGGAAAGAATTGGTGCATCAAGGGTTGCCACAAACCCAATCAATGACCGACCTCAGGAATTTTGAATTCAGAATTATCCCTCTCCTAGACTGGTTACCTACCCAAGGCTGAAGGGCCCAGTCTGCCCTACTATTTAACCCATAGCTGGAGGGAATTTTGAATTCAGAGTTATCCATCTCCTAGACTGGTTACCTACCCAAGGCTGAAGGGCCCAGTCTGCCCTACTATTTAACCCATAGCTGGAGGGAGAATATATGGATTTATACCTTTCCCAAGGGTTTTAGCGTTATGTGAAATGCCAACAGCTTCGTCTAGGAATTGAACTTGAATCGACGAGTCCAGTTTTCACGACTCTAACCACTAGCCCACGCGCCTCCATCAACAAAAATGTAATGTAGACAATATATGTATTCACTGAACACCTCCACCATCAGCAGGATGTGACACACAAGGTCAATTTTCATCTCAACTTAATTGATTTCAGTTTATTCTTATGAAAAACTTTGTAACTTTGTTGCTATCTTATTTGAGGGACAAGTTAAAATTATTGTTATTATTATTCAGAGATGCTGATAGTTATGCGTCCTTGCGTCTCTGATGCACAAAAATCTAAAAGGACACAGTAAAATCATATCCATGCGTCATAGTGTTTTGATTTTTCTTCCCTCACCATTTCAAGCTAACTGTAAATACATTTCAATAGTTTCTTAGAAATGAATTACACAGAATTGCCGGATTGATCTAATTATATCTGGCGAAAATTGGCTGATGTATTTGCCATAACTTATTTTCTGAGTACTTTCCTCCCTATCGTGGGCCATCTTCAGGGATAGTTCACAAACTATACAACAATGGGTTGTTCCATTCCGCCATTCTATCTATATAAGGGTTATGTTTATTTTATTTTATTCTAATTATTGTTGTTGTTATTATTAGTATTATTATTATTATTATTGTTATTATTATAAGTGTTTCACTATTATTATTATTATTGTTAATATTATTATTACTGTATAAATTGTTAATATAGTTACAGGCATTTTAGAACATTGGTACTATTATCAAAGTTTATTTTGTTTAATTTAGGAGTTTTATATATAATATGCAGGGCTTCTAAAATCTGCACCAGATATAGTAGGAGTTAGATGGTTTTAGTTGGGACCCATAAATTTTCCTGGGGACTCATTCAAAGCAATTATTTGTGTCCCAGGACTTACTAAATCAAAATGCTATCAGTATCAATGATTATTAAAAATAATATGGAAAAAAATAATAAAATAAAAAAAATAATAAAAAAATAATAGAAATGAAGAGAAGTGAATAATTATTGAAGACTGGGGTAGGGGGGGGGGCAAAAAGAAAACCGAATATATATTTCTGTTTTTGCAGCACAAGAGACGATTGCCTCCCAGTTTCTGACAAGAAACATATGTTTATGAAATCTAAGATCCTTTTCGATTATGACAAAATCTTTGGAGGGCTTTTCACTCGGCACCAATTAATCAATATCAGAAACAGATATTTACTAGAGTGAAAATTAAAATATTTATTTGCACAGGAAATATCTTCTTAATGACAATAAATTTGTGTCAAAAACTGCAAAAGCAAACCATTGTGGTCCTATAAGTGCGTGTTGCGCTGCGGGCCACTATAGGTTGATGAACCTGCTCATTCAGATTGATGGAAAAAAATTTTATATAAAAAAAACCCAAGAAAACTTTACATCATTTTGGATATTATATCCAGTGATGTTGATAGCTTTTTGATTTAGTGCATCCTGGGACACATATAATTGCTTTGAATGAATCCCCAGGAAAATTTATGGGTCCCAACTAAAACCATCTAACTCTTACCTTGTAACCTATCCTGTGTAATTTATTTCTAAGAAACTATTGAAATGTATTTACAGTTAGATTGAAATGGTGAGGGAAGAAAAAAAGAAAAACACTGGGATGCATGGATATGATTTTACTGGGTCCTTTTAGATTTCTGTGCATCAGGGATACGTTCTGTGTCCCTATCAGCATCTCTGTTATATCTCATCATAATTTACCAAACATCTGTTTTTCTCTGGGGAGAATAATGTAATATTGCAAAGTACTGCTATTTTGCCTCCGTTAAATCTTATTATAAAGGAGATTCTGTGTTCATCTGTCTGTTATCGAAACTATATTACTACTCAAGTCACAATTCCCTTACTTATTTACGTAACATTCTCCATGATTTGATTTTATTTAAACCTCAATTATTAATCACATTGTTTTACATTTTTAATACTGTTAGCCATATCTACAGAGTAATAACATGTAATTGTATTTATATATACAACAAAATAGCGGTTTACAGTGTGAACGGGAAGGCTAATTTGCATATTGATATTAAAAATTTGATATTAATAAATATGTGCTTAGTATTATTGATTTCTAATTGTTTGGTTTTATCTTAATGAATATGAGTAGAAATCTCATGGATAAATCTTAAAAGAAATCCATCAACAAGAAGAAATAACTGTAATTTAATTCTTTACTTTCTATTTCAATTAGATAGTTAAATTAGGAAAATTTAGCAATGAAAGACAGGAGTGATGGAAGAGTAAGTTTCAGTTGTTCTATTTTTCGATTATACACCCTTCCTCTGTTTCAAATCTTTTTATCTGAATTCTTATTTAGTTTCATTAGTCTTTCTAATTTAATATAATTTTTTATTACATTAAAACTTAAATACTTGTACCCGGTGGGTGCATATATTTGTTAGTATGAATAATTATCCTAAATTTGATGAAAGTAAGTCTACATTCTTCATTTTTCAATGATAGCCATCTTACAAGCTGTATGTAATATGGGGAAGTACTGCTATTTCTCTGAAGTGACAGTTATCTCTAGACTGCAGGTTCAATCCTGTTCTGGGGCCGCAGTAACATAGAATAATAATTAACACAGCTTAATGCCTCTACTCCAGCTATGGTTAGCAGAATGAGAGCAGGATACCCCCGTAAACTGAATAAAAGGTTTGGTTCAAAGTTCCATGATGGCTCCCGATTATGACAAGAAGGTTCCCTGAATCTGAGATGGTTCCCGAGTCCAACAAGAAATACCTGAAGAAGGCTGGAGGGTACATCGGCTGAAACGTTTTACAGATAACAAGAAGATGAGGACAATAGTCCAAATAATACAACTAATACTGAAGTACTGCTAGTTTGACTCCTTTGAATATGAATAATTATCCTAAACTTTAATAAAAGCAACTTTTAATCATTATTTTTTTTATTAATGACCAATTTATAACCTATAATATATATATATATATATATATATATAACATCAATAAATAAATCAATATGTGGAAAATAAGAAAAAAAAAATAATAACAAGAATAAAAATAGATATAACCATAATCAGACCATATTACCTTTAGGCACCCCTTTTTGATCTCGATTAAGAAAGGACGTGTTTTTCATTTACACCGTCAATAATATCCAGTTGTTTGTTAGGGGTTAGGGGTTAGTTTTATAATTTTTTCAAAATCTAAAAATCGTCTGTTAAAACAACCGGATATTGACGGTGTAAATGAAAAACACGTCCTTTCTTAATTGAGATCAAAAAGGGGTGCCTAAAGGTCATATGGTCCCCATAATTAATATATTAATACTCTTGTTCCTTAATCTTCTGGCCATTATCATCTTGCAACACCTGGTTAAAAATGAGACTGTCCAAATTATGGGTAAGTAGTGCTAGTTTGACTAATTTAAACACAAATAATTATCCTAGTTTTAATACAATGACTCTATATTTTTTTTAGTTTTAATAATGACGAATTTACAACCTGTATTTAAGTACTGCTAGATTTCTTTTTAATTGCCCTCAAGGAAGAATATATTGTTTAAATGAACTGGTTATTTCTTTCTTTTTTTTTTTCTAATTTAATTATTCATTTTGAATGTATTTCCTTTGTGTTAAGTTTCCACCTGTGGCTTGATATCTTCTTTCAATAACCTGCTAGGAAGCACATTGAGCATCTTGTCAGAATATCTTTATAATAAACAACATGACTCTTTACATTGGTTTTTTCATTGTTCATCTGACTTAAGTTCTGTTTTGGTGAGAGTGAACTTGTTCTTAGTGTCATTCTCTGACATTTCTTGGTTTCTTTGTAATAGTGGCACATAGTGTACTGGTTAGAGTCATAGGAAATGGACTTGTCAACCTGAGTTCAAATCCCGGACGAAGCCACAGTTCACATAGCGCTAATACCATTGGGAAAGGTATAAATCTAACTATTCTCCCTCCAGCTATGGATGAATAGTAGGGCATTCTATGCTCTTTAACCATGGTTTGGCAACCAGTCTAGGAGAAGGAAAACTCTGAATTCAAACCTCTTAAATCTCTGCTTGGGTTGGTCACTACTAGAATAGGTTCAGTCCTATTAGTGATCTATTTCAATAAAAAAAAAAAATTGTATGTATTTACTGACCCCTATACATGAGCAGGATATGACACAAGGCCAATTTCTTAAGTGGAGTTTAACAGGTTTGAATTCAGAGTTTTTTTCCTAGACTGGTTGCCTAACCAGGGTTAAAGAGTCTAGTCCATCCTACTATTTACCCATAGCTGGAAGGAGAATAATAGGATGCATACCTTTTCCTAGGGTATTAGCGCTATGTGAAATGCAAATAGCCTTGTCCTGGATTTGAGCTGTGGTCACTGAGTCCATTTCCTTTGACAATAACCATTACACTAGGTACCTCCAAACATTGACAATGCTCTGATGAAAGTTTAATATAAAAAAACAAAAATGTTTAACATTGACTAATACTTCTAACTATAATATATATAATATTCTTTATATTTACACACCATTGGATTTATTTCCATTTTCCAGGATGGATATATATATATATATATATATATATATGAGATTTATCCAAAACTTGGTAGTAAGGGATGATTCTATATGTGATTTCAAGATCCACTGTACTAATATTGATGATCCAGTATGTATAAATACAGTGAATCACTAAAGAGAGCTCAATGTAAAATAACCTTTTAGATTATATACATATATTTTATCAATAAAGGAAGAACTCAATACAGTAAAAATGCGTTTTTGACAAAATGACTTTAGCCCCCTACAGAAAATAATTTACCAAAAATCAGGGAATTATCGGATTTTAATGAAATTTTCAGTGTTTTTTATCAAAGAATGATCTTTATAATGCATTATTTATTTTATTTCAAAACTTTCTAATTTTTTTCAGGTCACTTATTGGGGGCGTAAAATTGTTTTGAGTTGGTCTTATATTGTACTAATTACAGTATAAATAAAGAGATAAAAGACCGAAGTTATGAATAGAAACAAAAAAATTTTTTTTACGGTTGCTGTTCTATGAGAAAATAAGTACCGAAAATCGAAAAATAAAATGTAAAAAAATGTAAAAAAATAATAAATAATAAATTTTTTGGAGATTTCTTTTTTACTCATTTCGATAATTATTTAATTGGCTATTATCTTATAAAGAAAACATTATACATCGATATTTTTTCTGCTTAAAAAGGGGAGGGGGTACATTTTTAATTGAGTTTTTCTTCAAAACTTATTACTTTATGTATCTAAAATAAGGTTTGCATTAAATAGATATTTATTTCTAGAATCTAAAAATAGAACATTTTAAACTTAACATCAGGATTTTTATTTTAAATGAATTTTATATATTAATTTTTCATAGCAAAAATACTAAATTAAAGTTTTGAAATAAAATAACTGATGCATTATAAAATTCATTAATTGATAAATCAATACTGAAAATTTCATTAAAATCGAATAATTACCTGATTTTTGGTAATTTTTTTTGCAATCGTGAATGTTATATTAAAATTGTAAACAAACGCTTAAAACCCTTGAAAAAGAGACAGAATGGCGTCGTCGAAATTGACCAAAACAAATGGTTTTAAATCTTTTAAAAATAAACTGCATATGTAATGATATTTTTCTTTTTTTAATGATGGTCATTATGTTACTACTTATTGATTTAGACAAAGTTTGACCTTAAATAATAGATTTAATTAATTTTATTTCGCTTTTAAAACTCGTAGAAGCTGATTTTTTTGCCAGTCCCTAATATATATATATATATATATATATATATATATATATATATATTAGTTGTAGAAAGAAAAGTGAAAATTTTATAAAGTGGTTTCAATTTTAGTGTTTGGTTTCTACTACGTTATGTTTTTTATGACCCTTTTTAAGCAAACACAATTATGGCTTGTGTAATAAATAAATATATATATATATATATATACATATATAGGGTTGGGCTTCTCGGTCACGTATGTTCGCATGTGAGAGGAAGCCAAGAAAGGGGTTCATGTGTGACAAGAAACATAAAAACAAATTTGGATCAGGGGGCCCTCTGCGTGCTCACATATATATATATATATATATATATATATATATTCACTTTATTACTGTGTTTCCAGTCTCAAATTAGCAAGACATGAAATAGTATTGAGTCAATAAAGGTAAGATCCTTTTGTTCCATAAATCGTAGCTCACCCCTAATGGGGAGAGGAAGGTCGTTTTGCTTGCTCCAAAATTTAAGGTTCTTACTGGTTCTCTGCTGGCTATTAACTGACGTACTCCTTTTCAAAATCCCTCAATTCTTGTGTGATTGTTTCTTGCATTTGGGTAGATTGTTCTCATTTGGTTAATTATAACAAGTGCTGAAATGGAAGCGTGTGGTGTAATGGTTAAAGTCATGGGAAATGGACTCGTCGCCCCGAGTTCAAATCCTGGACGCGGTAACTGCATTTTCACTTAGCGCTAATACCCTTGGGAAAGGTATGAATCCTACTCTCCCTCCAGCTATGGGTAAATAGTAGGGCAGACCGGGCTCTTTAACCTTGGTTAGGCAACCGGTTTAGGAGAAGGAAAACTCTGAATTCAGACCTGTTAAACTCCGCTCAAGAAATTGACCTTGTGTCGCATCCTGCTCGTGCGGAGGGGTTGGTAAATATATATATAACAAGTGTTGAATTATGTTAAGTATTCTATGTTATTTTCAACCTGTGGTCAGGATTGAACCTGCAACCTCCAGATGATTGTCACTTAGAACTGTATTAATTTAATCCATTCTAAATGATAGATTCTTCATAATTAGTACTTTATCTCTTCTAATTATTATTTTCCTGTTTTGTGGGAGTATTTGTTTTCTTTCCAATTCAATGCACATTTTATTATCTTTATGTTGGAAAAAAAAATGTATATATGAAACTTTTATTTAACCACAGCTGTTGGCAAATTAGTGATTCAAAAAAGGTCATTCATTTCTTTTTTTTCTTTTTTTTTTTATTAAAAAAAAACATCAGCTGTGTCTCTTTTTAATGGCTTTACTATTACTTATTTCTCATCAGGAAGTTAAATAGGTAATAGGTATCATTTGCTTATGTTTGGGGATCAGTAAAATGATGATGTCTAAAATGGAAGTGGCCTTCTTTTTTTAAAGCTTTACCAGGGATCAAGATTTTGGATTAAGATTTTGAACTGTTACACTTCAACAAATTCCTTGATGAACTGTCCAAGATTCTCTAATGAAGACGAACTGCAGAGGACATTTCATTAGATGATATATTCCCTAAAGAAAAAACAAAATTAGGGAAAATGTCAGTTGGCTACCAGCTTCTCAGGGCAAGTAAGTTGTGATCATTTAAAAAAAAAAAAAAAATTATTCATTTTTAGAAAATGACAAATGAAAAAGATAGTTTGAGAAACAGAAGTGATATTTTTTTTATTTTTTAAATTTTTTTGTTTTTTATTTGTTTAAACATTATACATTAAACTACTCAAATGGTTGTCAGGCAACAGGAAAGAAATTTAATGATTTTCAATAATTCATATACTACTTGATATAATTGTACAGGGTAGTTCAAAAGTCTTTTTACCTATTTTTACATATTTACATATTTTTTTAGAGGTAAAATAATTACATAATACAGCCTGAAATTCTAGAAATTAATCTAATTTTTAAGATCATTTTTTTCCTAGTAAAATAATTACACAACTTATATATTATATTATTAAAACAAAAATTAATGAAAGTTAAAACAATATTTAGATATGACTAGACTTTTCTACCACCATGTACTGTGATAAATATTTTGTTGCATCCCTAGATGCGTCCTAAGGACTCATGAATATGATTTTTCGGTTATTTCCTATATATATTTACCAACCCCTCCGCACAAGCTGGATGTGACACAAGGTCAATTTCTTAAGCGGAGTTAAAGAGTCCAGTCTGCCCTACTATTTATCCATAGCTGGAGGGAAATTAGGATTCATACCTTTCCCAAGGGTATTAGCGCTAAGTGAAATGCAATTACCATGTCCAGGATTTGAACTCGGGGTGACGAGTCCATTTCCCATGACTTTAACCATTACACCATGCGATTCCTTCAGTTATTTCCTATAAGTCTTACATAAACAAAGGGGAACCACTCTTGACTGATAAATTATTTATTATTTATTTATTGATCTACTAGGAAAAAAGAAGATGGGTTTACGGTTAGGGTTAATTTAATGGGAAAATAAATACTTTATCAGTCAAGAGTGGTTCCCCTTTGTTTATGTTAGACTTATAGGAAATAACCAATTTTTATGGATTCTTTTAGATTTTTATGCACCAGGGATGCAGGATGTGTACCTATCAGCATCTCTATAGATATAAGAAATAAATATTTACCAACACTCTGCATGAGTAGGATGTGACACAAGGTCAGTTTTTAAGTGGAATTTAACAGGCTTGAATTCAGAATTTTCCTTCTAAACTGGTTGCCATACCAAGGTTAAAGAGCTCAGTCTGCCCTACTATTTACTCATAGCTGGAGGGAGAAGATATATACTTTCCCAAGGATGTTAGCACTATGTGAAATGGAAACGGTCTTGTCCAGTATTTAAATTCCTGTCACCATTTTAGAATCTAAATTTTAAAAATAAAGTTTAAAGAAAGGGGAGATGCTGTTGGCCATACCTATGTATTAAGTGATTTTTAATTTGTAGGTATTGATGGAGATAGTAGTAATTACCATATATACTTGCGTATCATGGACATTTTGAGACCTTTTGCAGCAACAAATTGTAGGTGTACTAGTTGGGCTAAGACTGATTTCATTTAATTTCCTACGATAATAGTCATTACACCATGAGCGTCTCCAAAGAGATAGTTTGTAACTAAAATTTCTTGAATTTGTGTTATCTATTTCAGTCATAATCATATCTATCTATCTATCTAATTCTGTTCATAATTCATATCATATCTATCTATCTATCTAATATAATCATATCTATCTATCTATCTATCTAATTCTGTTCATAATCTATCTATCTATCTATCTATCTATCTATCTATCTAATCTGTCATAATATATCTATCTAATCTATCCTATCTATCTATCTATCTAATTCTGTTCATAATATATCTATCTATCTATCTAATTCTGTTCATAATAATATCTATCTATCTATCTAATTCTGTTCATAATAATATCTATCTATCTATCTATGTTCATAATAATATCTATCTATCTATTCTGTTCATAATAATATCTATCTATCTAATTGTGTTCATAATATCTATCTATCTATCTAATTGTGTTCATAATATATCTATCTAATCTAATCATATCTATCTATCTATCTAATTGTGTTCATAATCATATCTATCTATCTATCTAATTGTGTTCATAATCATCTATCTATCTATCTAATTGTGTTCATAATCATATCTATCTATCTATCTAATTGTGTTCATAATCATATCTATCTATCTATCTAATTGTGTTCATAATCATATCTATCTATCTATCTGTTCATATCATATCTATCTATCTAATTGTGTTCATAATCATATCTATCTATCTATCTAATCTATCTATATCTATCTATCTATCTGTTCATAATCATATCTATCTATCTATCTATCTATCTAATTCTGTTCATAATCATATCTATCTATCTATCTATCATAATCATATCTATCTATCTATCTATGTATCTATCTAATCTATCTATCTATTCTGTCATAATCATATCTATCTATCTATCTATCTATCTATCTATTCTGTTCATAATCTATCTATCTATCTATCTATCTATCTATCTGTTTCATAATCATATCTATCTATCTATAATCATATCTATCTATCTATCTATCTATCTATCTAATTCTGTTCATAATCATATCTATCTATCTATCTATCTATTCATAATCATATCTATCTATCTATCTATCTATCTATCTCTGTTCATAATCTATCTATCTATCTATCTATCTGTTCATAATCTATCTATCTATCTATCTATCTGTTCATAATCATATCTATCTATCTATCTAATAATCTATCTATCTATCTAATAATCATAATCATATCTATCTATCTATCTATCTATGTTCATAATCATATCTATCTATCTATCTATCTATCTATCTGTTCATAATCATATCTATCTATCTATCTATCTATCTATCTATCTATCTATCTATCTGTCATAATCATATCTATCTATCTATCTGTTCATAATCATATCTATCTATCTATCTATCTATATGTTCATAATCATATATCTATCTATCTATCTATCTATCTATCGTTCATATAATCATATCTATCTATCTATCTATCTATGTTCATAATCATATCTATCGTTCATAATCATATCTATCTATCTATCTATCTGTTCATCTATCTATCATAATCTATCTATCTATCTATCTATCTATCTATTAATGTTCATAATCCATCTATCTATCTATCTATCTATCTATCTATCTATCTATCTATCTGTTCATATCATATCTATCTATCTATCTATCTATCTATCTAATAATCTATCTATCTATCTGTTCATAATCATATCTATCTATCATATCTATCTATCTATCTATCTATCTAATTCTGTTTCATAATCATAATCTATCTATCTATCTATCTAATTCTGTTCATAATATATCTATCTATCTATCTATCTAATCATATCTATCTATCTATCTATCTCATAATCATATCTATCTATCTGTTCATAATCATATCTATCTATGTTCATCTATGTCAGTTCTTCATATACATTTGTCTGTGTCTGTCTCTCCTTTTCTTTCTCTCTTTCTTCTTTTCTACTAAATAGAAATAAGAATAGTAAAAAGGATGCTATTAAATGATATTGTTATGAAATAGACAGACAGACAGACATTTGGAGAATTATAAGATTTATACAAATTTATTTTTGGTTATAGAGTTTCAGATCTGTAAAGTTTGACAATAAAACTAATACCTAATAATATATTTTGACTGTAGAATGTCCCACAAAAAAGAATAAAATCTTGGTATTCATGTGTTTTACAACAAATGTACTAATTAGAATAAACATTTGATGTTAAAGATTTACATAAATTTAACCGGAGTCCTCATTATTATTATGTTAGTTTTTCACACCAGCATCAGCTGATGATATTTCCCTGGAGTCTGATTGACAATAAGTCTCCTCAAGTCTCTTCTGAGTATTCTGGCAGATTGCAGCTTTGCAGTATTCTGGATGGTCTCAATTCTTCCTCTGATTTCCAGACTTTCCAGTCTTTTTCAAAGCTTTTTGGGACTGTTCCAAGTGCACCAACTACAATTGGTATCACTTTGTCTTTCATATTCCATAGCTTTTTCAGTTCTCTGGCAAGGTCCAGGTATTTGTCCATCTTTTCGTTTTCCTTCATCTTCCCCTGTGGTCTGCAGGAACTGCAAAATCCACTAGTTGACAAGTTCTTTCTTTTTTGTTAATCAACACTAGGTCTGGTCTCCCTGCTGGGATAAGGTGATCCGTTTTTATTTCAAAGTCCTGGAGAATTTTATGCGTTTTATTCTCAAGAACAGATTCTGTTTTATTATTATTATTTAGTGTGGCCTGTGTATGTAACAATGTTGATAAAGTTTAAGAATTTTTAGAAGATATTGTAAAATGAAAAATTTTTCAACTGAAAATGTTTGTAACTAAAAAGACTTGATTTTGGTTTGTTTTTGTTTTACGGCATATCAACATCGGTGGGTCATTTAATTCCAACAAAGTTTTGAAATAAATTCATTCTTAAGGGATACTCAATTTTTTTATCAACACATTTTACTATTTAACCCATAGATTCACTCTGACCTGGAGTAGTAGTACCTGTTAAGGTCCCATCTATGGTTTAAATAGAAAAATTTGTTTATAAAAAAAAAAATTGAGTATCCATTAAAAATGAATTTATTTAAAAACTTTGTCAGCATTAAATGACCAACTGAGGTTGATATACCATAAAACAAACCAAACCAAACCTTAACAGGTACTACCACTCCTAGTCAGAGTGGACCTGGGAGCAATGGTGATGAAGGGGTGCTCCACATTCCCCAGACCTCCAGAACTGGATCCTCACCATCAGATAGAATTTAATGTCATTCCCAGGACATGAAGACCCTCAGACACCATCTTCTAGCACATATATGATAAAAAAAAGTTGGAGCTTGCCATAAGGGCAATAGGGTTGGGGCAATCATATAGGCGCAAGGGCTTGATATGACCAGCCAATTGATTGGATGGGGCCTCTCTGACCGCCCGTTTAGCCTAAATAAGGTTCTAAGTGGAGTGTTTCATGTCATGGACTGCTCATCCACCAGGATTTCATCCTTAAGAATCACGGGTTGCTACCAACAGTTGGCCCCGTTGGTGGAGTCTTACCCCTCTGCAATGGTGCAGTCGGTGTATTCTAAAGCCCTGCTGACAGGGCTAAAAAGACTTGTTCTGTAAAATTTATTCAAATTTATGAAATGCTTGGAGAAAAAGCTAGATGGAACTGTACAATAGGGCAGGTCGATTTTAGAATTGTAATGTCTCCCATGTGGCGAAAGTTGCAAATTGATATATAGAATTACCACACAAAATATTTTTCTTCAAAACTTTGCCTTCATTTGAGAAAATAGATTTCAATCTTTTAAAATGTTATCACTATTAAAGCTTAATTATTAGGTAAAAAGCAGCATATCGGAGGTGTCAGTGGTGATGGGGGGGGGGGTATATTTTCAATTTGAATTTTAGTTATGATATTTTATTTGTTTTGTTTAAAATGACAATCTTTTCTGTTTTAATTATTGAAATTTTTTAATTTTCTAACCAATTTCTAGGCTAAATGTATGAAAACAAGGAATTTTGGTGCATTTTAGTAGATGATCTTTGATGCTATTTCCTCAAACAATGGTACAAGTAAGAGATCTAGTTTTTGGTATCAGTATTTATTATACCAACATACAACTTTTGCTGATTGAGAGAATTTGATATTTTTATTTAAGTTAAAAATCGACCTACCTTACTGTACTAGGATGCTGCATGCTTTCTTGATGAAATCCTGGAAGTAGCACCCCCCAAAAAGAAGCTATACAGCCACTTGCCTCCTATCATACAAACCATCTGGGTAAGACAAACAAGACATGCTTGACACTACTGGAGAAACAAGGACAAGTGATATTCTCCTATGAGCACCTACACATGGAAACACCAGTGTGGCTGATCAGCTTTGCATGGATATTGGATGCTGTGCAGATGACTAGCCGGGAGTAATAACCGATAGGGATGGTTGGTGAGCAAGAGTCATGGAGATCCATGCTGTCATCACATATTCATAATGATAATTGTTTACAAATTATTTATTATTAGTTACTTGAAACTAAGTAATTTCTTATCAAAACAACAACAACAAAAAAGACTCTCTTTGAGATAATTGAATAATGGTTGACATGCTGTAAAACCATCCAATATTTTATTTTATTTTATTTTATTTTTTTTTTTTTTTAGGATTAAAAAAAATGAACAGAAGAGATTTTTTTTTTTATCACTAAGCATTTATGTTACAAATAAAAAAAAATTAACATTGTATAAAAGATATGATGGTTTCAAGTAACTATTCCTATTTTAAAGGAAGTGTGAATACCATAATGAGTATCGGCATGAAACTTATATGGTTTCAAGTAATTATATCTATTATATGGTTTCAAGTGATTATACCTATTATATGGTTTCAAGTAATTATACCTATTATATGGTTTCAAGTAATTATACCTATTATATGGTTTCAAGTAATTATACATATTTTAAGGAAGTGTGAATGCCATAATGAGTATTGGCATGAAAATTTGGTATTGGCAAACTGAGTTCAAATTTCTTTGCATTAACTCTGAATGGGTAAGGCATGAATCCACTTCTCTCTTGGGTAAATAGTAAGACAGACAAAACTCCCTAGGTAGGGCAATCAGTTCTTGGCTTGCTTAGAATTTCTCCTGGGTGGACACGCTCAGCAATGGGACACTGAATTCTGTGGGAGTAATCCTGATTCATAATTCCATCACTTGATTTACCTTTCTGATTGGGGAATTATGTTGTTTACATCAGCATGTCTTATGGACTCATAAACCTTGCAGTCTGTTAAATTTTCTGTCACAATCACATTGTAGGGGATTATCTTCCATTGGCCTGGAGGAGTTATCTGCCCAGCTTGTTGTCGCTTGTTCCCACCAGGGGATGTATGATATTTAAGTGGCTGATTCAAATTTCTCTTCCTCTTTCCTCGCTACTAGACCACATGGGTTAGACATGGTCTACCCCTTTCTCGGTGGGGCTCCGACCCGCCTCCTAGTAAGTCATTTCTATCTATGGACGCTCCAGTCCTTTTATATATGTAGGTTTATCTACTCTTGTATTTGTATCTTATGTATCCATGTACTCTTCTATTATGTATCCTTTGTATTCATGTGCTGTTATCTATTAAATGTATTGTCCCTCGACCCTTGTCGGAGTTGTATGTTCTTCAAATATTCACTTTGAATCTTACAACATGTAGCCGGGTACATGTCTAGTTTTGTGGCAAATTTCTTGATTTAATTATGTGATTAATCATACCTTGTAAGATTTGACAGAAGAACATATTAATTGTCATGAGGTTTGTTCTCGTTAAATAATGATTAATGGATTTTATTAAACAGTTATACAAATTAACCATTGTGACTCAAAAGTAGTTTACCGACACCTTTATAGTAATTGGGGGAAGAAAAGACTAAAGAAACATGATCAGTCTGCACCATTTGGACTAACAAAACATCTGAAGAAAAAAGTTAGATGGGAACTACACAAGATTGCTGCATGCTGCTTTGAACAAATCCCTGAAGCAGCACTCACCAAAAATGCAGCTGTACAGCAAGTTAACTCTTATCTCATAAACCATCCAAGTAAAACAAGCAAACATGCTGGGCACTGTTGAAAAGTAAGGATAAACTCATAGGTGACATTGTTCTATGGACTCTTACACATGGACACACCAGTGTTGGCCAACCAGTAAAAACTTGCATTCCTCAGTTCTTTTCAGATACTGGATGTCATCTAGAGCAGTGGTTCCCAAACTATGGCCAAAATGGGCCACAGCAAATATCAGATGGGCCAAGGAAATATTATAATTCTATATGATTTCAGAGCATACTTTTTATATACAAAATCCAATCATATATGTGGGAAATTTATATTTTCTAGAAAGTAAGATGTCAACTAATTCATAGTAGGGGAGAGTGGGGAGAGATGTACGCCCCTGATACGCCCCTATATTATGTTTATATATATATTGACTTTATATATGCCAATTGAATAAGATAATGAACTTAGAGCGGTATAAATTGCAAATTGTCATCAAAATTAAAACGGAAAAATTTGACTTGGGCATAGATTTTTATGAATTTAGTTATTACTAAGGACACGATTTATGTTATTTTTTACTTAAATTTTGACTGTTGTGTTTACGGAAAAAAATAATAAAATAAAACAGATGAATGATAAGACTTGTCAGATTTAATAAACAATAATAATTTCATGGGCCACAAAAAAAAAAAAATTCTGGTTTCAAAGTGAGCCATGAGCTGAAAAAGGTTGGGAACCACTGATCTAGAGGACCTATCAAGAGCATTGGTCAATAGAGATGGATAACAATTATTATAAGTACAAATGGGTCACAAATGTATTATAACACATAGGGGGCCCGCGCGTCCCGTGTTCCCGCACCGTCATCGCTTTCACCATTCTTGTTCAGGTCGTCTGGAAGAATATCGATCACCACCAATAGCAGTCTCCCAGATCGATACCCTGAATCATTACGTACAGGACATCCGAAGAGAATATTGATGAGCAATAGCAATCTGTCCGGATCGATACCTGTCACTGGCCGTCTTATCGTCAAACCCCACACCGTGTCCGGGAACGCACCCCTATGTCATAAGTAAAACAACAGCATCAAACAAAGAGAGACAAACAAGGCAGGTTAGGGTGATAGTCCAAGTGGTTAGGAAGAGATTATGGCACCAGGCGGTTCTATTCTGCTACTCTATCATCATTGGGTCCAGTCGAATAGGGGGGAGAGAGCCCAAATGCTCGCCTCGGCTCAACTCTGCCCAACTCCCCCCTCAGCAAACTCCACCAAGTCGACTGTCTTTCGACTTCACACCGAAACTTCAAGTGTCTGCCCTTCACTTCAACTTGACTATATATATATATATATATATATATATATATATATATATATATATATATATAAAATTCCCCCCATCATCTCCTTGACCTGGTTAACCCTTGACTATTCTTTTGTTTGAAATAAACAACTAGAACAATCACAATACTAACACAAAGTTAATTCCAGACTTATAGTCTCAGGTATAAAAGATTAACAATAACTAGTACAATGTCCCTTGTAACTAAATCCTTACTCTAAATAAATGATTTACATTACAAACAAAAACAAATCATCCCAGATTGTATATCATATGTGTACCAGTGAAACAAACTGAAAAGCACTAAATCAAAGTGCTACAGTATCAAGCTAAGATAATTAATTGTACACAAATGTTTTTCTGATAACAAAAACTTTTCCCAACCACCACAAAATTCGGGCTATATGCTCAAATTCAAATGTACCAATTGAAATAAATAAAATGCTGGACACTGTTGGTGAAGTAAGGACAAACTCATAAGTGACATTCTTCTATGGACTCCTACACATGGACACACCAGATATGGCTGACCAGCAAAGACTTACATTCATCAGCTCTGTGTAAATGCTGGATGCTGCCTAGAGGACTTATCAAAAGCGATAACCAATAGGGATGGATGGTGAAAGAGAGTCAAGGAAATCCATGCTTTTGTGCCAACATGATGATAATAATGAACATCTTTGTATACACTCATCAAAATCTATGCACTGTGTTGCTTGATATGAATTTAAGAATTCAAATTCTGTCATAGTTTTTTCTTAAATTCGAAAGAAAGTAAGTAAAGCCGGCATAGTGTCCTATTGTTTGTATCAGCTGGATAGTGTGGGAGTCTATCCGCTTTTCAATAGCGCTAGACCAGGGAGATTGTTTTTGAATCTGAGGTGGAGTGCCACACCTACCATAAACTCCCCACTTTACTACATAGATCCAAGCTGTGTTACTAATGTACTGAGTTGGCGAGGGCTGGTATTGAACCCAGAACCTTGTGTTTCCTCAGTGGATGCACTATCGACTGAGCTAATCCGGACCCTATTACAACTTGAGTTCATAACATCATTTTTTTTGGTGAAAATTAATCTCAGGTTTGAATATATCAATAGCTGCTAATTTTTTTTCTCTTTACATTTCCTAAACTTGACCAAGAGTTACTGATTCATTTCAAGTATACTTCGTCTTTTTTATCATATATGTGCTAGAAGGCAGTGGCTGAGGTTCTTAGTGTCCTGAGTATGATGTTAAACTGCATCTAATAGTGAGGTTACTGTTCTGGAGCTCTGGAGAGAATGAAATACACTTTCATCACAATTACTCCCAGGTCCACTCTCACCCAGAGTGGTAGTACCTGTTAGGATCCCATCTATGGGTTAAATAAATCCAAAAGTGATTTTAAAAAATTGAATACCTAACAATAATGAATAAAGCAAAAATAACATCAGCAATATATAAACTAATGTTAGCTTAGCGTAGATATGTGATTTTTTTCAGCCAGAAGCGAGAAACTGATAGTTACCAAACGCCATTGACTTTATGCCTTACGCTACCCTAACTTAGATATATATGCTCTATCAATGATATTGAGCACTTGGTTATTTCCTATAACTCCAGCATAAAAAAAGGGAACCACTCTGATTGACTGATAAATTTATTTATTTTCCTATTATTAAACTAACCCTAACCCCGTCTTTTTTTTTTCCTAGTAGATCAATAAATAAATAAATAAATAATTTATCAGTCAATCAGAGTGGTTCCCCTTTTTTATGTTGGAGTTATAGGAAATAACCAAGCACTCTTTATTTAGTATTATTAGTGTTATTCGGACTATTGTCCCATCTTCATTGTTATTTGTACAACGTTTCGGACGATATACCCTCTGGCCTTCTTCAGGTATTTCTTGTCGGACTCGGGAACCTTGTCGGACTCGGGAACTTTCTTTTCGAACTCGGGAACTTTCTTGTCGTATTCCTGAGTCCGAGAAGGTTCCCGAGTCCGACAAGAAATACCTGAAGAAGGCCGGAGGGTATATCGGCCGAAACGTTGTACAAATAACAATGAAGATGGGACAATAGTCCGAATAACACTAATAATACTAATCTTCAAGCCTCATCTCAAACATTCAGAGAAACACTCTTTATTTATAACACTGCATTAAGAATAAACTCATTCTTAGCAATGTGATATTGACTTAGTATTTAAGTTAGTGATTTATTATGAATACAAATAAAAATCATGTTTTAGATTGATTGCTTTTAAACGCATGTCAACCCGTCTAATATTATTTTACGCCTGGAGGTTAATCGCACATTTATGTTTACAATTGTCTATTTATTTAATAGTTGTTGTTGTTTTTTTTTTTTTTTTTTAAGTGTTATGCATGTGGTGTAATGGTTACTGTCATAGGAAATGAACACAGCAAGACGAGTTCAAATCCTAGATCGATCCACATCTTGAGATTGAAAACAGAAAACAATATGTCAAAAGATTTTATTATTTCAAGTGGAAATATATGCATAGTAAACAAAACCTGACCAGTTGGATCACCCATTGAGCTCTGGGTAGATAATTGAGATTAAGGAAAAGTGAGTTTGCAAAGTGAATTAAATTTTTTAAAAATGAATACATCCGGAGAATTTAAAAAAAACAAACTATTAAAATCATTTTGTGACATTTCTAAGAAAGGGAATGTTTGACCTAATTTAAATTTATTAAGAGCCAAGATGTTGGCCAGGCTAGCTGTTCATGAAACTTCACATTCAAATATGTTTAAAACTCTCCCATATATCTCTCTCTCTACCTCACTGGGAAACTAACATATATAATGAGGAGGTAATTGAGATATACATAGAGAGGGGGAATGGGAAGTAAGAGACAGGTCAGTTTTTGACTTAATTGCAAATTAGGACTAATTAGAACCAATTAAAATCAAATTTTTTTCAAACATAACTCAATCCTAAAACTACGGAAACATTTAGTATAATTTTCATGTCATTAAACTAAACAGTAAAAAAGCCTTTAGGAGACAAACAGTGATTCACTCAGGTTTAGTATAATAATAGATATACAATCAGAGTTCAGCTCTTTGAGGCTGTTTGCATTTCACATAGTGCCAATACCCTTAGGAAATGTACAAATCTAACTATTCTCCCTCCAGCTATGGGTAAATAGTAGGGCAGACTGGACTCTTTAACCTTGGTATGGCAACTAGTCTAAGAGAAGGAAAACACTGAATTCAAACCAAAATGGCTCTCTTCTAATTAGTCAAAAACTACCCACCATATATTTTGTTTTAATGATATGTCAAAATCCTTTCAGATAGTTTTTTAATAATTGTATTGATCATGTTTACATTTATGATTTTTGGTATAATTTCATTTCTCTCTTGAGAGAAATTCATTCATTTATTCATTGGCATTTCAGTCTTGGAAGACTATATTATAGTTTTTGTGCCCTTGAAGTTACAATGCCTTCAGGGCACAAAAACTATACTATAGTCTTCCAAGACTGAAATGCCAATGAATGAATTTCTCTCAAGAAGGACAAAATGTCATCCATTTTGACATTTCAAATAGGTCCTTCATAAACATATTGCTTGTGTTAAAAAAACATTGTCTAATGTGAACTAAATCTTTGCATTCTATAAGAAAATTTTTGACATGCTGTTGTTCCTCTTGTTTGAGTATAAAGGAGTGTGTAAGATTTTTGTGACAATAACTGTAGGATTTACTTAGACCAGTACTCAGCTGTATGCATGTTGTCTGCTCTGAGACTCATGATGGGAGTTGGTACAAGGTCTGTATTTGGATACAGTCTGCCTTTGTCTGCTAGTTTGGAACCTTCTCGAGAAGGTGAATATCATGTCTTGATTCTACAGTGACTTGTTACTTTTTGGATTATCTGAAAGTTGATTTTCATTCTCCTAGTTGTATCACCTCCGACTCTGATTCCTATTTTTGGCACCTACGACTCTGGACTCTTCTATTTTTGACGCCTACGATTCTGAAGCCTTTTTTTGTCAAACTCTCGAGCCTTCATGGAAGTTTAAAACGAACCTATTATTTAATCCATCGAGGTAGACTGTTCCCATTCAGCTAACCATAACCAATAACAATAAAAAGGAGGACAGTAGTCTGAAAAATCCAAATAATACAAATTATCAACCCTCATCTAAAAAATTTAGAGAAATATCATCCTTTATAATTCATTAGTGACATATCTGCTAAGAGATTCCTTTTTAGATAAACATTTCCTCTTAAGTGTGTAGATTTTGGATATACATAACTTACACCAAACTAGTAATTGTTTTTTTAAGAATTCCTTTTTTGTATATGAAATCAAAAGATTCTCCTGAAGCAAAAATTATTCATTTATCAGGAAGTATTGTGTATGTTGTTATTCCAGCATTGTCCACTCCTGACCCAGAAAAATTATATATGCTTGCTTGCTTGGTAGGTTTTACAGTATATCAACCCTTCTTGGGTTATTTAATGCCAAGATCTTTTTTTGCAAGCAATTATACTATTTAAAATAACCAATAATTATTGAAATTTATCTGACACATGTGGGATAGCTAAATAGTCCAATCACTGCCCTCCTAGAGGTCACGTGAAACACTCGATATAACTCTTCTAAATTCTTCCTCTTTTTGCCTCTTGCAGTCCAGCGTCCAACACCAGACAGTGGCACAGTAAGCGATCACCATTGTGACAACAAGCACAAAATGGCATGCAAAGCCTCTAATCCCATTTAGCCATGTTGCTACTCTAAAATTAACAACCTTTAAGAACTTGTTGTATAGCCATATATACCCAATATCAGGTATACAATCGAGAGAGGAAACTCTGGTGAGAGAGACAGAGAGAGAGAGAGACTTGTTGCTTCATTACTGCTTGTGCTAACTCCTTGTCTGGCCATCATCTTGTCTAGTTGCTATGTTCTTCTAACTGCTTCGTCTTTTTAACTAAGGGCTTCTTCTTAGGACTTCTGTTGGGCTAACTTTAGTCATTGTAATTAATCAACTCACAAGACTTTTTTTTTCTTGATCAAGATTTTATTTAGCCCATTCTTATTCATCGCGCGGGTGAGATTCAAGCACATTCTCTCTGCTCCAAAGGCTGGTTGAAAATCTAAATCTATTCATATGTTTTTCGTGACATGTTCTCCAGGAGTCAGAGAGCTATAACCGTTACTGGTAAATTTCCACTCTCTGATTTCAAAACCAATAGCCCCTTATTCAGCTACAGAGTTTCTCATGTTGTATAGCCATATATACCCAACATCAGGTATACAATCGAGAGAGGAAACTCTAGTGATAGAGAGTCGGAGACTTACTAGTTGATTCATTTCTTCTTTACTGCTTCTGCTACCATTTTGTCTGGCTGTCATCTTGTCATTTCTAGTTGCTGTCTCTAATTAGAGCTTCTTCTGGGCTAACTCTAGTCATTGTAATTAATTAAATGAACTACAAGACTTTTCTTTCTTGATCAAGATTTTATTTAGACCATTCTTATTCGCTGCACGGGTGACATTCAACCTCAGCAGAGAGAAGCACGCTCTCTCTGCTTCAAAGTCTGGTTGAAACTAAAATCTAAACTAACTAATCACATGACATGCAAGATGTGCTCCTCTGGGGTCAGGGTTACCAACAGTCCTGGTATTTGTCCACTGGCTGATCTGAAAGCCAATGGCTCCTTATTCAGCTGCAGGGTTTGTCAACAATTCATGATACCATTAAACCACCCACAGGCTGTCCAGTTACCTGGATAAAATACCTTAAAAGTTAAGTTCAGCAATTATCTGCATACCATTTGCTTGCATCTTTTTTTCCTTCTTTTGTGAATTTATTCTATCTGGTGGAGTTAATGTCATTAGTCTTGGGAGACTTAATCCAAGAAGAAATTGTCAAATTGGCTGATGATCTTGATTGTGGGGAGAACTACATTCCAACACACTTGTGTGTGTATTTATTATATATATAATATATATTTTGTTTCACTCTATTCGAGTTTTTCACACCTGCTGTAGCCGGTGGTTCACTGGAGGCTGAGTGACAGCAAGTCTCCTTAGGTCTCAAGGACTCTTCTGGGTATTCCAGCCGATCTCAACAATGCTGTAGTCTGGATGGTCTCGATTCTTCCTCTGATTTCCAATTCATCCAGACTCTTTTCCAGACCCCTGGGGACTGTTCCAAGGGCCCCAATTACAATTGGTATGACCTTCACCCTCATGTTCCACAGTTTTCTCAGTTCTCTGGCAAAAATTATTATTATTATTATTATTTTTTTTTTTTTTTTTATTTAAAAAAATTTTTTTGGAGGCTATTGCAATGTAAGAGTAATTGTCCAAGCTCTTATTAATTTTGAAGTATCTTCGTCTTCAGAGATGTTTTCAATATGAATACGGTGTTGTGTGTTCATATTTCTGGACATTCTACAAATGGTGTCACATTGGGGTGTTTGAATGCCATGCAGAAGAGACATGACTTCAGTTGTTCAAATCAATTTCATTCTATTTTTATTTTTTTATTATTAATTATCTATTTGGTGTTAAATTGTAATCTACTGTTAAATTGGGTTAAAATTCAGAAGTATCCTTTCAAATATTGATGTGAAATGCAAACAGCCTCATCCAAAATTTGAAATTGTCTTGCTGTATCCATTTCCTATGATGATAACCATTACACCACAGGCGCCTCCACATCTCGTATATATTTTTGTATTTCTTAGTGTCATTTGATTAAAGTTCAGTTTTTGTTCCTATTTTGTTATAGTTACGTATATTGACATTCATTAGTGAGCATAACTAAGCTCCATTTAGGCCATTCACAACAGTACGACTCACTTGATTAAATTATTGATTCTTTTTTTATTGTAAAGGTCTGTTACTTCACAAATGCCTACTCAACATTTGTGCATGTATTCATTTTATTTTCTATTCCCTTTATCTGGGGAAAAATATGCATAACAAAGAAATATATTAAAAAATACTAGCTTAATTACTGTTGAGTAACTGGCCGCCATCTTTGGTTCCAGTTGTAAAAGAACTTAAAGTAAACAAGTGAGTAAACCAATAAGTCCTTGTGGGATAGTGTCCTTTAGGTCCGACGTCCAAGATGATCCAAATAGCTGTGAGCTAAGATTAGTATCGGGCAGTATAAATACACCAACAGCAGCAGCAGCACTGCCAGTGATTGGATAATAGGTTACCTTCGGTAGTCATGTGGTAGTCAATGAGTCTATATTTAGAAGTAGGCATCTGGTACACACCTTATATCCACAAAAAATTCCAACAATTACTGCCTGAGCTAGTTAACTAATAATTTTTGTTGCCATAATTCTAGTGATATTTTGCCATAGATAAATGTCTAAATTAACAAAATTTTACTATAAAGTGTAGAATAATATTTCCCCTCCATGGCCACTACGCCCACACAATGGGGGGAGGGTGTAGAATAATCATACTAAGTTCCAATTACCATCGAATTGGTAAGACAAGGCAACAAGTAGCCATAACCCAATACAGATCTTGTTGCAATCCTACTGCAGAATTTCCAGAATATTTATGAAGCCTCATAACATCATAGAAACCAAGCAGCCAATCAGGACTCAAGGAATGGAATCACCCAAATACATGAATGGACTATTCTTGAGTTCCAGCTGTCTTGGGCACTAGTTCAGTTGTGCTTAGCCAGTTGCTGTTGTCCAAACCAACAGTATACTGACTGACTTCAACATAAAGGAGAGGTAATTTTTTAGTTGATTTATGCTTAATTAATAGAAAAACATTGTGATAATAGAAGTTCCATACTCAAGTTACGGGCTTCCAAAATTATCACTGTGGGGACAGGGTTAATCTCCATTAGAGTGTCTTAATATTGTGACAATACCCGGTCTGCACTCACGCACCTTCGTTGCACAATGTCTATGACCCAGCATTTTAATGCTCTGTGCTGGCCGATTAGAAGGGCACGAGCTAGACACAGGTTCACAAGGATGAAAAAAAAATCACAACACAAAGTCTGATAACAGGATGCTAATAGAAGAGGAAGTTGTGACACTTTGTGCAGTTTGTGGTGGAGCAGAATACACTTAGGTCTATGTTGTCAGCTGGCAAGAAAGTTGTCTTAACTAAGTCGATTGCTGGCTTCACTGATGTGGGTCTCTGCCTATTTCCTATTTACTGCTACTGAGATGACACTATCACTCTGACTGCCGGTCTGGAACTGATTGGTAAGGGCTTGAGCCAGCTGAATATATGTAAATTCCACCCCTACACACACCCATGGATTCAACCACCCAGAACTTTGGTACTTAATTTTCTTCTCAGATTTTTTGTCTACGATTTCTTTTAAAGTTAAAGCAATTACTTTTTTTTCAGTATGAGTGTCCCCACTTTTCAGACCATTAACTTTTTCAAGACATTTTTTCTCCTAAAACTAGACCCTAAAAGATATTATCTCTAACTGGCTTAATTTCATAGGGGTCGTACACCTTTTATAACTCTCTTGAACCTTATCTTACTGATTACATTCTATTTTCCTTCTTTTTTTTTCTTTTTTTTTATTATCTCTGACCGTATTCTCACTTAACCATTGTCACAATATTATGAAAATTTGCTGAAATTTTGTAAATAGTTATCATATCTCATATTTGCCTATAGTTTAAATTTCCTTTAAATCAAAGAGAAAAAGATTTTTGGTGGGGGTTGTGCCCTCCAGGGACCTCCTTTAGATTAAAATGAAATATACTCATCCAAGTACCCACCGCCCTGTCGGCTGTGGCGTTAGAATGCACCGACTGCACCTCTGCAGAGGGGTAAGACTCCCCCAATGGGGCCACCTGTTGGCTGTGGGTGGCGATCCGTGATTCTTAAGGATAGAACCCAGGTGGATGAGCAGTTCATGACATGCAATACTCCACTTTGGCCCTATCTTGGGTTAGACGGGCGGTCGGAGAGGCCCCCTCCGATCAATCGGCTGGCAACGTCAAGCCCTAGCACCTATATGATTGCCCCAACCCTGTTGCCCTTATGGCAACCCCCAATCCTTCTTATCATATGGGTGCTAGAAGGCGGTGGCTGAGGATCTACATGTCCTGGGAATGACGTTAAACTCTATCTGATGGTGAGGTTCCAGTTCTGGAGGTTTGGGGAATGTGGAGCACCCCTTCATCACCATTGCTTCCTGGTCCACCAGTGGTAGTACCTGTTAGGGTCCCATCTATGGGTTGAATAGAAAAACATGAGTTGATAAACAAAATTGTATTATGCATTAAGAATGAATTTATTTCACAACTTTGTCGGCATTAAATGACCCACCGAGGTTGATATGCTGTAAAACAAAACAAATCAAACCAAACCAAACCAAGTACCTTGGATAATGTAGTTTCAGCATATATATAATTATGGGGGTCTATCTCCAAAAGCCTGGGTGGAGGAGTTTGTGAACAGACAGGAAATACAACTTTATATCTCTCTCTCTCTCTCTCTCTCTATCTATCTATCTATCTATCTATATATCTCTATATATATATATATATATATATATATATTACAAGGGTGGGCTGAAAAGTTCATATGAAGATGTCATATCTGCTGTTGATGACTTTTTTGAGCCCTGCAATGCTTAGGTAAGAAGGAAGACTATTGAAAAATAAACCTTATTTGGTCACATTCCATGAGAGTATCTTGGTCAGCCTATGAACTTTTCAATCAACCCTTGCATATTAGCATTCCAACCAAATTAAAATCCATTTCTAAAAAAATAAAATCCAATTTTTTCATTGGTCATCTTTTTCAAAAAAATTATCAGATCCTGTTCTAAAGAAATAAGATCCAAAACAGATTCTAATTCTCTGAATTTTTGGCGCAATGGATATAAGGGTTGAGTTAATACACTTCTAATAACATAGAATACTCAACATAGCTTAACATTTGTACCCAGTCATGGTTCAAGCCCTAGCACCTATATGATTTTTCCCAACCCTATTGCTCTTATGGCAAGCCCCAACCCCTTTTTATCATATGGGTGCTAGAAGGCGGTGCTGCGGGTCTACATGTCCTGGGAATGATGTTAAACTCTATCTGATGGTGAGGTTCCAGTTTTGGAGGTTTGGGGAATGTGGAGCACCCTTTCATCACCATTGCTCCCTGGTCCACTCTGACCCGGAGTGGTAGTACCTGTTAGGGTCCCATCTATGGGTTAAATAGAAAAATGTATTTATAAAAAATTGTATTATCCATTAAGAATTGATTTCAAAACTTTATTGGCATTAAATGACCCACTGAGGTTGATATGCCGTAAAACAAAACAAACCAAACCAGTCATGGTTAACAGAATGAGAACAGTCTAACCCTGTGGATTAAATAAAATGTTAGGTTCGAAAGTTCCGTGAAGACTCCTGTGTTTGACAAGAAGATTCTTGAGTTTGAGAAGAAATACCTGAAGAAGGCCAGAGGGCACATTGCCGAAACATGTATATAACAATAAAGATGAGGACAAATTATATATAATCCAAAAGTCCAGAGAAGAAATCTTCCTTACAACATAGTTTTTTTAAACAACCTGTCGCAGTTTGAGAGCTCAATGTGTGCTCTTATTGTTAGTCACAGAGCAAATTTATAAGTAAAGAAATAACAAAAGACTTAGAGATTTTGCATTATAGTCTATTTCGGGGTGCTTAGAAAAGTGTCTAATTCTCCTAGCTCATCAGATGCGAATGATGAATTCTTTATTAATTTTAAGGCATTTGAAAACAGATTTTTATTTTTTTTATTTTTTTGGTTTATTCTTTTTTATCTTATTTATATTGTCCTGTCTGCTCAGCTGTAGGGTAATAAAAAAAATAAAAATATATATAATTTGTCCTTCCTAAAAAATTAAATCCAATTTTTTTGATATGTCATTTCTGTCAAAAATAATAAGATCCTTTTCTAAAAAAAAAATGTGATCTTTGGACCAAGTGAATGCATGTGGTGAATGTCCCTTTATATACTGTTGTGTGGGGCTGGGCGTTCCATTGTGGTATAATGGTTAGCAAGCTAGTCTCACAGATCCATTATTACTGAATAGCAAGTTCAATTTTTATTGGATGTCCCATACCTGCCACCTTGTGTCCCATCCTACCTGTTGTGAATGGGTTGGGTAAATACCTATTGTTGTGTGTGGAATGATGGCAAGGGTGGTTTATTCTGGGGATATATACATGTGTGTGTGTGTGTGTGCATATATATGTGCATGTATGCTTATATATGCATGTGTAGGGCATGATGGGGAGGGTGGTTTATTATGGGAATATATGTGTGTGTGTGTGTGTGTGTGTACATATACAGGGTATTCGGGATAAATTTGACAGTTTCATAAGAAAAAAAAAAAGTGCTTGGTAACTACAAAATTTAATGGATTGTAAAGAAATTCAACAGGCATGGAAATTACACTACTGTCAACAAGTTTCACTCAAAATAACCGCCATTAGCATCAATCACAGCCTCAATCCTGCTCTGGAACCTGGAGCAAGCTGATATTATAGTTTCCCTAGGGAGGGTCTCAAAAACTACCTTAATTCTCTTGATTAATTGGGCTTTTGTAGTATTGGAACGGTGATTGGTGTCTTTCTCAACAGCGGCACATACATAATAATCCATGGGGTTAAAATTTGGAGAGTTCAGAGGCCAAACATTGGGACTGGTGTAGTTGTAAAAATTGGATATGATTTTACTGCATCCTTTTAGATTTTTGTGTGTCAGGGATGCAGGATGCATACCTATCAGCATCTGTGTGTGTGCGTGTGTGCGTGTATATATATATATATATATATATATAGTACTAAAAGTAGAGGAATCATATGTATGTTGGGAGATCATACAAGTTACGAGATAGTAATATTTTATTATGAAAATAAAATACAAAATATGGGGGTATGAAAAATACAAAGGCCTTTTCGAACGGTTCTTTTTCAAGTATAAACACTGGCTGGTGGGGCCAATCCATATATATATAATATATATAATTAAAAAAAATTTTTTTTATTTTTCTTCAGGTTCCCATAGCTATGTTGCTGAAAAGAACCAAATTGATGATAGTGATGATTACAATACTGAAACTTCCATTCAGGCAGAGCACAAGTCAACATATTTTGAAGAGAAAATACCCATACCTGAATCGGAAAATGTAAGTAAAACTGTCTCTTTTTATATGTTATAATTATCTAATCTCTCTCTCTCTCTTTCTCTCTCTCTCATACATACATACACACACACACACACATATATATATATATATATATATATATATAGTCAAAATTGAGGCCAGAGAGAGAAATTTAGGCAACCTTCAAATTAAGGGGGTACTGATAGCTAAATTGCCCCCAGGAATCAATAGCAGAACCAATCTCAGCGCAGAGTTCATAATACAATAAACCCACAATAGATCACAACCAATGCACACACGTACAGGCATACGCACACACGCAACATACACTCACATGCACAATGGAGAATTCATAATGCAACAAACCTACAATGAAAAGACAAATGCAAAACACACACCTACATCCATAGACCAACACACACACACACACACACACATTCATAAGCCAATGCACACTAGTTGTTGAAAAATAAGATTTACTCTAGATATTAATAAATTTGACTATAAATGAAATATGCTGTGTTAAATGTATGCAATTCATAACCTAATTCATCACAAACAGCATATCCCCATTATAACAAGATAATTTCAATTAAACAACTGACCTTACATAAAAGAATATGAATTTTCCTTCCCATAGCCTGATCACATGAATTAATTATTAAGAAATAATTAATTCATGTGATATAATCTATAATTATAGTTTTTGATAGAAATTAGTTTTATTTTAACCTTTTTTAAATCCAACACACATATAAACACACACAAACAAATATGGGCAAGGCACACACACACACATAAATAAACAAACAGGCCACTGCTTAATAATAAAACAAACAAAAAGGGTAAAAGAATGTCACATACACATAGACACACACACACAAAACACACACATGAACACACACATAACCTCACCACACCACACACACACTGAATTTGGAAGATAGACACAAAACAAAATGGATGGTCGCTAGCAACAGCTCCAGTTTCAGAAATCCTTTGTTGAAGATATTTTATCTCGAAATATTAAGAATAAAAAATTACAGGTTAACAAACTAGTTACCTTATTTTTCTTTACACTTGCATATATCATCTACTGATCCATCACACACTAATCATACTTTATCCCTAATTGTTTAAAAGTCCAAAGTAGGGACAATTGAAATGAGATACATCCCCCCCCTAATTAAATATATTTGAAAAAAATGTCCAAGATGAACGGTAAGGGTTTATGTTTTCATTCTACTTTATTAATTAAAATTTTAAAAATAACTTAAATCATTGTTCCTTTTTATAAACGTATATATTTAATAGTTCATACACGTATAATCAAATTCTTCCTACTAAATGATAATTTTTTAAATACTTTAAAAAAAAATTTAAATGTACATTAACTTTAAATATTTTCTTTACATTATACTAAATTGGCCATGAAATCACTAGTCTCAGAACAGGAAGTTGACAAATACCAGTTTATGCAAAGAATTTTAGGTTAGTGTATATATATATATATATATATATATATATACCTACATTGGCCTCACTACAACAACACTGTATATATATATATAAATATATATATATAGGCCTCACTACAACAACACTGTATATATGTATATATATATATATATATATATATATATATATACCTACATTGGCAAACTAAACAACACTCTCTCGTCGTCTTACATACCATCTTTCCAACACTAGCACCAGCAAACAACATCTTATTACAAAACATACCAATAACATTGACAAACTCACATCCTCTAACATACGAAAGATTCTCACTGACAACATTGAAATCCTTTATAAAATAATAAAAAATGCTTACAAATCCTCAAGACAATTTGCATCAAAAATAAAAAAAACTTAACATGAATAAAATAGCATTTAACACTGACAACAATATACTAAACATCTTTAATAACTCATGCACTAAACTTAGCAATCCTTCTTCAATAGACTCTCCTAACTGAATAAAAAGGCCCTCCCCCAAAAAAAGATCTTTCCAAATGACTAAAACTCACACCAAACAATTCTTCTGAGGATGACTAGTGAAATGGTTGAAAGCGCTTGGGTAAAATATTACATTTTTGGTAATTTCCTATAACTCCAACATAAACAAAGGAGAACCACTCTTGACTGATAAATTATTTATTTTCCCATTAAACTAACCCTAACCCTAACTTCTTTTTTCCTAGTAGATCAATAAATAAATAATTTATCACTTAAGAGCGGTTCCCCTTTGTTTATGTTTGAGTTATAGGAAATAACCACATTTTTTTACCATCTCGATCCTTATCTACAAAAAATAAGTAGAAGACTTGAACGTCTACACCTTGAAGATCAAAAAGAAGAAATATTTGGCTTAATAAATTTGGAAATTGAAATGCTTTTAGTGAAACTTGTTTACATAAGCATGTCTGAAGCTCACTCGTACCACAAATTTTAACACAAAACTGTAGCGTTAGTTTCGTATTTGCCTGGGAGAGTTGTCTGCCAGGTTTAGTTTGCTGGTGCCCGCTAGGGGGCTATAGTATTTAAGCACCGGGTTCAAACCCTTTCGGCCTTTTTCCTGTTCCAGTAACCACGAGAATCATGGGCTAGACACGGTCTATCCATTCTCATTTGGGGCTCTTGGCCCCACTTACATTACTGTAAGTTCTTCTCACAGCATGGACTATCCCTAGTCTTATGTCTGTGGCTTTTATATGTTATCTTGTACCATTCATGAATGTGTCTTCATCTTTATTTATGTACTCCTTGTTTATGTACCGTTTTACCCATGTACTTTGTATCTCGTCATATCCATGTGCTGTACTATATTAAATGTTTTGTCTGTTAACCTTCGTCAGAGTCATGTATCCAGTATATATAACTTGGAATCTTTCTTACAAAACAAAAGCAACACAAAGTAAAAAAAATTGACCGAGTGGCAGCTCGTGACTCCGAAAACTTGTAAGTTGGGGCACTCATAAATCAAGTTAACACTGTATATAGTTGACAGATTTTGACTATTTTTTTCATTTAATTTTCTTTTTTCTTTTTTCTTCTTCCATTTCAGTATAGTTTCAGTTTCCGTAAATTATGGGCATTTACAGGTCCAGGTTTTTTGATGAGCATTGCTTATTTAGATCCTGGTAATATTGAATCTGATCTCCAGACTGGTGCTAAAGCAAATTTTAAGGTAAGAACATTCAAGGATTCTCCCTTATATAACATCATCATCATTTTGAATTTGCTGCTGGATAAAAGCTTTTTCTAAATCTCAAATGTTCTATACCAGAAAACAGTTATTTTCTATAAGTCTAACATAAACAAAGGGGAACCACTCTTGACTGATGAATTATTTATTTATTTATTGATCTACTAGGAAAAAAGAAGATGGGGTTAGGGTTAGGTTTAGTTTAATGGGAAAATAAATAAATAATTTATCAGTCAAGAGTGGTTCCCCTTTGTTTATGTTAGACTTATAGGAAATAACCAAGAAAACATCATTATCTCATCTCTTGATCATCTGACAGGTTATTTCTTCAGCACTGTAAGAATTGATGGGTATTACCTTGAAACCAACACTAGGTCCTTATAACACATTAGGACATCCATAGATAACCTAACACTGAATATTTGGTAAGGAAAGACAACTCACATTAACTCACGTACATGAGAATGTTTAATTAACATACATGTAATAACAGATACACAATAGACATATCTCAAACAAATTAAATATAATATGTTCCATGAACAGATAGACTACAATCCCAAAGCAAATATTGTTTAGTTCTGTCTGATGTAAAAGATGGCTCAATAATTTTTACGTAATGATTAAGATAAATAAGGTTCTGATTGGCTGATTATAAAATGGCAGATAAAATCACTAATCTCATTGGCTAATCTTTATTTCGAAGCTACGTATTTTTTTACTCATTTAAAACTTAATTAATTAATTATGAAACCAAGATACCTATGTGGGAAAAGTAACTATACACTTTTGTGATTTTATCTTAATCATTACGTAGAAAATATTGAGCCATCTTTTACATCCAACGGATTTTGAAAAGTAAATCTCTTTTGGCCTTTGGGACTGTAACCTAAGAGTGTAATAATGAAAAGGGTTAATAAAGACTTACTGGTATTCCATGGTTTCATTTTTTTTTTTAAATTCAAGACAATAAATTTTCTTCGTTTTTTTAAAAAAAAAAAATGGTTTAAAAAGACAGATAAATATTTTTAAACCGAAAATAAATACTTCATATAGTGAACAGGGATATTTTCCCTTGCATAAAATGATAAAAATATGATTTTTAATTGATTTTTATGAGTGTATATGAAAATGGACAATTGTTTTTTTTAATTCGAGTAGATAAACACCTCTTTTCTTTGGGAAAAATTGTTTTAAAAAGACAGAGAAACATTCCAGATGAGAAATTAACCTTTCAGTAACAAACATACTTCATTTCCTCGATTAAAAATGTTGAAAATATGAGTTTTAATAAGATTTAACAGCGTATATAAACCGGGGTGCTTTAGGCACCCCAAATTTTTTTTTTTTTTTTTTTGGTCGTTTACAGGTGCTTTGGGAAGCTAAGAGTTAAACAAACATAGTATACCAAGCCATTGTAAGATTTAAACAAAACACTGGAAAAATATTTATTTTTGTAACTGAAGGCAACTGGAAACAAAGAAGATATGCATGCAAGATATTATTTAACAATAGAAAATGTGAACTATAACACTATCCAGACACTTATAATAATTATATAATTATAAACAAGGTGATAAATTCTGCCTTCTCTGTATGGAGGAGAATCCTATACTAATTCTGAAAAAGTATTAAATCAAAGAAAAGATCCAAAATTTTTGGGTGTAGACTGAAATGAAAATGGCATCTTGACAATCAAAATGCATACTTCTTCTCTAATGTTTTTTGTTTAAATCAATTTCAATAAGAATTATCCTGAAGATCCTTGTGGTGAAACCTAGGTAGATATATTCTGCTTTTACTGGTTTTCTAAACTAGCTCTACGAAGGCATTGAGAACTTTTTATATTCATTCATAATTCTGACTTATTCGGTTACTTCTTTTTCTCAACGTCAAAATTATGACTTCCTCGATTTTTTTTTTTTTTTTTTTTTTTTTTTTTTTTTTGTCTCTCCATTAAGTCATCCTCTCTTCAAAAACATACATTTCAGTTTTACTGATAAAATAATCAAGATTGTTTTTTGAATGTAAATCTCATAATATGTTAATATATATGCCACAAATATGTCATTGAAGGATTGTTTTTTAAATTTTCTTTTTTGACTCTTCTGGTAAAACCGATTATTTCCATCTTTTAATTTTTTATTGTAGCTATTATGGTTCTCTTACTGGTGTCTTCTCTTCAAAAACATATATATATATATATATATATATATATATATATATATATTATATATATATATATATTAGTTTTATTGATAAAATAATCAAGATTGTTTTTTGAATGTAAATCTCATAATATGTTAATATATATGCCACAAATTACTAAAGTGTATGTCATTGAAGGATTTTCTTTTTTGACTCTTCTGGTAAAATTGATTATTTCCATCTTTTAATTTTTTTTATTTTAGCTATTATGGGTTCTCTTACTGGCGACATTCCTGGGTCTTTTAATGCAGCGATTGGCTGCAAGGCTCGGTGTTGTGACTGGAATGCACCTGGCTGAAGTGTGTCACTCCTTTTACCATAAAGTACCAAGAATCATTCTTTGGATTATGGTTGAAATAGCAATTATAGGTAAGCTGAAAAGATTTTTGTTTGAATACCAAAGAATAATTAATAATTTTTATGTACGAGGGTAATCCCAAAGGTAAGGTCTCAAAAATATTTAGAAATCACAGAAACGTTTATTGTTTATTGTCAATGATGTTTACACCATTTACGAGGGTAATCCCAAAGGTAAGGTCTCAAAAATATTTAGAAATCACAGAAACGTTTATTGTCAATGATGTTTACATTAATTACATTGTGTAATGTAGCCATTGCGGTTACATAAACAAGAGTTCTTTGTGTGACATAGAGAGAGTGTTAGAGATAGACAGATAGATTTGTATAACTTACTTGCATTTCTTCTTTCTATTTCGTCCATGATCATCTAGGGCTGTTTCTTTTACTTCTTTCTATCTTCTTAGTTCTTGTCGTCTAGATTCATCTTATCTTCTTCTAAGGGCATGCATAATTAACTAACAAGACTTGTTGTCTTTGATCAAAGCTTTATTTTACTGCCCATTTTAATTTACCGCACTGGGGTCACAACCTCGGCAGTCGCACATCTGCACTATGTTGCATTTTGGTTGAAACTGGTTACCTAACTAGTCAAATCCCATAACGTGCAAGATTCCCGCCATTACCAACAGTATGTATTTTTCCACGGAAACCTGCCCGTCTACATTCTGATTTGAAGGCCAATGACCCCTTATTCTACAGGTGTCAATAATCTATGTGGTAGCATAGATTATGCAACAATTGTATAAGAATTTGTGGAGTATTAGTTTGGAGCTGATCTTTGCATTCCTGTAATGCATTAGGTTATCCAAAAGAGGTTAACCCAACACAGAATATTTGGTAGGAAAAAAAACAAGTAAATTCATACAAGATAACAACATTTAATTAACAACATATAAAAATGAAACATGATTCCAATCTTAGTCATAAAAAGGATATAAGAATGTTCCAAGGAACATGAATAAGTGTTAAGGGGTGGAAATCACTTACTGATTTATCCTTTGTTTGGGGAGTGAAAGTTGTATGTTGGTATGATAAATACTGATACCAAAAACTAGATCTCTTACTTGCACCATTGTTTGAGGAAATATCATCAAAGATCATGTGATGAGACTGAAAGGCAGCCCTATGAACAAGCGGATTCCCAGCCCCCACAAACAAAGCGCGTCAGGATATGTTTGGCCTGTGGCGAGCGGCTATGGATACTCGAACTCGCTACCTCCTTGTAGCTGAGGTATTGTAAGTAGAGACCCAAATAAAGTATATCCGAATTTGCATAAGCGCATTCGAACGAGCAGAAATAAAGACAGACTGGCGCTGACAGGGGAGTGAGGAAGAAAGTGTTTGGACAGCAATCTGAAATCTGACGACTGCTATTTGATGTGAGAGTGGCGTGTTCAGTTGGGAAAGGAATTGCATTTCGTTTGCTGGAGAGACTTCCAAAGGATTGATATTACCTTGAATTTTTGGACCCCTTTCAAAAGAGGTCATCTACTAAAATGCACCAAAATTCCTCGTTTTCACAACATTTAGCATAGAAATTGGTTAGAAAATTTAAAAATTTCAATATCTAAAACAGAAAAGACAGTCATTTTAAATGAAATGAATAAAGTTTTATGACTAGAATTCAAATTGAAAATATCCTCTGACATCTCAATGTGCAGCTTTTTACCTGATAATTAAGCTGTAACAGTGATAACATTTTAAAAGATTGAAATCTATTTCCTCAAACGAAGGCAAAATTTTGATGAAAAATATTTTGTGTGGTAATTATTTTTGTTCATTTGCAACTTTTGCCACATGGAAGACATTACAGTTCTAAAATCGACCTACCCTATTGTACAGCCATTATTTCTGAATACAAAAGAAAATTGACAAATAAACATGTATATGATAGTCATAAAAACTGGTGTTTATTTGTTGAATATCAAATTGCTGTTAAAGTACTGAATGCTATGTCTTGAAACAGCTGGAAAAGTAATGACTTTTTTTATTTTTATTTTATTTTTTTTTTATAACTTTTTCTTTCAGTACATCATGCATCAAGCATGCACACTATGTTTTTAATAATATCCCCCCCTCTCTCTCTCTCTCTATATATATTATATATAAATTGGAAAGAGTGTCTTGTCTGATAGAAAAATAGTATTAATCTATATATTGTCTTTATTGGTTAAATAAACATTACTTTGTATCGAACAAGACTTTCATTGCAATCCTATGTGTGTGTATGTATATATATATATATATATATATATATATATATATATATATATAAAGATTCTTTATATATATATATTGCAATCCCCCCTCTCTCTCTCTCTCTCTCTCTCTCTCTCTCTCTGTATATGTATATGTATTCTTATATAAAGATTCTTTATATATATATTGCAATCCTCTCTCTCTGTGTGTGTATATATATATATATATATATATTATATATATATATATATATCTTTATATATATATTGCAGTCCTCTCTCTCTGTATGTATATATATATATATATAGCAATCCTATATATCTATAAAGAAAGATTCTTTGTCTGTTTGTACAAAGACCAAAGTTTGTCTGGGGGTAAAAAAAAACCTTTACCCCTCATTTTCCATAAACAAAGTTAAATATAAATATAAGGGTATAAATCAGTGATGTATTAAAAAATGCTGTGAACTAAAACAATAATATTATAGAATATAATAATCTAATCTATCTATTTATTTATCTATCTATCTATAAGAAAGATTGTGTATGTATGTCTTTTTGTTTTGTACAATGACTAAGCACACATCTTTTATAAAAGAAAATTGGTGGAGATAAGTAAAGACCAAAGTTCAAGAAAATCTACACCTTACCTTTTTCTGGGCATTAAAAAACTTTTTACACCTCATTTTCCATAAGAAAATTTGAATAAAAATATAATACAGGTATGAATTAATAATTGATATAATGAATATGTAAATACCTTGGTACCCCCTCACTATAATCTGATTGGACAGTGTCATGTATAAATAGTCGACACTGTGTTGGTCCTAGACCTAATGCCTACAAGCTAGACGACACCACGACTGCTCGAAGATGGATTGCTATTCGATGTACCAATTACTACTGCGATAATATACCAAATACAAACTTCAGAATATATCCCTTAACCCGGATATATCAATAATATATTAAAAAATTGCTGTGAACTAAAACAATAATATTATACTAGCAGGACCTGTGGATATACCACAGTATGATGATTTAATTATTGCAACGGTTAATATGTTTACTTAAGAGCTATTGCTAAATAGTTCAATATGTAAAAAAGTATAATAATCTTGATTTAACTATCTCTCTCACTCTAGTTTTTTTTTCTTTCCTTCTTTTCATCTTTTCATTATGTTTGATTGAAACAGATGAGCGTTATTGTTTTCATGTTACCCCCTCTCTCTATCTTTCTCCTCCTCTTTCTTTCTGATAGTTTTTCTGTTTAGCATGCCCTTTCTTTCTTTATAATAAATACGGGATGGTCCATTATTTAGCTGAGATGAAAATACTCATAAAAATTTGGCTGATAAGCGACACCAGATAATCAGTATTTACATTTTTGCATTTCATCTTGGATGATTTGGATGGTCTCATTTTTAACCAGAGGGTGTTGCAGGATGATAACGTTTGGAAGATTAAGGAACACCAGTATTAATATATAGATTGGTAGGGATGTATATATGGAATTTCAGTGCTGGAGAGTTTGGTAATAAATAATACCTAATAACATTCATTTTTATAATATAACAGATTCTGTATAATTGGACATTATGTATTTTTCATCAAAAATGAATGCACACTATGTTTGTAATAATCTACTACATAAATGGCAATTTCTGTGTGTATATATAACCAGTTGGTGTCTACACATGTTAAGCTAATATTCAGAAACAGGACTGGCTAATTGGATTTCAATAAAAATCAGTAATGGAACCCCTGGGAACATTCTGCAAATTCTAAATAAATTGCCTCAGTGCCCTTAATCATTGGTGTGGTGCTTTCATTTTTAAGGGGTCCACCAATGCAATTTTTGCCTGCCTCTTTCTTAGGCGAAACTCATCCCTGTATATACATATGTGGGGGTTTGTGTGTCAATAAACATTGTATATATAAGTATGTATGTAAATAAGCATAAGTGTATGTGTAAATAAGAATTGTGTGTGTATGTATATATTTATATATGTAAATAAGCATTGTGTATATATACATATGATGTAAATAAGCATAAGTGTATGTGTAAATAAGAATTGTGTGTGTATGTATATTTATATATGTAAATAAGCATATGTAAAATAAGCATAAGTGTATGTGTAATAAGAATTGTGTGTATGTATATATTTATATATGTAAATAAGCATTGTGTATATATACATATGTATGTAAATAAGCATAAGTGTATGTGTAAATAAGCATTGTGTGTGTATGTAAGTATGTATATACATTTGAAAGTTTTCTTGTATCATTCATGAAAGCAGAAATTGACAATACAAATATTTTATCTTTTTGTCCTGATGATGATCAGAGACGCATGACTGGTACTTATTTATCTTTATTTTATTCATCGTCACCCTCATATATTTTTCACTTTCAATCATTTTCTTCAGCATATATATATATATATATATATATATTTATAAATTTTTGGGGGGTACATAATTTTATTAATGCTTTAAAAAGACCTAAAAGATTCATTGTATGGAAAAAAAAAATATTATGTTTTTTTTGTTTTGTTTTTTTACAATAGAAGGTGGGGGTAAAGGAAATGCATGCAACTTGTTTTTATTTTCCCTCCCCCCCCCTTCTATTGTAAAAAAACAAACATAATATATTTTTTTTCATGCAATGAATCTTTTAGGTCTTTTTAAAGCATTAATATATATATATATAGGTAGATATATGTAGTATATTAGGAAAAATGAAAAAACACAGGTTTAAATGGGTTAAGTGGTGAGTTTATTGGCCATTTAAACCTGTGCTTTTTCATTTTTCCTAATATACTACATACCGTCGGATTCACTTCCTTTCTTCACATAGATATATGTGTATGTATGTAAATAAGTATTGTATATATTATTTGGATGTATATGCAACTCATGAATAATTAAATGTCATATTGATCTCTAATCCTAATTCAACTGCAGCATTTTCATGGGTTCAGCAAATATTCTTTTATTGTTTAAATGTGATATATATATATATATATTTATTATCCATTTTTTCACATGCAATGATCACGTCATCAGCTTTCGTAAACAAACGCACATACTAAAATTAATGGTTTAAACATTACATTCACTATACACTTAACATTTTTCATTTTTCTCCCTCACAAAAAATTTCTGTAACAGTGTCCTGATGATGATTTAATACCGAAATACTTAAGTATAGACACAAAAAATTGTTTCCTCTGATCGTAACATCCTGTGTTTGTTATATTTTTTGAAAATATTTTCTTCATATATATATATATATATATATATATATATATATACTGATTGCTTTAATCTTGTAGGTTCTGATATGCAAGAAGTTATTGGAACAGCTACAGCTCTTTATCTTCTCTCCAATGGAAAGTAAGTCCAAATAATATCTATCTACATTTCTGGTTTTGTTTTTTTTGTTTAATGGCATATCAACACCATGGGTTATTTAATGCGAAATCTTGTTTTTTTTTGTTGTTTTTTTTGTATATATGATTTGTAACACAATAGTTTGTAGATAAATCAATAAACCATCCTCATTTTTCTATTTTTCACTCTCCCTCATTTTTAAGGTTTAAGGAACTGATTTGTCATGTGACCAACAGACACATGATGTGGGAAGTCACATCCCCAAACCCAGGGGAGACAATTATGTTTGTCTCCCTACAGTGCTAATGCGCTTGGGAAAGGCATGAATCTAGTCTTCTTTGATGTGACCTTGTCTTGACCACTTGCCTATGTAGATGAGTACTTCAGCTAATATCTTAGTCGTCGGGCGGCCTAATGTCGGTATCAGCCAGTCAGCAAGGGAGTCTATCCCCTTTTCAATAGCGCTAGACCAAGGAGATTGTTTTAGCATCTGAGGTGGAGTGCCACACCCACCATCAGCTCCTTACTTTACCGCACAGCTCCCTGTGCTACTCATACGCTGAGTTGGCAAGGACCGGTATCGAACTAGGAACCTTGTGGTTTCTAGCCGAACGCTCTACCGACTGAGCTAAATTTTTAATTTTTTAAATTTTAAATTTTTTTATTGAATTGAATAATGTTATCCCTTCATAGAAAAAGAGGAAAGTTTAAGGGGCTGAATTGTCATGTGACCAACAGGCATATGACCTGGGAAGCCTCACCTCCAATCCCAGAGAAACAATTACGTTTGTCTCTCTTTCCTTGGGAAAGGCATGAATCTAATCTTCTTTGATATGGCCTTGTCTCTGTTTCAAGTCTTGACCATTTACCTTATGTAGATAGGTAAGTAAGTAAAGTCGTCAAAGTGGCCTAAAGTCAGTATCAGCCAGACAGCGAGGGAGTCTATCCCCTTTCCATCCTCACTTTATCACACAGATCCCTGTTCTACTCATATGTTGAGTTAGCGATTGCCAGTATCATACCCAGAACCTTGTGATTCCTAGTCAGACGCTCTACCAATTGAGCTAAACAAATACTTCAGCTAATGTAAACTTTTTTTTTTTTCTTTTATCCATGTTTTTTTTTTTTATTGAACTGAATAACAGATTCAGAAACACATTGGTGTTATCCCTTCATAGATAATTGGCTAAAAAAGGAATGTTTAAGGGGCTGAATTGTCATGTGACCAACAGACATATGACCTGGGAAGCCACACCTCCAATCCCAGAGAAGACAATTATGTTTGTCTCCCTTTTGTGCTAATGGCTTTGGGAACAGTATGAATCTAAGTTCTTTTGATGTGGCCTTGTCTGTGTTCCAAGTTTTGACCATTTACCTTACGTAGATAGGTACTTCAGCTAATATAGACTATTTTTTTCTTCATGTTTTTTCTATTTTTTTTTATTGAATTGAATCACAGATTGAGAAATGAATTAACTTGACTGATTTTTTATTTCAGACTTCCTTTGTGGGGAGGTGTCCTGATTACAATCACCGACACTTTCACCTTTCTACTGCTTGACAAATATGGACTGAGAAAGTTAGAGGCCTTTTTTGGTTTATTGATAGCAACAATGGCAATTACATTTGGCTATGAGGTAAGAAGCCCACCTGTTGTTTTATTATTGGATATACAGTGATAAAAATACTGACAATGGCCAATTGTAAGCTAACTGATCTATATAATGAACAGCATGACTTTTTCTTTGAGTCTCTTTCTATCTTTTTCTGTAACATTTGCATTTATTTATGTATGCCTTTCTATTGGTCTCTTCCTTCCTTTCTTTGTAACATTTTCTATGATGAGAGTGTAGTATCTGCGCAACATACTTAGAATCAAAGTGTTGTTCCCTGGCACTTGCATTTATTTATGTACGCCTTTCTATTGTTCACTTTCTTTCTTTTTCATAACATTTATTGTGATGAGAGTGTAATATCTGCACACCCTACTAAGTGTTTCTCCCATTCTGTATGCCTTTCTTTTGGTCTGTTTTTTTTCTTTCTTTTTATAACATTTATTATGATGAGTGTTGTATCTGCACACCCTACTTAGGATAAAATTTTTGCCCCCTGGCACTTCTTGGACCAATATGTAGCATCTATGCCTATGAAAATTTAATCATATATGTTTTAAAAAATTCCAATGACCCCTTTGACCCAGACACCGTTCCAATGACCTACAAATGACCTAGACCTGTCCAATGACCCCATTCAGATGATCTTCAATGACCTTGTTTGACCATTGGAACGGGGTCTGGTGGTCATTGGAACTCTCTGTCATTAAAAACGGTCGAGATCATTGGAACGGTTCTTAGGTCATCAAACGGGGTCATTTGGAGGTCATTAAAAATGGTCTAGGTCAAACGGGGTCATTGGGACGGTATCTATGTCAAATGGGGTCATTGGAACGGTCCTTAGGTCAAATGGTCATCGGTGGTCATTGGAATGGTCTCTGGGTCATCGGGGTCATTGGAATGGGGTCTTTATGTCAAACGGTCTCTAGTTCAAATGGGGTCATTGTTCAGGTATAGGTCAAATTGGAGGTCATTGATATGGTGTCTGGGGGTCATTGGAACGGTCTCTGGTCATTGGGGGTCATTGGAACGGTCTCTGGGTCAAATGGGGTCCTTAGGTCAAATGGTCATCGGAACGGTCTCTGGGGGTCATTGAAACGGTCATTAGGTCATTGGAGGTCATTGAACGGTCTCTGGATCAATCAAGGTCATTGGGGGTCATCGGAACTGTCTGGGTCATTGGGGATCATTGCAATGGGTCCTTAGGTCACTGGGTCATTCGGGGTCATTGAAACGGTCTTATGGGGGTCAATTGAAACGGTCGTTAGGTCAAATGGTCTCTGGGTCATTCGGGGTCATTGGAACGGTCTCTGGGTCAAATGGGGTCCTTAGGTCAAATGGTCATTGGTCAGGTATAGGTCAAATGGGGTCATTGGAGGTCATTGATATGGTGTCTGGGTCATTGGAACGGTCTCTGTGTCATTGGGGGTCATTGAAACGGTCTCTGGGTCAAATGGGGTCCTTAGGTCATCGGAACGGTCTCTAGGTCATCGGAACGGTCTCTGGGTCAATCAACGGTCTCTGGGTCAATCAAAGTCATTGGGGGTCATCGGAACTGTCTGAGTCATTGGAGGTCATTGAAATGGGTCCTTAGGTCAAAGGGGTCCTTAGGTCAAACGGTGTCTGGGGGTTATTGGAACGGTCTCTGGGTCATTGGGGGTCATTGAAACGGTCTCTGCGTTAATGGGTCTTAGGTCAATTGTCACGAACGGTCTCTGGGTCATGGGGGTCATCGGAACGGTCTCTGGGTCATTGAACGGTCTCTGGGTCAATCAGGGTCATTGGGGGTCCTTAGGTCAAATGGTGTCATTGGAGGTCATTGAACGGTCTCTGGGTCAATCAGTCATTGGGGGTCATCGGAACATCAAATGGGTCTTAGGTAAACGGTGTCTGGGGGTCATTGAAACGGCTCTGGTCAAATGGGGTCCTTAGGTCATCGGAACGGTCTCTGGGTCAATCAGGGTCATTGGGGTCCTTAGGTCAAATGGTGTCATTGGAGGTCATTGAACGGTCTCTGGGTCAATCAAAGTCATTGGGGGTCATCGGAACATCAAATGGGGTCCTTAGGTCAAACGGTGTCTGGGGGTCATTGAAACGGTCTCTGGGTCAAATGGGGTCCTTAGGTCATCGGAACGGTCTCTGGGAGTCATCGGAACTGTCGGGGGCATTGGAACGGTCCTCTGGGTCAATCAAGTCATTGGGGGTCATCGGAACGGTCTCTGTGTCATTGGGGTCATTGGAACGGACTTAGGTCAAATGGGTCCTTAGGTCAAACGGTGTCATTGGGGTCATGGAACGGTACTTAGGCTCAAATGGTTCTGGGCATTGGAACGGTCTCTGTGTCATTGGGGGTCATTGAAACGGTCTCTGGGTAAATGGGGTCCTTAGGTCATCGAACGGTCTCTAGGTCATCGGAACGGTCTCTGGGTCAATAACGGTCTCTGGGTCAATCAAAGTCATGGGGTCATCGAACTGTCTGAGTCATTGGAGGTCATTGAAATGGTCTTAGGTCAAATGGGGTCCTTAGGTCAAACGTGTCTGGGGGTCATTGGAACGGTCTCTCTGGGTCATTGGGGGTCATCGGAACGGTCTCTGGGTCATTGAACGGTCTCTGGGTCAATCAGGGTCTTTGGGGGTCCTTAGGTCAAATGGTGTATTGGAGGTCATTGAACGGTCTCTGGGTCAATCAGTCATTGGGGGTCATCGGAACATCAAATGGGGTCCTTAGGTCAAACGGTGTCTGGGGTCATTGGAACGGTCTCTGGGTCATTGGGGGTCATTGAAATGGGTCCTTAGGTCACTGGGTCATTCGGGGGTCATTGAAACGTCTATGGGTCAATTGAAACGGTCGTTTTAGGTCAAATGGCTCTGGGTCATTCGGTCATTGGAACGGTCTGGGTCAAATGGGGTCCTTAGGTCAAATGGTCATCGGGAACGGTCTCTCTGTGTCATTGGGGGGTCATCGGAACGGTTTCTGGGTCATTGAACGGTCTCTGGGTCAATCAGGGTCATTGGGGGTCCTTAGGTCAAATGGTGTCATTGGAGGTCATTGAACGGTCTCTGGGTCAATCAAAATCATTGGGGGTCATCGGAACATCAAATGGGGTCCTTAGGTCAAACGGTGTCTGGGGGTCATTGAAACGGTCTCTGGTCATTGGGGGTCATTGAAACGGTCTCTGGGTCAAATGGGGTCCTTAGGTCAAATGGTCATTGGTCAGGTATAGGTCAAATGGGGTCATTGGAGGTCATATAGGTATAGGTCAAATGGGGTCTGGAGGTCATTGGAACGGTCTCTGTGTCATTGGGGGTCATTGAAACGGTCTCTGGGTCAAATGGGGTCCTGGGTCATTGGGGTCATTGGAATGGTCACTGAACGGTCTCTGGGTCAATCAAGGTCATTGGGGGTCATCGGAACTGTCTGGTCATTGGGGTCATGGAACGGTCTCTGGGTCAATCAAGGTCATTGGGGGTCATCGGAACTGTCTGGGTCATTGGGGGTCATTGGAATGGTCATTGAACGGTCTCTGGGTCAATCAAGGTCATCGGGGGTCATCGTAACGGTCTGGGTCATATTGGGGGTCATTGAAATGGGTCCTTAGGTCAAATGGTCATTGGAATGGTCTCTGGGTCAAATGGGGTCATTGAAATCGGTCGAGTTCATTGGAATGGTCTCTGGGTCAAATGGGGTCATTGAAATCGGTCGAGTTCATTGGAATGGTCTCTAGGTCAAATGGTCATCGGGCGTCATTGGAACGGTCTCTAGGTCATCTGGGTCAAATGGGGTCATTAAAACAGTCTAGGTCAATTGGGATCATTGGTGGTCAATTGGGACGGTCTCTAGGTCATTGGACAGGTCTATGTCAAATAGGGTCATTGGGACGGTCTCTGGGTCATTAGAACGGTCTCTAAGTCAAATGGTCATTGGGGGTCATCGTAACGGTCTCTAGGTCATCTGGGTCAAAGTGTCATTAAAAAAACTGTCTAGATCATTTGACCTAGACCTGACAGGGGTCATTAAAACGGTCTAGGTCAAATGGGTAATTTAAAGAATTTTCTTTCATAACTTTCCACTTTTAACTTTTTGCCTACCAAATTTCTCTCACAGCTGTAGCATATTTCCTTGGTATTTTCTATTACTGATTCTATTCAAATAAAGTAGAAAAGTTCTTAAGCTGACCAGGATACTTTCATAGAATGTGTCTATAAGACATAAATAATGAGAATGGAATCAACTGTTTTTCCTATAAATAATATCTTATGGAACTTGTTAATTCAACTTTGCAATTGCTAATTATTCAGTTCGCTTGTGTCTTTGCTTAGTAAACCTTTTTCCCTATCCTTAATGCTTATTGTTTCTTTCTGTTATTTCTCTGTTAACTCTGATACTCGAGTTACAACAGTAGAAAAGCAAGTGTTTTTAATGTTTCGTTTTTTTTGTTTTTTTTAGTATGGTACTGCTGCTCCAGATCAAATAGAAGTTTTAAAAGGATTATTCATCCCTTACTGTTCAGGTTGTGGTTCCACCCAACTGACATTTGCAGTTGGGATTATTGGGGCTGTCATAATGCCCCACAATATATTTTTGCATTCTGCTTTAGTCAAGGTAAGTGTTGTGGGTGGGTGCATTTCGATTTGGTGAAGAGGATCTTTGTTAGTTGTCAGTATTAAATTATGTTAAAAAATAAACATGTAAAAAAATTGCCAAAAACAATCACAGTAATTGAGAATGTATAGATTACATTCGGACATACATACACACAACTGCCCTTTATATATGTATAGATTACATTCGGACATACATACACACAACTGCCCTTTATATATGTATAGATTACATTCGGACATACATACACACAACTGCCCTTTATATATGTATAGATTACATACAGACATACATACACACTTTATATATGTATAGATAGATTTCAACTTGAAATGATAAAATCCTTTTGATATATTGTTTTCTGCTTTCAGTCTCGAGATGTGGATCGAGCTAACAGCAAGAAAGTGAAAGAAGCAAATATGTATTACTTCATCGAAGCATCCATTGCTCTTCTTGTGTCTTTCATCATCAACCTGTTTGTAGTTTCGGTGTTTGCTGAAGGATACTATGGCAAAAATACAACAGTAGTGGTAAGTATGAATATAGGACAAAATGATCCACAGCCTATATAGTCCCACTGTTGGATAGGCTCTTTCTTCTTTCTCTTTCTTTTCTTTTCCTTTTTCTTTTTTCTTAATTTCTTCTTTTCCTTTTTTCTTTTTTTTCTTTTTCTTTTTCTTTTTTTCTTCTTATTATTTCACTTCAGTGTTAGCTGATGGTATTTCACTGGAGGCTGAGTGACAACAAGTCTCTTCAGGTTTCCAGGACTCTTCTGAGTATTCTTGCCGATTGCAGCAATGCAGTAGTTTGGATTGTCTCAATTCTTTGTCTTTTTCCAAGTTTATTGGGGCCATTCCAAGTGCACCAACTACAATTGGTATCACTTTCACTCTCATATTCCACAGCTTTTTCAATTCTCTGGCAAGGTCCAGGTACTTATCCATCTTTTCATTTTCCTTCAGCTTCACCCTGTGATCTGCTGGAATCACAAAGTCCACAAGTTGACATGTTTTCTTATTTTGTTAATCAGCACTCGGATTATTATTATTATTATTATTTGTCTGATTTTTTTTTTTTAGATGAGGCTTGATAATTTGTATTATTTAGATTTTCGGACTGTTGTTCTCATATTTATTGTTATATACACAACATTTTGGGCAATGTGTCCTTTGGCCTTCTTCAGTTGTTTCATGTCGAACTCTGCAACCTTTTCATCAAACTTGGGAGTCTTCATGTCGTAGTCCAGTTGGACATGTGGTACAACAGATATAAGGGTTGGTTTAATACAGTTCTAAGTGACAATCATCTGTAGTTTGCAGATTTAATCCTGACTATGGGCGATAATAACAGAATACTTAAACTAGCTTAACACTTATATCCAGTCATGGTTAATGGAATGATAACAATCTACCCTAATTGATTAAATAAAGAGTTTGGTTCCCTCAAGAGAACCTTAATTATATTACACTTATATTCTAACTCTCAGACTGCCCTGTCGGCTTTGGTGTTAGAATGCACCAACTGCACCTCTGCAGAAGAGTAAGACTCCCCCAAATGGGGTCACCTGTTGGCCATGGGTGGCGATCCATGATGCTTAAGGACGGAGTCTTGGTGGATAAGCAGTCCATGACCTGCAACTCCACTTGGACCCTTACTTAGGCTAGACGGGCAGTCGGAGAGGCCCTCTCCAATCAATCGGCTGGTCATGTCAAGCCCTAGCACCTATATGATTGCCCCCAACCCTATTGCCCTTATGCCAAGCCCCAACCCTTTTTACCATATGGGTGCTAGAAGGCATGGCTGAGGGTCTACATGTCCTGGGAATGATGTTAAACTCTAACTGATGGTCAGGTTCCAGTTTTGGAGGTTTGGGGAATGTGGAACACCCCTTCATTGCTCCCTGGTCCACTCTGACCCGGAGTGGTCGTACCTGTTAGGGTCCCATCTATGGGTTAAATAAAAAAATGTATTTATAAAACAAAATTGTGTATCCAATAAGAATGAATTTATTTCGAAACTTTATCGGTGTAGCGTTAGTTTGTATTCGCCTGGTGGAGTTGTCTGCCCCTTTTAGTTTGCTGGGTGCCCGCTAGGGCACCATAGTATTTAAGCGCCAGATTCAAACCCTTTCGCTCTCTTTTCCTGTTTCAGCAACTATGAGCCACATGGGGTAGATTTTACCTAACCCCTCTCGTTGGGGCTCCGCCCCCCTTACATTACTGTAAGTTATTCACAGCATGGACTATCGCTAGTCTCATGTCTGTACTCATATATGTATATCTGTATCATTCATGAATGCGTCTTTATCTTTATTTGTGTACCCCTTTTTGTATGTACTCTTTTACTATGTACGTTGTATCTACTGTCATCCATGTGCTGTGTATATTAAATGTTTTGTCCGTTAACCTTCGTCGGAGTTATTTGTATGCAAAGTATCTAATAACTTTAAACCAACGCTATATCGGCATTAAATGACCCACTGAGGTTGATATGCCGTAAAACAAACCAAACTAACTCTCAGAATATATGGGTTTCAAAAAGGAAAGGAATGAAGGAAGACAGAAACATCAAGAGGAGGGAGGAGAGAGATAGTGAGAGGAGAGGTAGATGAGAATAGTGAGAAGGGAAATGGTGAAGGAGAAGCAAATAGAGAGAGTGAGAAGAGAGGCAGATGGAAATATTGAGAGAGGAAACAGTGAAGGAGAAGCAAATAGAAAAGGGAAGGTGAGAGGAGAGATAGGTGAAAATATTGAGAGAGGAAACACTGAAGGAGAGGCAGATGGAGAGAGAGTGAGAAGAGAGGCAGATAATTTCGGTTAATGTTGATACACCTAGTCATCAACCACACAAAAGTGCTGAAGACATTTTAAAAAATAAGAGTCTCAGGGTTTTTACTATTGACAACTTGTCACGGCTTCATTTACTTTGGCCCTATCTTGGGCTAGACAGGCGGTCGGAGAGGCCCCCTCCGATCAATCGGCTGGTCACGTCAAGCCCTAGCACCTATATGATTTTCCCAACCCTATTGCCCTTATGGCAAGCCCCAACCCCTTTTTATCATATGGATGCTAGAAGGCGGTGACTGCGGGTCTACATGTCCTGGGAATGACGTTAAACTATCTGATGGTGAGGTTCCAGTTTTGGAGGTTTGGGGAATGTGGTGCACCCCTTCATCACCATTGCTCCCTGGTCCACTCTGACCTGGAGTGGTAGTACCTGTTAGGGTCCCATCTATGGGTTAAATAGAAAAACGTATTTATAAAAAAATTGTATTATCCATTAAGAATTGATTTATTTCAAAACTTTATTGGCATTAAATGACCCACTGAGGTTGATATGCCGTAAAACAAAACAAATCAAACCAAACACCTTCATTTATATTGATGTTGGGGTGGCGGGGATGAAACTTAACTTTCAAACTAAGTTAAGTAGACCCTAACTGTGGCCATAGGAATGTACAGACAGGGAAGTTAGAGGAAGAAATTAGAGAAATAAAGAAGAAAGAAGAAATAAAAAGGTAGAAACAATTTTTAAAAAAGATGGATAAAGAAGAAGAAAGAGTTAAAGAAGAAGAGAAAAGAAAGAAGTAATAAAGAAGAAGAAAAAATGTATACAAAGAAGGAAAAGAAAAAGTGAAAGAAAGGGTATGAAGAAGAAATGAAAGAGATGCTTGTTGTGTGTCATGGTTATCGTCATAGGAAATGGACAAGGCGATTCGAGTTCAAGCTTGGTGCTGGTGGCACTCCCTCTCACTTTGTGTATATTGCGACTGACTCCTAATTGGAAATGATTAGATCCACACTGTCAATGCACCAACTATCTGGATATTACAAGTTTCAAATTGGATGTGGGGTTGAGTCTCCATAGCATAGTAGTTAACATGCTGGACTGTGACATCATAGTAAGTGAGTTCAAACTCGTATTTTGCTAGTATGTTCACTTTCAGACTAATACCCTCATCCTCCCCATCTATGGGTTTAGTAGTACCACTACTGTTCTTCTACAAAGATGGCTTTTGAGTTAAATAACCCACTTTCAGACTAATAATCTTGGGACAGTTGTAAAACCCCTCATTGCCACCCAGATATGGGTTAAATTGGTATTTGCTGCATGGGAAACAGCTCATCCTCCATATGAACCTGCCCAGGCTATGTAGTTAAAAAAAACTAAAAAAAAACTTTGACACTACTCCATCGTTTCTCGTAGATGGAAGGCTGCCAACAAAATGGGTTAAATATTACCACTACTTTTCTTCTACAAAGACGGCTGTAGTGAGAGAGGAGACCTACCTCGTGCAACACAGTGTGACAGAGAGAGTGGCGGGCGTGAAGACTTGCTGTATTCTCAAAGGAAGCGGGCTAGGCTTTGCCTGGCATGTAGGACTGACCTAGAGTTGAATCCACTTCCTTCAGAATGTGAGAGCTGTGGACGATCAGTGAAATAAGAAATAGCATAGTGGCCCGGATGTAGGTGGTCGTGCCGTGCTGACGAGTGTCGCACATACTGCATGGACAATTATGAGTGAGGAGCCCGGATGTGGTGAAATTGAGGTGTATTTAAAGGACTTATTCTCACAGACCAGGGAGAACAACTGCAGTAGTATTTTGTTGTCGAGACGAGCGGGACAAAGAAATAATTTTGGATATTGGATTTTGTAGCGTGATACAGTTGGGAATGTTTAGACTGTCGATTGGAACCTTGCGTCAGACTTGACTGTGACCCCCCCCAACACACATACACACACTGATTAGAACGGATCTGGCATTAATTAACCCACGAAGGTTGATATCTTATTATAATGGAGATTGTGTGTTTTTCTGTCTGTAACCGAAACTATATTACTACTCAAGTCACAATTTCCTTAGTTATTGACATCACATTCTCCACGATATTAATTTTATTTAAATCTCAATTATTAATAAAATTGTTGTACATTATTAATACTGTTAACCATATCTACATATTAACAACATGCAATTATATTTATATGTACAACAAAATAGCGGTTTATAGTGTGAACAGGAAGGCTAATTTGCATATTGATATTAAAAATGTGATTTTATTAAATATGTGCTTAGTATTATTGATTTTTAACTGTTTGGATTTATTTTAATGAATATAAGCAAACATCTCTTCAATGAATCTTAAATGAAATCCATTAACAAGAAAAAATAACTGTCATTTTATTCTTTACTTCCTATTTTAACTAAATACTTAAATTAGAAAAAATAACAATGAAAGATGGGAGTGATGGAAGAGTAAGTTTCAGTTGTTCTATTTTTCTATTATACCTCCCTCTGTTTCAAATCATTTTATCTGCATTCTTATTTAGTTTCATTAGCCTTTCTAATTTAATACAATACTTTATTACATTAAAACTTAGATACTTGCACCCGGAGGGTGCATATATTTGCTAGTGCCATTAAACATAGAAACCAAACCAAACCAAAACAAATTGGACATTTATACTTCTGATTAAAGCAGAGATCTCTCTATTTTGACCATCCAGGTGCTAAAGAAATTTTTAAAAAAATGTCCTTATCAATTAGTACAATGACTTTGATCTCCCAATTTTTTAGCTTCAATTTAATACTATCATGCACATACTATACACACATATCCATGTACATACATATACATACATATACGTTATGCCTATATGCATACATATTGTACATATACAATTATTATTGTACATACATATACATATTTTTTAAATTACTTCAATTGTTTTCTTTTTCTTTTTACAGTATGAGAACTGCATAAAGAACAATATTTCATACATTGATGATCTTAATGTAAGTATCTATTCTAAATGATTGGACTAATTAACCAATAAGCACCCCAGCTGGGAGCTGTTTTGCTTTTCACCGTAAACTCCTGGTTGTTTGTTTACAAACAACAGACTTTTTTTTTTTGCATTAGAATTTCACTGTAAGATTTTTTTAAAGTTTGTTCATGTATATTTACAACCCAAAAGCACGTTTTTATGCTAAAATAGTTTTCGATTTTAATTTAAAAAAATTAGTTATTTCATATTGTTGTTGTTAATTTAATAGGATTTTTTTTTAAAGTTTTAAAAACTCTAAATGAAAGACACGTTTTTATATTAAAATAGTTTTTATTTAATCAGAAGAAAATGCAGATATGTTTATTTAATTGAAAATAGTTTTTATTTACAAAATATTTTTTATGTTTATTCAGATAAAAGGATGTTGGAACCAAGTAACCAATAAATGACTATTTTTTTTTTCAAAACTATTTTTTGGTCCAAATGATCTAATCTACATAAGGCCTGTGCTAGGGTCTCATCCCCACCCTCAATTCTATAATATAGGGCAACCCATTTTGCTACATGTCAATTTTCATAAAGTAGTAAAATCGGTGAGTGGCCTATTGTTGGTATCTGCCGGATAGCGAGGAAGTCTATCTCTTTTTCACTTGCGCTAAACCAGGAAAATTGTTTCTGAGGTGGAGTGTTACACCTACTATCAGCTCTCCACTTTCCTGCAAATACAACCTATGCTACTCATGCGCTAAGTTGACAAGGGCCGGTATTGCACCCAGAACGTTGTGGTTCCAAAGTGGATGCTCTACTGACTGAGCTAAAATGAACACCCACTCTACTACATGTCAATTTTCATAAAGTAGTATTCATAGAAAATATATGAAACCCGCCCTTCCGGAGACCTCTAGTAGATTTGCCCCTCCTGGGTAGTACAAGCCAGCCAAGGATTTGGTTATTTCCTTCTCTTTCTTTGGTGACAGGATATGTCACAAGGTTTGTTTAATGCAGGGAGAACCCAGGAAGCAAGCCTTCCACAGGGTAGGTGAAAAAATTCTCTATGTCCCCATTGGTATTCCTTTTTATGAGGGTACCTGATATGTCAGGCTGTAACCCAACCCTTACCTCTTTTAAACAATGGGGGCAGGTGCTGCCTTAAAAGGCAATGCTCTGAGACTGGATGTCCCCATTGGTATTCCTTTTTATGAGGGTACCTGATATGTCAAGCTGTAACCCAACCCTTACCTCTTTTAGACAATGGGGGGCAGGTGCTGCCTTGAAAGGCAATGCTCTGAGACTGGATGTATTTGTACCTCTAAGCTGAAAGGCTGAGAAGCGATAATGACCAATCTGACTTTCTGTTTTTTTTCTTTCTTTCTTTCATTCATAGTTTATCAGTCCTTCTAAGATGAGAATGTAGTAACTGTGTGCCTTGTTTAGGTTAAAAGTGTCACATCTCAGTCTAGGACAATGGTTCTCAACCTTTTTTTACCTATTGACCCCTTTTTAGTCCTATTTTACTATGGTGGACCCCCCATAGCCATTTGTTGTTTAAAAATCCCATTGTATTTTTATAGTTAAATACATTTTACTTGCCTGGGTCCCAAAAAATGTTATATGGTCCCCGGGGGTCCATATGGACCCCGGTTGAACATAATTAAAACAACACAATAATCATCACTTTGAATATTGGTTATCATTCCTTATCTTATATTTTTCCATGCTTCCAATACAACCAAAAAAGTTTCCCAACATGTATCTATTTTTCTATATAATTGCTAATTTGGTTGATGAATTTTTTATTAAATGCTGTGGCAGTTTTTGTATATCCATGTAATACCATTTTGTTGATATGTTCAACATATCGAACTTCCGGTTTCAACCGGGGATCCAGTGAGCTTCAGCCGCTGGACCTTACAACTTAACATCGTTAATCCCTGGGAGCCATCTCCCCAGGCAACACCTGCCCCCTTGATTTAAAGGGGCAGGGCTAGGTTTATTGCCCAGTGTCTGAGCCCCCGCCCTGAAGGGGAATGCCGACGGGATCAACGCATTTTTTGTGCCTACCACCCATGAGCTTCAGTTTATGGATGGGCCCACATAAAAGTGTCCTTGTGTCACGCCCTTATAAGTGGGATGAGAGGCAAATACATATCCATATAATACCAGCTTGCTGCCATATTGTTGAGGAAGTGTTGAACCTTGTTGTTACAAAGTCCCAAGAACACTTGTGGACATTTTTGACATCCATGCATGACTTGCCATGTATTTCCATCAATTGGCGATGAATTTTAATTGGTTTAATACCTTTTATGTTCAAAAACCAAATAACTGCACAAATTTCACTCTTAGTGGTTGGGTCAGTCTTTTTCTCCATCAGAAACGATGGTCTGTTTATACAATGATTGAGCGCACATCTTTTTATAAAGAAAATTGGTGGAGACCAGCAAAGACCAAAATTTAAATTACAGTCAAGTCATTCTGGAAGCACCATTTTTTGTTAGATCACCAAAGTTAAGCAGCAATAAGCCTGTTCAATACTTAAATTTTTAAAAAGTAAATTTATTCTTTTTTTGTTTTATTCCAGTCTACAATCACAGAGGTTGATATTCTGCGAGGGGTAAGTTTGTTTATATATATTTCTCTCTCTCTCTCTCTCTCTCTCTCTCTTTTTTGTGGCTGGAATCATGAACATTTTTTATATATTTTTATACATTTTTGTATATATTTTTACAACAAACTCTTTTGAGTTTTCTTGTGGATTATAATGCTTCTGATTTTTTAAAATAAGATTTATTTTATTTTTAACCCAGAATATGCATTTTCAAAATGAAAAAAAAATTCTGGCTCCGAACATGAACGTTCGTTTGTACCCCTCCTATTTTTAATGGTTTACTTATTCCGTCTCTCCATCATAAATATTTCGCACTTGAAGAGACCGCTTTATTAGAAGGTCGAAACAGATTCTGTCAGCGAACTAATAACATCATTTGTTTTTTCAAAAAATGTTTAATTCATACTGTTGGATTCACTTCCATTTACTTCATATATATATATATATATATATAATATATATACACACAAGGTATGTCATAAAAGTATCAAGATTGAGCTGTATTTATGAAGATAGAAATGAACAATGAATAGAACGTTAATTTTTTCAGAATACAATGTGTGTCAAAAAGTACAAAAAATCTCAATATTTTTTTGACACATCTTATATATATATAATATATATATATATATATATATATAAGAGTGTCAAAAAAATATTGAGATTTTTTGTACTTTTTGACACACATTGTATTCTGAAAAAATTAACGTTCTATTCATTGTTCATTTCTATCTTCATAAATACAGCTCGATCTCTCTCTCTCTATATATATATATATATATAATATGTATTGGTTGGCAGCCTTTCATCTGCTGAGAGACGATGGAGGATAAGCTGTTGCCCATGCAGCAAATCCCCCCTCTCCACACTGCCGCTGTGATCCAAAAGAAAGGTAAGGTACCAATACAGTTTTGCAATGGTAGTGTCACAGGAGTTGATGGGTAGCACTAGATTTCAGCATCACACCACCTTAGGGACTCCGGCTCCTGAATGTGTGTGTGTGTGTATATATATGTGTATATATATATATATATATATATATATTATCAAATTTATATATATAGTGGTACCTTGACTTACAAGTTCCCCAACTTATGAATTTTCAGAGTTATGGGCTCAATCGATTTTTTGCTTTATGTTGAGAGCTAAAATTCATAATTCCTTACATTCTATTTTATTATGTTTTATACAATACAGTGCTATTTTTCTTATTTAAAAAAAAAACATAACAAAAAAAATTAAGGTATTTTGGAGGGGGGACTGGAACAGATTAATGGTAGATATTTGTAATGGAGAAAATTGATTTGATATACAAGAAGATTTAGTGGAACAAATTAGAATTGCAAGTCACAGTGCCACTGTATGTGTATATATATATATATATATAAATAATAAGTGCAAATGACAGTTTGTCAGATTTTTTTTCAACTTTACTCCTAGAGGCCATACTCCAACATATCATACCATTTTGGAATTAGGCTGACTCTATGAGCAAATTAAAAACATTCCGGGCCAAATTCAGATCTACAATCCTGAAATTTTTTACTTGATTTTCCAAATAAAAATCAAGTAAAAAATGCCTTCCATGAAATAGAAATAATTGTTTGTACAGAATGTAAGGGTTGACATGCATTAAATTGTCTTTAAATCAAGTGTCATTGTTAAGCCGAAGGACCAATCAAGAGCCCTCTGCAGGAATAGCTTGATTGCCATCAGATAGAGCATATTTTAAGCTAGTACATATATATATATACAGGGCGTGTCATAAAAGGATTGAGATTTACCAAGATAAAAATGAACAATGAATGTAATGTTAATTTTTTTCAGAATACAAGGGGTGTCATAAAAGTACCGAGTTTGAAGCTGTATTTACCAAGATAGAAATGAATAATGAATGGAACGTTAATTTTTTCAGAATACAAGGTGTGTCAAAAAGTACAAAAAATCTTGATACTTTTTTTTACACACCTTGTGTATGTATATATATATATATATATATATATATATATATATATATATATATATATATATGTAATAAGATATTTTTTTGAAGGCAAAATAATGCAAATTTATGTTGAAAAACATTTATTTAAGAGAAAAAAAGAAAATTTAAATAAATATGTTTTTCAACATAAATTTGCATTATTTTGCCTTCAAAAAAAATATCTTATTACATTTTATAATTAATGCTTCAAACACACTATAAAAACAAAAAAAAATCTTTCTATATATATATATATATATAATATCCCTTTCATGTAGATGAATATGAACATAAGTATTTTTTTTCTTATTCTGATTCAGATTTTGTTGCCCTCCTAAACTAGAAAAGGTGAATAATATGTTTGAATGTTTCAAAATAGTTTAATGAATTCAGTGAATAAGGCCTTAATTTAAACAGACCTTCTGCTGATTAGAAATAAAACATCAAAAAATGTCCGCTTCTCTAAAGATTCAGTCAATTACATTGCATTCACAAATATATATGCTCCTTCTCTCTCTCTCCATATTAAGAGTATTGTGTTGGTTAGCCTTTCATTCACAAGACCCATTGACAGAGGAACTTCTTAGAATCTGGCCTCTGGATCAAATCTAACAGACAAATCTATACCTAATTTTCTTTGGGTCTTTTTCTTTCTTTCTTTTTGGGTTTTTCTTTCTTTCTTTCATTTTTGGTTCTTTATCCTCTTTCTGTTTTTGTTTTTAGTTTCTTTCTTTGTTTTTTTTTTCTTTATTTTTGTTTGTTTTTACCTTTCTTTCTTTCTTTCATTCATTCTTTTTTGGTTTTTACTTTCTTGTTTTTTAACTTCTTTCTTTCTATTTTTTATCCCTGGATTTTCATCAATTTTCTTTTATTCTTCTTTTGATTTTTACCTTCTTTTTTCATGTTTTTTTTTTTTTACTTCTTTCTCTCTATTTTTATTTCTGGGCCTTTATCTTTCTTCTTTTTTTCTTTCTTTCTTTTTTCTTTCTTATCTTTCTTTCTTTTTTCTTTTCTTCTTTCTTTCTTTCTTTCTTTCTTTTTTCTTTTCTTTCTTTCTTTCTTTTTTTCTTTCTTATCTTTCATTCTTTCATTTTATTTTTTCATTCTTGGCTTTTATTTTTTTCATTCTTTCTTTCTGGGTTTTTACCTTCTCTTTTTCTTTCTTTGTATTTGGGTTTTTATTTTCTTTCTTTCTTTCTTTCCTTTTTGTTTTTTATGTATTTTCTCTCTGTCTTTCTATCTTCTTTCTTTCTTTCTTTCCTTTTTGGTTTTTATGTATTTTCTTTCTGTCTTACTATCTTCTTTTTCTTTCTTTTTTGGTTTAGATTAAACCTTTCATTCATTCTTTTTAGGTTTTTATCTTTCTTTCCTACTTTCATTATTTCTTTGTTTTTTCTTTTTAGTAAATTTTTTGCTTTAGTATTTTAACTCAGAGAGTGATCTTGTATATCACTCGTTTCATTATGAAAAGGTTATATTTATATATTTTTTATTTGTATCATTGAATGATTAGTTGGTTGGTTGGTTTATGGCATGTCAAACTTTGTTGGGTTATTTCATGTCAAAGTCATTTATTAAAGCAATTAAGTTTTCAAGTAACTCATAACAATCATTGCTAAAATATTGGTTTTATGATATCTAGTAAAGTAGTGCTCAGCCTAAAATATTGGGCTTATGATATTTGTGTTCATTAAAGGGTTTCAACTAAATAGTGAGGCCAAATGACAATTACTTGTGTTTCTTCCTATTATTTCTCTGTTAACTCTAAAATATTGGGCTTATGATATCTTGTAAAGTAGTGCTAAGCCTTTATTAATAAGAAAAATAGCATTATATTGTATAAAAATATAATAAAATAGAATGTAATGAATTATATACTATAATAATGTTTTAATGTTAATTTTTTATAAAGAATATTTTTCTTTGGCGTAATAAATGTTGAAACTGAAATGTTTTTAGTGAACTTATTAATATAAGCGTATCTGAAATTTTGTTCCTGAGATTTTAGCACTCAACACAAACCAAAAAAATCAACTGAGTGACAGCTAATAACTCGGAAAAACTCATAATTAGGTAGCATTGATTGGGCTGGGCTATACATATGCACGCACACACATTGGCAGTGAAAAGAGCCAGATAACAATGGAATTGTTTGGGGGAAATATTATGTTTTTTCTTTTTAAATGGACTCACCACTCTGGAGATGAAGTTTGTCCTTTTTGTTGATTGGCAAAAAAATTGAATTTCCTTTTTTTTTTAAATTATTCTGTGGAATTTCCCTGGGTCCTACTAGTATTTTAATACTTTTTTTCTCTTTTGTAGGGAGTATTTCTTGGATGTCAATATGGACTACCAGCTATGTATATTTGGGCTGTTGGTATCCTTGCTGCTGGACAAAGTTCGACAATGACAGGGACATATGCTGGTCAGTTTGTCATGGAGGTCAGTAGAAAAATTAATTCTTTTTACTCAGAATATTTCTTTAAAAAAAACTCTTATAGTATGTCTCACATACACAAACACACACATATATATATATATATATGTACACACACACATACACACATATATATATATATAATACATATATGCACACACACATACATACATATATATACATATATACATGCGCACACACACATACATACATATATATACATATATACATGCGCACACACACATACATGCATGCGCACACATACATATATATGTATATATATACATATATGCACGCGCACACACACACACATACATACATACATATATATAAATATATATACATATATATATACACAGAGTGTTCAGGATAAATTTGACATATTTATATTTGGTTATTTTTCTTGTAGGTTGGAAGTATTGATGCACTCTTCATATCATTTAAAAGCTTAGACCCTTCTTCATTCATATACATGATGACTGATAGAATGGATGACTGGAACCCCACATGAATCATGGAAGAAAATAACTTGTATCATGATAGTATGCGCTGGCCATCAAAATAAAGAGATTATAGTTGCTGCCCAATGCTCCCTGAACACTAAAAACAATCAGGCATGAACTGGAGAATTGCAATGGAGACTACGAGGCTGTGGCTAGAAGAAAGCAACATAACAGACGATCTGATTACATTCGTACAGCAGAATTTCTCGAAAATCTGCAGAAAAAAGTGTTGGAGTTCCCTCAGATGCATATGTGGAATTGCTAAACACTAGTCAAGCCCTGGATAACAGGGGTAGCTAATGGTAGGCCATATGTATGGCAGTAGGATTTGGCCCCCTGTTACACATCTGGGAAAAGTAAAAAATCATAGTTGGCGAATTTTTACGACTACACCAGTTTCAATGTTTGGCCTCCGAACTCCCAGATCTTAACCCTATGGATTATTATGTATGGGCTGCTGAAAAAGACACCAATTGCTGTCCCAGTACTACAAAAGCCCTGTTAATCAACAGAATTAAGGTAGTTTTTGAGACCCTTCCCAGCTTGCTCCAGCCTGCTGAGCAGGATTGAGGCTGATGTTGTAGATTTGCTTCTGAGCAAAAATCAAACTATATTTTTGGTACAAATAATGTTCAATATTTGTAAGATAATGATTTTTAAAAAATATTTGTCATATATGCAAGTGCCACATTGTGATTTTCCCACATATTGATCTTGCTATGAAAAAATCAGAAATCATTAATTCTTAACATCCTATACCACCTCATTCAGCCCGGCCGGAATTCACATTCATTTTCCTAATCTACCCCAAATGATAGCCTTTGTTTAAATGTAATATTAAACATATTTAGAAGTCTATGATTTAAGGGAAATAACAGGTAACTTTAGATGCAAAGATCATTTTTACCTATTTTTCTATATGGAAAACTCCAATGTAAAAAAAAAACCTTTTGAATAATTCACACCAGACATCAAGAATTGCTTTACTACCTATATAATAACCTTTTACTTTTCTTTAACTCTTAATCTCCTATACCATCTCATTCCAACCAGCTGGAAGTCCCATTCCTATTTCTAATCTACTCCAAATGATAGAAGTCTTTGATTTAAGGGAAATAACAGGTAACTTGAAATGAAAAGGTCATTTTTAGCCATTTATAGATAAATCCTTATAGAAATGGGGCTCTGGACTTGAAAAATTCTCTATAGGATGTTAAGAGTTAATAACTTAAAAATTGTTAGGTTTGTGACATAGCCTGGATGATTTGACATGGTTCAAGTGTGCCCTTTTTTTTTCTTTTTTCTTATGTACATTGCCAAAAAATGTAATGTAATAATTTTTATATCTTTCCATTTTTTTTTTCATTTTTTTTTAAGATTCTTTTTAAAGATTTTATGTTTATATTGTTTACTTTCACATATATTTTCAGGGTTTCCTAAATCTACGTTGGAAGAGATGGCAACGAGTTTTACTTACCCGATCTATTGCTATCATGCCAACAGTTCTGGTTGCTGTTTTTAAAGGTGTACATGACCTTTCAGGAATGAACGAGTTTCTTAATGTCCTCATGTCACTACAACTTCCATTTGCTTCTCCCAATTCTGACTTTTACCAGCACCAAACTTGTCATGAGAGAATTTCAAAATGGATTGTAAGTTTATTTTGATAATTTTTTGACCCCTAGAACCGTCATGGGCAAACTGCAACCCGCCGTACCCTCTGAATGAAACAGCTTTGTCCAGTTTCTCTGAATTTTTGAGATGAGGCTTGATGATTAGTATTATTTGTACAGATAACAATGAAGATGAGGACAATAGTCCGAATAATACAAATAATACTAATCTTTGTCCATGATTTAAACTTGGGTTGTCAATTCTATTTTCTATCAACAACCATCACCATATCTATGGACACCACCATTTAGACTCATGGCTGATTCTTTAACAGTTATACAAATATAAACTGACAACAGTTAATTAAGTTAAGCTTAATATGATCTCTAAAGCCATGAACATTTTTTGCTAATTCCAAAGTCAGAAAACAGCACTGCTCACGTGACTTTCGGAAACATTTTTTCACGCTCAGAATTGCGGAGACATGGAATAAACTGCCCGCGTCTGTTGTAGGCTGCCGAAGCACTTTCAAATCTTCCATGCTTCCTGTAGTCCACCGACACTATACCTGATGCCACTCTCCACATACATATGCACACACGCGCACACATACATGCATATTACTACTGTAAACTGTTCATGTTCCTGACACTACATTATTCTGTGTACTTCACATGAGACTTTGATGAGTTGTGGTGCACCTGAGCACTGTACACAATAAATTTCATTATTATTATAAAACTTTATCTACCCTTTCAGTTGGGGCAGAAGAATACACCAGCTGCACCTCTGCAGAGCTACCCCCCCTATAGGGCTACCTTTTGGCCATGGGTAGCGACCCGTGATGCTTAAGAATGGAATCCTGGTGGCTAAGCAGTCCATGACATGCAACACTCCTCTTTGGCTAAACGAACAGTTGGAGAGGCTCCCTCTGATCAATCTGCAGGCCACGTCAAACTCTAGCTCGTATATGATTGTCCTGACCATATTGTTCTTATGGTAAACACCCAACCCTTTTTATCATATATGTGCTAGAAGGTGGTGGCTGAGAGTCTTAATGTCCTGGGTATGACGTTAAACTGCATCTAATGGTGAAGTTCCAATCCTGGAGTTCTGGGGAGTGTGGAGTACCCCTTCATTGCCATTACTCTTACTTCCACTCTGACCCGGAGTGGTAATACCTGTTTGGGTCCCATCTATAAGTTAAATAGAAAAAAATGAGTTTTAAAAAAATTTGAATACCCATGAAGGATTAATAAAACAAAATATCTTCAACATAAAATAATCAACAAGGGTTGACATGCCGTAAAACCCAACCAAACAAAAATTTATACCACTTAGATTTTCCAATTTTTTTCTTTGGATAGATGTTGTTGAGGTAGCAATGAACCTCATTGTTGTTGCAAACTCCTTACACCACTTGCAGACGTTTTTGACATCCATGCATGACTCGCTATACACTTCTATTAATTGGCAAGGAATTTCAATTGGTTTAATGTCTTTTGCATTCAAAAATCAAATAACTACGCAAACTTTACAGTTGGTGGTAGCATCAATTGGGAGCTCCATCAGAAACAACTGCCAAGCTAAGACTGAGCTTGGCAGTGAGGCACACACAGGGGCAGGCACATTCACAACAAACACAAGTGTTACCAATAGCCACACAAACAGTTTCCATGCATCCCCAACACTTTGAAGAACTTACTTTTGGCATTACACTTGTATAAGTCAGAAAATAGCATGACTTTCGGAAACACTTTTTCACACTCAAATTTGCCAAGGCATGGAATAAGCTGCCTGCATCCGTTGTGGGCTGCTGAAATACTGCATCTTTCAAAGCCTTCATGCTTCCTGTAGTCCGCCAACACTATACCTGATACCCCCCTCCACACATATATGCACGCACATGCACACATACATGTATATTATTACTGTACGCTGTTCATGTTCCTGACACTAATACATTATTCTGTGTACTAGACATGAGACTTTGATGAGTTGTGGTGCACCTGAGCACTGTACACATACATGTATATTATTACTGTACGCTGTTCATGTTCCTGACACTAATACATTATTCTGTGTACTAGACATGAGACTTTGATGAGTTGTGGTACACCTGAGCACTGTACACAATAAATTTCATTATTATATATATTTATTTATCTATCTAATTTTTATTTATTTTTCTTTTTTTCAGTCTAATGAAAATTATAACAGCAACCCTTGCAGCTGTAGTCATTGGCATTAATCTCTTCCTTGTGGTCACACAAGTAAGGGAACTACCGGCTGAGTGGCCCATTTATTTGGGTATTGCAGTTGTGACAGCTTTATATTTATTATTCGTTTTATATCTGGTAGGTATCTGTTGTTGGCATCCGTCCGTCTACTTAAGACAATGGCGTAGTGTCCACTTTTCTTTCTTTTTTTTTCTTTTTTTTTAATCAGCAGCTGTGTGAGTGGCTGAACAGTTCGATGCTTGAATGCCAATCTCTGGTGCAGTGACTGCAAGCAAACAGTGATGCCTGCTAGAGTTGCTCTTTTATACTCCTTTTTGTTCCTTGTTTGACAAGGAGTCGCCAGGTCGCATGGTCTCTGCACAAGCCTCCCATGTGTTGGTGTTAATGTGGCATGTCTTTATTTTTCTTTTGCAGTCATCTTTAAAGTGCAGCGTGGTCTCCCTGTTGGTCGGGTGCCGTCTGCCAATTCGCCGTACAGTAGGTTTTTTTATAATCACAGAAAATAATACCAAAAAACTTGTTGATAGCCAACTAGACATCAGTTCGGAGATTTAGGATGGACAAACTCAAAGTCCTAAAACCAATAAAAAGTAGAAAAGCTGCAGACCTCAACAAAGTACCCCAAAGTATGGAAGACAAGGAAATTTCCCTACATACTTCTACAATTATGCAATGCAGTGTATAAACAAAATGTTATATACCCATGCTGTGGGTATATAAACAATAGTGTTCTTCGCATGATAGAGAGAGTGAGTGGAACAACATAAGGAGAGATAGACTCAGAGATAGAGTTGTGTAACTTACTTGCTTCTTTTCTTCTTCCTTTCTTTCTGCCATTTGTGTGATCATCTCTTCTTTCTTTTACTTCTTTCTATCTTCTCTGTCTTCTTCTAATTAAGGGCTTCTTTTAAGGGCATGCATAATTATTAACAAGACTTGTTATTACTTTGATCAAAGTTTTATTTCTACATTGCCCTCTCTGCTTGACGTCTGGCTGCAAACTGATTACTTAACTAAGTCTCATATGACTTGCAAAATTCCCGCCTTTAGGGGTCAATGTTCCCAAATGGTCTCTATTTTCTCAGGGTGTTGTCAATAATCTATACTACCACATAGATTATGCAACAAAAAATACGATAGAGAAATGGATGAAAGGCTGCATCCTCCTATTCCTACTGTGACGGAGAACGAGAGAGGAAAGGGAGCAAGACATTGTCTTGCCTGCCGGGATCGAACCCGCGTCCTCCCGCATGCAAAAACAGATGCGATGTAGGAACTGGAAGGACGCAAGGTTTGACTGACGAGCCCGGATGTTTGGCTAATATGCCCATAAAATAACAAGTGAGTCAAACACTGGGCAGTCAGCAGTCAGCAGCAGCAGAAGCAGTCAACGACGAAGCGCTTTTCAGTAAAGAAATGGATTTTAGTCGAACAGAAACAAAACTAAATAGGAAATGTGATTTTGAACTGCTAAAGATTATTTTTCGACTACGACGACGGATTTTTTTAGCTGCTAGACGAAGAATGTGTTGACCAACAGAGGGTCTGGCTTGTGAGAAGACTGGGAACTCGCTTGTTTTTGGTTCCCCCTTGGCGGGAACTTGTTGATTCGAAGTTCTATTTCGCCCCATATATTTCCCCCCTTCTATACCTACAAAACGTGTTGATATGCCATAAAACCAATTAACTAACCAACTATGATTTTTGTTTACTTTTTATGAAAAATATTAACACTTTACATAATGTTTCTTTTCTTTTTTCTTCAGGTTTGGTACTGTCTTGTAGTAATGGGCTGCGATTTTCTTCTAAAATTGCCAGTAAGTATAAATATATCTTGTCTCATTACTCACTTGTAAGCAATGACAATACGCTCTAGGGAGAAGAAAGTTACTTGAAAAGTAATGGAAACTCACCATAAAGCGAGCAGGCTGTAGAATGCTCCTCATTCTAGTTGCAAAGCCGACGAGACGTTCAATTCCATGATTCTTTTTCCTTGTTTGTTTTTTATATCTTATGTAATTGATTTTGGGATCATCAGGAGAGAATGTGCACCATTTCGGGGGCCTTCCTCTCAACGATTTTAACTGCACACTGGCCCCCCTCACTGATGTGAGGTCCCTCGGAATATATCAGATGTATCGTATAATCAAATATATACGATTGAATAACGGCAAAAAGATGTTTTTAAACAGCGCATGGTATGGAAGAAATGTTGCGTGAATCGCGTTACTCTTTCGCGAGCAGTTGATGACATGATGTTTTACTGCGAATTGTTCCACGGGACATTTCTTTTTTTTTTTTTTTTTCCATGACCACATCGAGCTGTTTTCCATTATTTCTGTGAGGTGTTTTATGCACTTGGTTCTTTTGCGCCCTTTGATTCCTACACAAATAATACATACACTAGAAAATACCTGAAAAAGGTATGAACTGTCTTATTTGTGAAATACTCTAAACCAGATGTTTTTAAACTACGTGTTGTGAAATAAATAAATTGGGTCGTAAAATAAAAAATGGGAAAAGTGTGGGGTTTTTTTTTGGTTTTTTTTTTTAATTTACTCATTTCATACCATTACACTTAGTTTTAATAAATCACAACCATGGTGCTCTTTATTTAAAGGTCTATTTATTGTGTGAGTAAAGTCATTAACTGGAGGCCAAAAATTTACTCTTGATTTGAGATTTCATTATTTTGCTTGTGTAGTCACACCTTAAGAAATTCAAAGAAAGTTTTTCTTTAATTTAAATTTTTTTTCTCTTTTTTTAAATTGAATTTTTAAAATTTTGATTTGATTTTAATCTTTTTTCTTTTTTTTTTTTTTTTTTTTTCAGTTTTCAGATAAAATGGGACCAAAATATGATTTGAAATGGTGGAACAGTGAAGGAGATGCTGATGCAGTTGCCATGTCAACAACAAGTTCTTCAAACAAAAATGACCACAACATCTTCATTAATTTTCATAATTTTAATACATCCACATGTATTTTTTTTTTTTTTAAATTTATCTTTTTTTTTATGTTGAAATACATCTTTTTTTTTTTAATCTTTTTTTTTTAGCCATGTAAAATTTTATAACTGAAAGAAAGTGAAAGGTATTTTTAAACCATTTTTTAAAACCCCTGGAGGTCAGGATTTTCAAAAGTTTTGCCGAGAATGAATCCAGCAGGTCTGCCATCTATCCTAAAAAATTGGAACTACAGTACATAGAAAATATTATTAGAATCACTGGGATGAATGGGATTTTGTGTGTGTATTTGGTATAGAAAGCAGATCTGTACACTCAAGGCATGTTTTGTCATCATCCAATCCTCAGTCAAGTCTACACAATTTCATGCATCAGTGAAAAATCTGTGGCAAGCTGTACACATCTTCAATGAAACTATCATTGTATCATTTATAATGTGAAATATCATGTACGCCAAGGGTTTGGTTCATTATACCAAATGTCACTTGCTGAAAAACTGATTTAATAGAAAATCATTACACAGAAATAATTGCTTCATTGAAGGGTCGTTTGCTTGAAATTGATTCAAGAAGAATTTTGAAATTAAAAATGAAATAATTATTTGAAAAAAGTTAATATTTTTAGGACACAATGTTTATTTTTTTGAAGTCTGCTGAACTTGTTTTTTGTTTTTTTTGCTTTTTGTTGTTTTCATTCAGATGTTTTACTTATTTGTAACTAAATCATTAAAGCTAAAACAAACTTTATGCAAATTTAAAAAAAAAAAATTAGTCATGAAAAAAGATATTTTGTTTTTTAAAATCTTCTTGAATCTATTTTTTTCTTTGAAATTTTATTATTGTAAATAAACAAATAAAAAAATCTGATTCATATATAAAAGCTTATATATTTTATATAAAATTTTATACATTTCATATAATATATATATTTTATATAATATAAATACTATTATATGTAAATAAATTATATGTAAATAAAGAAATACTATTTACAATAAATTTCATATAATATATATATTTTATATAATATATATATATTTTATATCATATAAATAATATTATATGTAAATAGATTATATATAAATAAACAAATACTATTTACAATAAATTTCATATAATATATATATTTTATATAATATATATATATATTTTATATCATATAAATAATATTATATGTAAATAGATTATATGTAAATAAACAAATACTATTTACAATACAGTGTAATTTTGAAATTATACAAAATTTTTAAAAGTCTGATTCATATATAAAAGTTTATATATTTTATATAATATATATATTTTATATAAGTTTATATTTTTATTCTTTAAATACAGTTTCCTGATTTTTTGGGCAAACAACTCTTTGATCAAGTGATTATTTCTGTGTAATAATGTACTGTGAAGTCAGTGTTTGCATCAAGCAACATTCATTATTATGATTGCCTCCTGTTCACCAAAGATACAGAGTGTGGACGTTCATTTTGACACCAATGCATCATGTAGGTAGAGGGGTTCAAAAAGTAAGCTGAACTTTTTGTACATTGCATCAATAATGTAAATATTCCTTATGGGCCATCTTGAAATAAATTGACATTCAATGTCATAAAGACAAAGATTTATATTCACACTTCTTTTCATGAGGCTTGAAGAAAATATCTTTGAAAATAAAGATATTTTTGTTGGTCTTGTTTATCTGATTAAAACAAATCACCAAGTCGGACAACTTAGTTGTTGTTTTGTTGTTTTTTTTTGTTTTGTTTTTTAAATGAAACGTGGTCAATCACTATTATTATTATTATTATTATTGTTATTATTATTATTGTTATTATTATCATTATCATTATAATCATTATTATTATAACCATTATTATTATTATTTGCTCCTTTTGAGTTTTCACATCAGTATTAGCTGATGGTCTTTCACTGGATTCTGAGTGACAGCAAGTCTCCTCAGGTCTCCAGGACTCTTCTGAGTATTCTGGCAGATTGGGGCAGTGCAGTGTTCTGAATGGTTTCAACCCTTCCTCTGATTTCCAAACATTCCAGACCCTTTTCCAATCCTTTTGGGACTGTTCCCAGTGCACCAACTACATATTCCATAACTTTTTCAGTTCTCTGGCAAGGTCCAGATTATTATTATTCTGAGTATTCTGGCAGATTGGAGCAGTGCAGTGTTCTGAATGGTTTCAACCCTTCCTTTTTCAGTTCTCTGGCAAGGTCCAGATTATTATTATTATTATTATTATTATTATTATTATCAATTTCCACTAGTAATTTCCAGGCGGGGGGTGGTGAAATATTCTATTAAAATTTCGCAGAATTAAAGAAAAAAAATCAGAGCTGCTGAGTTGAATTCAAAGTTTTCCTTCTCCTGGACTGGTTGCCTTACTAAGGTTAGAGAACACAGTTTGCCCTACTATTTTCCCAGTAAAGTAGTTTACTGCTTTTTTGATTTTTTATATATGTATATGATATATAGACTATACCAATTTTAGTATTACAATGTTAAAAAAAAGGCCCTGCTTAGAATCATTTCCAACACCAACTAACTAACCTGGTTATATATATATATATATATATAATATATATATATATATATATACACACATATGCTGTATTGGACAAAAAGAAAATGGTGGAAAAACTGAATCATATTTTATTATTGCCACAGATATTAACGAAACTTAAATGGCTTAGATACAGATAGGAAGTGATTATTTTCTTTGATTATTGTCAAAGTTTCTTTAGTTGTAGCGAAAAGTCATAATTTTCTAAAGAGAAAATTCTCAGAAATACCAAAAAAATAGGAAATTTCTTTGAATTTTCTCTTTCTTGATTTGGTATCCTAATTTGTAATTAGTGCTTTGCTAATGGCTAGTAAACAATTGACTGAGGAAAATAATCACTTCCTATGGATGTCTAAGTCATTGAAATTTCATTAAAATTTGTTGTTAAAATAAAATGTGTTTTTGTTTTTTTTCACTGTTTATATTTTTGTCACACTCACACACACACACACATATATATATATATATATATATATATATATATATATATATATATATATGAGGTTAAGTAAACAAACAAATGTGTTTATTTTTATATGGCTTTAAGCCAACAATTTTTGGAGGATATGTGCTTAATGGAAGTCGTACCTAATTTTTGAAAATTAATTAGCTACTAATTAATGAATTTAGGCGGGCGTATATGTTCAAATGTACATTTTCTTGATTCGTTTAGCCTTACATTTGAACATATATGCCCGCCTAAAATTCATTAATTAGTTGCTAATTAATTTTCAAAAATTAGGTACAACTTCAATTAAGCACATATCCTCCAAAAATATATATATATATAATATGTGTGTGTGTGTGTGCATGGTGTAATTTTTACTGTTATAGGAAATGGACACGGTGATACAAGTTCAAATCCTGAATGAGACTGTTTGCATTTCACAAATCACAGGACCTGTGGATATACCACAGTATGATAATTTAATTATTATGACATTTAATGTTTACTTAAAAGCTATTGCAAATAGTTCAATATGTAAAAAAATATAATAATCTTATATATTAAATTTTTACTTGAAGGCACTTACAACGCATGTATCGCATAAAATTCGATACTTTTTCTTATAGAAAATGAAGTCCCGGTTTCGATTTCTGTCAGAGGGAAATCGTTAGTATATACCGCTGATGAGACTTAATAAAGTCGAAACAGTCTGTACGGTATTCTACACCGAGCTATCCTTTGCCGGGATTACACTTGTCAAAAAGTTCATTTTCTATAAGAAAAAGTATCGAATTTTATGCGATACATGCGTTGTAAGTGCCTTCAAGTAAAAATTTAATATATACTTTATTCAGCAACATTTCTAAATAAACAAACATCCAAAAATCTTATAATAATCTTAATTTAACTCACTCTCACTCTTTTTTGCTTTCTTTCCTTATTTTCATCTTATTATTATGTTCAATTGAAACAGATTAGTGTTATCACTTCCACAAACTCACCCCCTCTCTCTGTCTTTCCCCAATCTCTCTTTCTTTCTTTCTTATATTTTTTATGTGTAGCATGTCTTTTTTCTTTCCTTTCATTATAATAAAAACGGGATGGTTCATTATTTAGCTGAAGTGATGCCACTCATAAGAAATAAGAATTTGGCAGATAAGCAATACCAGATAATCATGATTTACGTTTTTGTAATTCATCTTAGGCGATTTGAATGATCTCATTTTTAACCCAAGGACGTTACAAGATGATAATGGTTGTACAATTAAGGAACACGAGTATTAATATATAAATGATTTTAATACCAACTAATAAAGGTGAAATGTGACTTATTTTTACTCCACATTCCTTATTTTAGATCCGGTTTTCATACTCCCTCCAATAAAAAAAAATCACCAGATGATCAAAAAGAGGAGTTTTCAAATTTCAGAAAAGGATACCAAATATAAAATAAATTATATGACCTGGTAAATGCTCATAAGGTCATTAATCATATTAACAACAGCAACCTTGAGCACCTTTTTGATCTCCATCTCTCCAATACACGCGGGCATGCCTACAAAGTCAGAAAACAGCACTGTTCACGTGACTTTCGGAAACATTTTTTCACGCTCAGAATTGCGGAGACATGGAATAAACTGCCTGCATCTGTTGTAGGCTGCCGGAGCACTGAATCTTTCAAAGCCTCCATGCTTCCTGTAGTCCGCCAACACTATACCTGATGCCACTCTCCACATGCACACACATACATGCATATTACTACTGTGAACTGTTCATGTTCCTGACACAACATTATTCTGTGTACTTGACATGAGACTTTGATGAGTTGTGGTGCACCTGAGCACTACACAATAAATTTCATTCATTCATAAAAGCAATAAATTATTATTATATTATTATGTAGGCACAAGAATTTAATACTGAATTACTTAATGCTGTTTCAATTATGATGACTAGTAACAACAAAAAAACACACTCCGTGCATTGTAAAAATTAATTTAAAAAAGATTTTACCTGAGGGGGTGGGAGGTCAAAATTCAGTGTCAGAGGGTTTGTATTATAAGTAAGTAAAATCATAAAATTTATTAAAGGAGTAGATAAATAAAACAATTTGTAATGGAAACTTAGTTCTGTCCCCCTGAAATTAAATGTTGTGTGCATCTATTAATTATTAATTAAATAATAATTTTGAATATTATTATATTATACATTTTACACAAAATCATAGGTGTATATTTATTTGTAAACTTTTTAGTTAACTTCTTGTTACTGAAAAAAGGGGGTGAGACTAAAAAAAATAATTAAAAAAGAAAATAATAAATATATAATAAAAAGTAAGTAAAGTCGTCGGGGTGGCCTAATGTCGGTATCAGCCAGACAGCGAGGGAGTCTATCCCCTTTTCACTAGAGCTAGACCAAGAAGACTATTTGGGCATCTGAGGTGGAGCGCCACACCTACCATCAGCTCCTTACTTTACCGCACAAATCCCTGTGCTACTCATACGCTGAGTTGGCGGGGGCCAGTATCGAACCAAGAACCTTGAGATTCCTAGCCGAACACTCTGCCGACTGAGCTAAACCGGCCCCTGACCGGACATGTATTTATTAAAACTTGTTTTAAAAAACAATGTAGACCATTTAATGTTGCATACTCAAATTCTACATATTAAGAATTTTGAATATAAATTAAATGCTCGTTGATAACCTTACACAATACCTGAGGGTTTGTGACATAAGCAGTGACATAGTTTCAGTTACAGAGACAACGAATCTCCATTATTAACAGATGATGATGGCAGGTTAAGGCTCATTACTCTCCATGTCATGCAGATCTGAAAAAAGAAAACCCTGACTCGATGGGCAAATAGGGTGTTCCACAGTTAAATGTCAATCCTCATTGGGATGTAATACCTTGATTGTTAGATGGAACCACCATTGTGACCTTATGCCTTTCGTGTTGGTATGGACTGATAATGTGTCATATAGAAATAATCGTCTGTACTTATTTGATTTTCTGTGCTATGTGTAGGGGTTTGAATCCAGTTGCTGGGCTGATATTGAGCTGGCTGACAATTCCTTGATGTTTGGAGTCTGGAAACCAACCTGGGGTGCTGGGGGACATTTTGCCGTGTGCCATTTAGAGTTCTTAGGAATAACAAAAGGCGACTTATTTGTTCTCATGAGATTTTTATTCTCCCCCAAACCAAAACTGCCCTGAGCATGAAACACGTCTAACTCAGTCAACGCATTTTAACAGACTCCTCAACATTCTCACCTCTCACCTCTCACTCTTCCTCTCTTCCACTTGACCACAGGCCAGGTCACGTCCAACAGAAAAATGCCATGTGGCCTTATGCTGATACATCCTTAAACTTTTCCATTCTAATCTACATATAATTTTTATATGACTCCTAAAATCCTTTCCGTGCTAATTTACACTGTTACATTCCTGGCTCTCCCCCTCCTTTATTATGTTACAATGTGTGTAAGAATGTAGCTGTTCCCATATGTTTTTGGCTAATTGATCAACCTGGGGTGCTGAGGGACATTTTGCCTTGTGCAATTTAGTGTTCTTAGGAATAACAATGGGGGCAACTTGTTTGTTCTCATGAGATTTTTATTTCCCCCCCCCCCAAGCCATAATTTTATCTGAGCGATAACCATATCTTGCTCAGTCAGTGCATTGTCCTAAACTCCCTAACATTCTCACCTCTCACCCTTCCTCTCTCTCCTATTTCACCACATGACACTTCTTGACCAGCAGAAAAAAAATGCCATGTGGGGTTTTGCTTATTCATCCTTAAAAATTTTCTATGCTAACCTACTGGCTCATTCCATTCTCTATAATAAAATAGAATGGTCCATTATTTAGCTGAGGTGACAACACTCATAATAAATAAGAATTCGGTGGATAAGTGACACCAGATTATCAGGATTTACATTTTTGCGTTTCAGCTTGGTTGATTTGGACAGTCTCATTTTTAACCTGAGGGTGTTGCAAGATGATAACAGTCGTACTATTAAGAAACACGAGTATATTAGTACATATATTAATACAAAGACCCGAGACGGTAAGTGTAATGTAAAAATTAGGTATTAGGGCCGAGTTACATTTACATTTTTGCATTTCATTTTGGACGATTTGGGCGGTCTCATTTTCAATCAGATCATAACGGTGGAAAGATTAAGGAACACCAGTATTAATATATAGATACTCTTCAAAATAATAATGAGGCATCCACCATGACTACCCTTTCAGGTCCATTGCTATCAAATAGTGAATTCGATTCACACTGAATGCCCCATTCTTGCAGCCTTGTGCCAAACATTAGCTTGCTCTATCCGCTGGGCCAATAAAATACGCTGACGGCATCTCTGCAGAGGGGTAAAATTCCCCCAATGGGTCACCTATTAGCCGTGGGTAGCGACCCATGATACCTAAAGAAGGAATACTGGTGGCTGAGCAATCCATAACATGCAACACTCCACTTTGGCCCTTACTTGGACTGGATGAGCAGTCGGAGAGGCCTTCTCTGATCAATCGGCTGGTCACATCAAGCCCTAGCGTTTATATGATCTTCCTGACTCTATTGCCCTTATGGCAAGCCCTCAGCACTTTTTATCATATAAGTGGTATATATATATTTACCAACCCCTCCGCACGAGCAGGATGTGACACAAGGTCAATTTCTTAAGCGGAGTTCAACAGGTTTGAATTCAGAGTTTTCCTTCTCCTAGACCGCTTGCCTAACCAAGGTTAAAGAGCCCAGTCTGCCCTACTATTTATCCATAGCTGGAGGGAGAGTAGGATTCATGCCTTTCCCAAGGGTATTAGCGCTAAGTGAAATGCAATTACCACATCCAGGGTTTGAACTCGGAGCGACGAGTCTATTTCCCATGACTTTAAGCATTACACCAGGAATTCTGCTGTACGAACACAATCAGATCTTCTGTTATGTTGCTTTCTTCTAGCCACAGCCTTGTAGTCTCCATTGCAATTCTCCAGTTCATGCGGTGGTGTGATATAATGATATTATTAGGAGACAGAATAGAATGGTCTGCCTTTTTACATATTAGCGCTAAGTGAAATGCAATTACCACATCCAGGATTTGAACTCGGAGCGACGAGTCTATTTCCCATGACTTTAACCATTACACCACGCGCTTATCATATAGGCGGTATATGAGAGTATTTGTGTCTTTGGAAAACATTAAACTGCATCTAGTAGTGAGGTTCTGGAGATCTGGGGAATGTGGAGTACCTCTTTAGTGCCATTACTCCCAGGTCCACCTTGACTTGGAGTGGTAGTACCTGTTGGGATTCCATCTAAATAAGGTTTTAAAAAGTTTAGCTTTAGGTTACTCTGACCATGTTTTTTTTATAGTCAAAGGTAGCTTGTTTTCCCCTCCAAAATGAAACTACCTTTGACAATAAAAAAAAAAAAAACATTATTTTTTCAATGCAAGTATCATTGGGGAATATGAAAAGTTTTGGTAAAAAGACCAAAGCCAGACACATTTATCCAAAATATTTTTGTTCCCCAATGATACTTGCATTGGAAAAATAAGTTTAAAAAAAGATTGGCTTTAGGTTACACTTACCATGTTTTTAACCTGGACTATAATTAAGTGCAGATTGTGTCTGATGATTGGTCTTGCTGTGTGAAACTTAGTCACTGTATGAAGAATTGAGGGTTAATATTTCAATATTTTAATTCTTATCATATATTTGTATATCGAGCACTTTTATAATAATCCTCATTTTTATCTGAATTTTTTGAGATGAGGCTTGATAATTTGTATTATTTATAATAATACAAATCCCCATCTTATTTTTCATTCTCGTCTTCAGCTGTTTCACTTATCAAGCTAGGCATACATTTACCCCACCCACATATATATATATATATATATATATATATATATATATATTATATATATATGTGTGTGATTGAAAATTGAGGAAATATGGATAAAACACAAAACAACTTCATTCAATTGATATTTCGCCTCAGTATGTAACAAAGCTTCATCAGAATTTCGTTATATACCAAGGCGAAATATCAATTGAATGAAGTTGTTTTGTGTTTTATCCTTATTCCCTCAATTTTCATTCTGTTGGATTTATCTAATCTGTTACTCCATATATAATATATATATATATATATATATATATATATAATATATATATATATATATATATTAGGATTAAAATTTAATGCTCAAAGCATTTTTAATCTGTAAATTTTGTACAGTGCTCAATGCAAGAATATGCTGAGCAATATCTCAATATATTTCAAGATTAAAATAAAATATAAAACAATAAAAACTCATGACTCAGAGTTTCATGCTTTTGGTCTTCACGTGCACTAGTATTCAACACGTCTGGCATTTTTAATTGAAAAAAAAAAAAAAAAGCATATATGTTGAATACTAGCAAATCTGTGGATCAACAACGTGCAACTCTGAGTCATGTGGTTTTATGCTAAATTGATGTACCAGATTCACTGGTCTAGTGCTTATAAAATCAGATTTGAAATAAAAAAATATTCATATAAAAAAGAAAAAGAAAAAAAAAAGAGATCAAGAAGATTTTTTTCCAATTAATTATATTTTACCAAAAAATTTTGCACAACTTATTACAAGTCATGAACAATTATTTATAGCAAGGAAAAATATAAGAATACATTATTAAAAATGTTTCAAGAAAAAAAAAATGTCATGATTTGGCATTTTAAAAAAATAGTGAGAAAATTGTGACAAATTGAAAAATATATTTGAAGTTCTACCCTTTCAAAAAAAAAAAAAAAAGAAAAAAAAGATCTTCCTTCATTCTATTGATTATCAAGTAAGAAAGTTTCATGCCTTCTTTCACCATTAAAATATCATGAGTAATATTGTAATGTAATATTACAATGTATGATTTTAATAATCATACATTGTAATGTAATGTAATAAAATAGCATTTAAAATATGAGTAATAGTGTAATATAATATTGTAATATTATAATGTATTGTAATATTATGATGTGTTGTAATGTAACCAACCATCATGAGTTAATTCAACCTTAATTCAAATTTAATGTGCCCTTGTGCAAATTAATTGAAACAACCGATTTAGTTTACTTTCTTTCACCATATGGTCAATTTTAGACCCACTGAAGTGACAGGGTGTAATCAATATCTATTTTTTTTTTCTTTTCAGTTAGGTCATTTTCAGTGGTGTGCAGTAATATAAATCTATTTTCATGGTGTATGATGAAATTAGCTGAATTTTTTGTAAGCCTGAAATATAGTAAAAATAGTGCTCAGCCCAAAATATCAGGTCTATGGGTTCAAAGGGTTAAAGAAACTTTTTTTCTTTCTTTTGCAAATGTATAATTTAAAAAAAAAAAAAAACTTTCATTTAATATCAACAGCAAAGAAACCAAAGTAGAATAGTTTATATAGATAATTACTAGAATGAAAATAAAATGGTACTATTTGTCCCAGAATAGTTAATTGGTTTGTTGGGTTTCGGTTTGGTTTGGTTTGTTTTGTTTTACGGCATATCAACCTCAGTGGGTCATTTAATGCCGATAAAGTTTTGAAATAAATCAATTCTTAATGGATAATACAATTTTTTATAAATACAATTTTCTATTTAGATGGGACCCTAACAGGTACTACCACTCCGGGTCAGAGTGGACCAGGGAGCAATGTTGATGAAGGGGTGCTCCACATTCCCCAAACCTCCAAAACTGGAACCTCACCATCAGATAGAGTTTAACGTCATTCCCAGGACATGTAGACCTGCAGCCACCACCTTCTAGCACCCATATGATAAAAAGGGGTTGGGACTTGCCATAAGAGCAATAGGGTTGGGAAAATCATATAGGTGCTAGGGCTTGACGTGACCAGCTGATTGATCGGAGGGGGCCTCTCCGACCGCCCGTCTAGCCCAAGATAGGGCCAAAGTGGAGTATTGCATGTCATGAACTGCTCATCCACCTGTGCTCTATGCTTAAGCATCACGGGTCGCCATCCACGGCCAACAGGTGGCTCCATTGGGGGAGTCTTACCCCTCTGCAGAGGTGCATTCTAACGCCCCACCGACAGGACGGTCATTGGGTTTTACGGCTTGGGTTATTTTATGCTGAAGACGTTTTAATTATTCTTGTTGGGTAATCAATTTTTTTTTAAACTCAATTTTTAAAAATTCAATTTCAATTTATTTTTTTAACCAAATTATTTTTAGTGTATCAACTTTTTGAAATTTTTTAGTAAGTTCTTTCTTTAACCAATTTTTTTTCAATCAGAAATTAAATCCCAAAAGTATCTATTCAACTTGCTAGAATTCACCCAGTGGTCATATTTCTTTAGTTTTCCCTATCCACAACCAAGAAGAATATTTTTACTTACTGGCAATTGTCTATATATAATTTTTTTCGGATTTAAATCTAACCATTTTGTGTAAAAATAAAAATAAAAAGATAAAATAAATGAAATGAAGCAAATGACTGAAACTTACTCTTATCTGGATGGTGAATATAAGTATTACATTTCTTTATAATTTTTTTTGGTACATTACTTTAGAAATAATATAAAATGTTTTCATTAAACTACTCTATACAAACACCAAAAATAATTTAAATATTTTGTTAATCTTTATTATACAAGCATAAAAGTTTGATATGAATGACAATTTCACATGTAAAGCAATATTTTTAGGCTGATCAAAGGGAGATAAATATGTAATGCATAAATTAGATTTTTAATTCCTTTATCAAATATATTTAGTCACTTTTTGATGTATTGGTTGGTAAGCTAGACTATCAGGCCATATCATTAGTAAGCTCGATTCTTACTAGGCCTTCTGCTAAAATAAGCTAAAATTAATTACTACTTTAATTGTACTTGAGCTATATGGGTGGCCGAAGAGGCCCCTTTTGATCAATCAGCTAGGTACCTATCACCTATATGATTGACCCAACCCTATCGTCCTTATGGCAACCCTTACCCCTTTTTATCATATGTGCTAGAAGGTCCTAGGTCCTGATGTTAAACTGCTTCTAGTGGTGAGGTTCCAATTCCAGAGCTCTGGGGAATGTAGAGTAGCCATTTATCAACATTACTCCCTGGTCCACTCTGATCTGGAGTGGTAGTACCTGTTAGGGTCCCATCTATGGGTTACATAGATTTTTTTTAAATTTTTAAATGTGTTTAAAAAAATTGAATACCCAACAAGAATGAATAAAACAAAATGTTTTCGGCATAAAATAACCCAACAAGGGTTGACATGCCGTAAAATCCAATCAACAATGCCTTGGGAACTTGATACTTTAAAACAAACTAGGGAAAATAACTCAGCGTTTTTCTCTAACAATTCAAAGGCTTAATTTTGTAAGTACTGTATATACTCTTGCATAAGTTGATCCTTCATTTATGGTTAGGAAATAATTAATTTACAGAATTAATTTTTTAAGTCAAGAGTTGCTCCTAATTGTACTAGTTCTTGAAAATTTGACTGATACATAAGTATATATCATATTTACAAAACAAAATATGAATTATTTGTCTAAATTTTTGAGATGAGGCTTGATGTGTATAATTTTGATTTTGATTTTTCGGACTGTTGTCCTCATCTTTATTGTGGTATGTAAAAATAATGTTTTTACAATATGGGAATCAATTATTGAAATGGCTAAATCAAATTGTTTTTAAAGTAAATTACATTAAAAATGAAAATAAATATTTAAAATAACTGGTGTCATTGGATTTTACATTTCGAGTTGTGCAGGAAACTCCAATAAATAATTTTAAAAAAAAATGATTGTGATGCTTCTCGTGACACATCTCTGAATGATAGGTGTGCAAAAACAATGAAGTCATTATTTGAATAAGATCTTCAAAATTTCTTTGATGCTTGTTTGATCAACAGTCAGTCAAATGATTCAAAATGATTTCCCAGGTTGGGTCATTGCTATACTCGGATACACAGGGAACACCCGAGGAATGCCGGAGGATACAGTGGCCAAAACATTGTGTTTTTACATACCACAATGAAGATGAGGACAACAGTCCAAAAAATCAAAATTAAGTAAAACATGAATTACATAAAAATCATTTATACATGAGGATACCCCAAAAGTAACTAGAATCAAGGGATTCATTTTTGATCCCAACTTTGAAAAACTGTGGGAGTCAAATTGTAAATAATCATTGTAAAATAATTGTAGGATATAAGTAATTTTCTGGGATATCTAAATTATTTTATTTTCTAACTTTTTTGTGAGAAGATCCAGACAATTTGCTGCTTGTACACAATAACAACAAAGTGAATGATTATTATTTCTGAATTGAATTTTTAAAATTACATAAAAATTTGATACTTACATTGACCGTCCAAATAAGAGTAACTTTGAGTAATTAGGTTGATTCATTTTTACTTAGAAATTAAATTTAAAAAATACATCTTGAAATCGCTAGAAAAAATTGCAGACATAATCAGGATTGGTTTTCTTTATTTCACCACTCTTAATTAGGTAAATTCCATATATATATATATATATATATATATATATATATATATATAGGTAAATCCCGCCTATTAATTATTAATGAATAACTTTCATAAAATTAGGTTCGACTTCAATTAAGCACATATTCTCCCAAATATTGTCGGGAAAATAGCCATATCACAAGTCTGTTTGTTTACTTCTCGTAAGTCGTGTAGGGTCACTTAAGAGGAATATAAACACCTACTACTAAACAAAACAAAGAATCTCCGTTTGGTGTGGGGTACACTTGCCTGTCGATTTGGGACGGGTTTCGAGTCACACACGGGGCGGTCTTCCTATAGCTCTGCTGATGAGGCGGATTGGATTTGTTTAGCCTGGGGTAAATGCCTCTGGGATTCAATGCCATATTTAATTATAATTCCAATGGCTCCACTGGGCCAGGATATAGGGCCCGAGAGACCTACATCAGGTATATATATATATATATATATATATATATATATATATATATGTCAAAACACGGTATGGGTGACTATATATATACATATATATATGTAGTTATCCAGAGACACCGTGTTTTGGTGAATCACGTCTCTTCAATGTGGCTAGACTGTAAGCTACCTACAGCCGGGATAGAAACCCGATTGATTCATCATCAGTCGGGCTGCTGAACCGCTCGGCCATCATCACCTACAGAATGGGAAGGGGATTTTAACTGTTAAATACAAACATCTGTATGTATGTAAAGGCCCCTATAGAGTGCTCCATCCTTTTTATAGGAGAGCGTTTCGTTTATGCTTTAGTTGGCAGTATATATATATATATATATATATATATATATATATGAAAGTACGTAAATAAACAATGTGTTTATTTGATATGGCTTTTAGCCCCGTCTCCCATGTCTATAACCTTGCTGATGAGACCTAATAGGTCGAAATGTACATTCAGGGATTGACATTTTCTCAATTTGTTTAGCCTTACATTTGAACATATATGCCCGCCTAAATTCATTAATTATTAACTGATTAATTTTCAAAATTAGGTATGACTTCAATTAAGCACATATCCTCCAAAAATATATATATATATATATATACCCCCTCAATTTGTGGCACACATTCACTTTTTTTTTTCATCAAGCAAAGCATGAATTTTGCAGAAACATTTTCAAATCTTGTTAATATTTCGATGGCAGTCATTTTAAATATCTCATCAATTGCATGGTAAACTTTTTTTTTTCATGATTTTTGTTATTTCAGCTTGTTGAAGTTCAGCCAGTCCATGGCAAATCTTCAATTGATAAGTCATCACATTTCAAATGGGAATATATGTTCTTTAGCAAAAGTTTTTTCCTTAACCCTTTAACTACTGATAAACAGGAAGTTCAGTCATTGCAGTTCAATGACTGAACAGGAAGTAACAGAAATCTCCATCAGTCACACATAACTACAACTCAATGTGAATGACAAAAAAAATTTCCGTTTTATTATGATAGATGGCAACTCAGTTCTATTTGTTAGTCAGAGCATCAGATAGGCACTCCTTCCTCCAAAATATAGTGTCCAGGAGCTATTTAGTTTGAGAGGATTCACATTTTTTTCTCCTCCCCCAAAAAGCCAAAAGACATTCTTGAAGAAGAGCTTTTCAGTTTCTGGTTTCTTTGTTTAATGGTATATCAACTTGTTGGTTGGTTGGTTGGTTGGTTTTTGTTTTACGGCATATCAACCCTTTCCGGGTCATTTAATGCTGAATCAAGACATTTTAATTACTGGTTATTTAATGCCAAATCCATCCTTTTCAAAGAACAGTTGTGGTACTATCTAACCCATTGCTGGGGGGGATGAGGAGGTGCATACCTTTCCCAAGGGTATTGTCCTGAAAGTGAATGTGACAGCATGTCTGGAGTTCAAACTCGTTTACTACGATGTTGCAGTCCAGCACGCTAGCCACAACACCACAGGGACTACCCCCCTCCCCTTTACTGATGAAGAAAGTTCGATTAGTGCACAAATAAATACACCATGTCCTACGATAGTAAGTTTTAAGAATGTCCTATTATCAGTATTAGCCAAACTGCAATGGAGTCTATCCCCTTTTCACTAGTGTTAGGCCAGGGAGATTGTTTTGCTGAGGTGGAGCGCAACACTTACCATCAGCACCCAGATGCTTTATCACACAGATCAGAATCTTTCAAAGCCTCCATGCTTCCTGTAGTCCGCTGACACTATACCTGATGCCCCTCTCCACACACGTATGCACACACGCGCACACATACATGCATATTATTACTGTAAACTGTCCATGTTCCTGACACTAATACATTATTCTGTGTACTTGACATGAGACTTTGATGAGCTGTAGTGCACCTGAGCACTGTACACAATACATTTCATTATTATTATTATTATTATTATTATTATTATTACCCAAACTGTGCTATTCATGTGCTGAGTTGGTGAAGATTGGTATCAAACCTGGAAACTTTTGATTCCAAGGCGAATGTCTACTGACTGAGCTAAGCTGGAATTGAAACAGGAACCTTGCGATTTCAAGGTCAATGCATGTGTTGATTTTAGAGATATTTCCGAATTGAATGGATTGAAAAAAAAATAATAATCATGGACATTATCAGGATTGTTTTTCTTTATTTTATCAATGTTACTAAAGGAGATTCCCTAACCTCTATAATATTTTCTATTTAGGAGGAAAGGAAGAAGTAGCTCTCAAAGTAGTTCTGATTAATGAGAAGAGAGCCTCCCCTTTAGTTTGAATTCAGAGTTTTCTTTCTTCTAGACCAGTTACCATATCAAAATTAAAAAGCCCAGTCTGTCCTACTATTTACTTAGATATAGAGAGGCAATAGTTGGGGTTGTACCTTTCCCAATAGTAGTCACATGAATATGTGAAATACAAACAGCTGTGTCCAGGATTTGAACTCATCTTGTCATATACATTTCCTACGACGGTAACCATTACATCACGTGCCTCCTCTTGAAATTCTAAAAAAGTGAAAAAAATAAAACAAACCATTTCTGCTTGTGATGTCATTGGTGAATTTGTTTGCTATTCGATAAATCTTCAGTTCAGCTGAAGGCCAGAGTGTATAAAAATTGGTTGTAGGTAATTTGTTAAAGTTACTGATGCATTTAGAAACTAACAATTGAGTTGCTCTTATGGCAGTTAAAGGGTTAAAAGCTACTCAACATGCGACAGTTTTAGCAACAGTTTTCTCAGAAGAAAAGTCTATGCGCACACTTTTTTTTATATCAGCCATCATGAAAAAACAAACATGCTTGCATTATTTGACAAAAAGAAAAAGCCACAGGGGGGAAAAAATGGCCAATCCACAACCATATCATGTAGCAGACTGGTTCAAATTAGTGGTGACTTGCAGTACAGAGTGGCAAAATGTCCAACTATGTCTACTTAATAAGTCACATTTTGGATTTCAGTTTTAGTTTGGTACACCCTCACACACAACTACCTCAATTCTTATCACAAAAATTTCCATTTTATCGGGATCAATTCGAACTATCTTTTTTATTTATTTTTATCAGGATTAGAATTATTTTAAATTCTTATCATGATCAATTCTAATCATTTTTAATTCTAATTATTTAAAAAAAAATTTTTATCTGGATCAATTCTAATCGTTAAATTTTTTAAATTTTTATTGCGATCAATTCTAATTATTCTTAAAAATTCTTTTATCCAGATTAATTCTAATTATCTAATTTTTTTTATCTGGATCAATTCTAATTATATAAAAAGATTTTTTATCTGAATCTGGATCAATTCTAATTATATAAAAGATTTTTATCTGGATCAATTCTAATTATATAAAAAATTTTTTTCTGGATCAATTCTAATTATATAAAAAGATTTTTTATCTGGATCAATTATCAATTCTAATTATATAAAAAGATTTTTTATCTGGATCATCAATTCTAATTATATAAAAAATTTTTATCTGGATCAATTCTAATTATATAAAAAAATTTTATCTGGATCAATTCTAATTATATTTTTTTTTTATCTGGACTAATTCTAATTATTAAAAAATATTTTTATCACATACAATTCTAATTATTTAAATTTTTGTTTATCCAGATCAATTGTAATTATTTAAAAAAATTCTTTTATCAGGATAAATTCTATTTATGAATCAAAACATCAAATAGAAGCCCAGAAAATATTTATTCTAAGAGGATCATTTCAAATTGTCCGCAGAGTTGAAATTCAATCAAATTATGGTATCAAATTATAAAACAGGTTGTTTTTGTGACCTAATTGGAAATGCAATTGTCCTAGATAAACAAAATTCTCAAGGAAAGGGTTCAAGTCTTGCCAGAGGATTATTCCTTATTTCTGATAATTAAAATTAAGATGGAAGAAATATTAGTCTAAAAACTAAATAAATTCACTAAAGTTTTTAATGATTGATTAAAAGAGTTTGTACTTAAAATATCTTTTGATTAAGACATAATAGAAATTCACATTTAAAGATTGATTGAATAAATAAAAAAGAAAACAAAAAATCTTAACAAATCTAAAGTTTGCATTTTGAATATTACAAAATCAGATCTCATAAATCTGAATTCATCATTTCATAGATTGATTTTTTTATTTGAATTTTTATTTAAAAAGAAATATACTCAATGTTTTGAAGAGAAAACAATGTAATCAAAATTCCAATGAAAAAAAAAAAAATAATATACTCAAAATTAAAAACACAAAAGTTACTAACATTCAAATTAGCATTCCAGGTCATAAAACACTAAAGAAAAAAAAGTGAAAAGCCACACCCACAAAAAAAGGATCAACTGGTCAATGATACCAAACTTATTTGATAGTTATGTTGGATAGTATCTTGGTATAAGACATAAAAAGAATATAAGACTTCTATATATAGACCTCACCAGCAATAGTTGCAGCAGCAGCAACTTCCAGTAAAAAGTATCTAATGGGCGGGCAGGACAAAAAGATCATGCACTGTGGAGACATTCACTAGAATATCAACAACTAAGGAACTAAGGAAAGACTGTCAGATCACTTTCAACTAGAAGCTTTCTACCAACTTAAATTTATCGTGATTCAACAATGGCAAGAATCTCAACAAGTTAAAACAGTTACCAAGTAACAGAGAGTTTGAAATATTTGCTCTTTTGTATTATTTAGATTTTTCAGACTGTTATATACACAACGTTTTGGCTGATGTGCACTTTGGCCTTCTTCAGGTGTTTCTTGTCAAATCAGGAACCTCCTTGTTGAACTCAGGAAACTTCATGTCAATATCAGGAGCCTTCATGGAACCTCAAGTTTGACAAAAAAAAACCTGAAGAAGGACGGAGGGCACATCGGCTGAAATGTTGTATATATAACAATAAAGATGAGGACAGCAGTCTGAAAAATGTAAATGATACAAATTACCAGGTCTCATCTAAAAAATTCAGACAAATATTTCCCTTCTTATTCATAAATTCACTTCACCCACCAAACAATTTCTCCCAAAAATAACAAATTAAAACATTCATTAAATCTTCATTGTAAATCTTACATTCAATAAAAAATAAACAAACAAAATAAAATAAAATTTTTTTATTTTCATTCACATTGGACTTTTCGTACTAGTTCATATCCTCCAAGACGTTTACTGTCGCATACATATTCATTTTCATAAATAGTTTCGCTATCAGCATATTAACTGTATTGCAGTTTAGTGCTGTAACTTGTATTGCAGATACCCCACCCCACCCTCACTTTTGGCTTGCTGCACTTCTTTCTGAGGACACAATGGCCCTTATGCATCGGAGACCCCTGATGTATCATATGAAATCCAGAAACTGAAAACCTTAGTTAGGGATGCTAAATGTGGATCGTGTAACATTTGTTAGGATCATTTAAGTTTTTGTTAAAATTTAGATTATATTTAGATTTTAAATATTTTTGTCAGTAATGAATTACATTCATACTCATTTTCTGAGCATTGGAATAATAATTGATATCATCTTTTAATTTATATTCTGTAATCGCAGACAAGAGTTGCCTACCTTGAATTTCTACTGACCATTGCCCTTGAAGTACATAGTGGTTTATGTTTGTTGGTTGGATTTTACGTCATGTCAACCCTTGTTTTATTTCATGCTGAAGACATAATTGTTTTATTCATTCTGAAAATTTATTTTTTGATTGGAAAGAATTTGGTTTAAAAAAAAAAAAGATTGAGTTAAAAAAAAAAAAAAAAGAATGACAAAAAGCAAATGAATATCCAACAAGGGTATTCAATTTTTTTTAAAACTCAATTTTTTAATTTTTTTTTATTAAACCAAATTCTTTCAAATCAAAAATAGTTTTTTTCTTCACGTAATGTTTTTATTCAGATTCTTTTTAATAATAATGATATATATATATATTATATTATATATTTATTTAAATGAATTTTTTAATCAAATTCTTTTTAATAAAAATTTTTAACCAATTTCATTATTAACTAAATTTTTTTTCCATCAAATTTTGTTTTCTCTAGATTTTTAACTATATTCATTAGTTTTTAACTAAATTCTTTTAAACTAGAATTTTTTTTCCACAATTTTTTTAAAACCAAATTCTTTTTACTGTATAAACCAGTTGAAATTTTTAGTAATTTCTTTCTTTAACCAAATTTTTAATCAATTCTTTTTTTCTTTTAATCAGAAATTTTAGCATCATACTCAGACCCTAAGACCCTCAGCCACTGCCTTCTAGCACAAACATGATAAAAGGGTAGGGGGGGTGTCATAAGAGCAATACAGTTGGGACATTATGGTTTATAGAATAAATTGGTGTTTTTCTTAGAGGAATGTTTCAAGATCACAAAAGCTGACTTACATGACCGTTAGGGAGATCTGCACTGACCATTCAGATTTTTCCCCTGCTACACAGAGATGGAAGGAATGGTCAACTATCACCAAAATATTTGTATACACCAAAGATATTTGGCAGCAAAAATATGAGAACATTTAGGCACAGACACTTAGTGTCTAACAAGCACAAACCATTTAAGCCTGGTGGTGATACTTAGGATGAGAAACAGGCTTAATTCCAAAGTATGCAGTATACAAAAGCAATTAACTAATAAACTAAATTGGTAGATTTAATACAAATCCATTCTGAACTCAATCTTGCTACATATGTCCCCAGTTTTCATTTGGGATTAAAATATAAAATCTGTTCATTCTCTCTCAACTGGGTTATTCTCTTCAGTTAAAATGTAATAAATAAATTTACAAAAAAAATGGGTTATTATACTAGAGTCGTCTTGGATTCCTGCCCTTATTTACGCTATGCCACTTCTTTTTTTTTTTTTTTTTTTTTTTTGGTTACCTGCATAAAAATGCACCTTTTAGATATTTAGCAAGCATTCTTAATCATTTTTTATCGGCAAAATAATTTAGATAGTTTTTTTTAAATTTTAGAACGCCCCCTCCCCCTCTACAAAATACAAATAAGAAATGAGACAACATAAATAAATTTAGATGTGCAGTTTTTTTTCATTTAATTTTTACAAAAAAAAACAAATCTAAATAGATTTAAACTTCTGCAAGGCTTAGGTTGGGGTTAGGTTAGGGGTTAGGGTTTAAGGTTGGGGTTAGGGTTAGGAGCAAACCTAACCCTGCTGCTAACCCGAAAGAAAAAAAAGGAAGTGGCATAGCGTAAATAAGGGGAAGGAATCTGGGATGACTCTAATAAAAGAGCACCAAAAAATTTAAAAAAAGGGGTGAGCCTGGACCTCGTGTATCACTGATCATAAAGACATAGGCTATTTTTTTAACTTACCCATGTTCATAGATATTGGCCCCCTTGCTAAACAGACCATATCACATCACAACCAAGAGAATGTGCTTCAATACAGATTTAATCCTGTCACTCTATCAAGGATCTTTCCATTGATCTATTAAAAGTGATAGCAACGATGAGCCTGTTCAGTAATTGGATGGGTGACACTTTAATTTATAGCATGTATCTGTGTGCCAGAAGAAGCAAAATTTAGTAAATAACAACAACAACCATTAAAAACAGTGCACCTCTCAGATATTAACATGTTCATTTTAGTGCCTCGTGGGGGTGTAATGGTTAACGAGCTGGGCTAGCAGATCATTGTCAGTGAGTTCGAGTCTCACTGGGTGCCTCATACTTCTGGATTTGTTTACATAACTCAGCTAAGCTTAGTAAATAATTATTCCTCTAGCCAGGAAAGAAAGAAAGAAAGAAAAATATATAATAATAATTATGAGGAGGAGAAGGGAGAGGAGGAGGACGGAGAGGAGAAGAAGGAGGAGGGAGAGGAGAAGGAGGAGGGTAAATTATTCATGTCTAAATTCAGAATTTAATCATTGCTTTTTAGAATTTAATAAAATTTAGGGTTAGAATTAGGAAAGCCCTATATTAAAAAAAGCTATTAATCTAGAATAAATTTACCATGCGATGAATTTACTGTTGATAAATATATCATATGATAAATTTATCCACAATGAATTCACCACACAATGAATTTACCTAGAATCTACAAGTTGGTATAGTGAATTTTAAAAATATATTGTTGGGGAGGGCTAGTGGTCATGAAACTCTAGGCAATTGTTTATTACTAAAGTTGGATTTTATGTGTGTATGTCTTTGTAAATAATCTTTTAATTTATGAAAAGATGTAGGCTACAAAATAATTACAATTTTAATTAAACTGATATTTTAATATAATAAACTTTGAAAGAATTTAATTTAACAAGAAAAAAACAAACTGATCGAATCTAAGGTCATTTAGAAAATAAGGACATATTTAAATATAAAATCAGATAGTATTTTCAAAACAACGGACTGTGCAATATATATATATATATATATATATATATATATATATATATATAAATTTGGGCAGCATGGATGTGAAGTCAACAGCGCTTGGTTACTAACATTTTCTTGCCTATGTGATTTTCAAACTGTTTTCAAACTTTTCAAGTAACTGTCAGTAACAAGGTACCGTTGACTTCATTTCCACACTACCTAGTTTAGATATAAATGCTCTATCCGCAATACTGAGCACTATTTACTTATAAATATAGCACCCTATATTATCAATATTTATATATTATATATTTTCCAGGGGTGAAAATAGAGGGGGATATTTGTAGACTGAAAACACAGAAGCTTTAACAGTCCAAAGATGTAAAGTTTAAAAAATAATACAGGGTTCAGCAGAATGATATCCCAGATTAAAAATTGCTTTAAAATTTTTGATGAACACTCTTTAAAGTTCTCATGATGGTTAAAATTAAATAAAAAAAGGAAGATATTTGGTGCCAAGTGTATATCAAAGTTTGCCAATCATAAAATATTTGGCTGTTTGTGTCTGAAGAGAAAAAAAAAAAAATTCTTAGTTCAAGTTAAAAGCGTGGTAAGAATAACCCAAAGACAAACGTTTTAGACCTTATTTTTTCTAATGCAGGTATCATTGGGGAACAAGAAAATTTTTGGTAACGGTACATTTACCGAAATCTTTTTGCTCCCCAGTGATACATGTATTGGAAAAATAAGGTCTAAAAATATCAGTTTAGGGTTACCCTTTCCACACTTAACCTGGACTACTTTAATAAAAAAAAGGGCTGTAAATCCGTAAACTTGTTTGAAAGAATTTATGTTTAAAAAAAGTTTTAATTTGAGAAAAAAGTTTTAAACTCATTTCTTTAACCAAATAACTTTTGCATCTAACAATTTTTAGGTGTATCTTTTGTTTTTTATTGTTTTGTTTTTTTGTCGAATTATAAAAAATTTATCGATTAAACAAAATGCTAAAAAGTAAATGATGGTGCAAGGAAGTACTGTCGGTTGATTAAAAACATTTGTGAATTCAAAATTAGAAACAATAACATAGTTATCTTCAAGCTATGCACTCCCAAATTTTTCAGTTTTTTTTTTTAAATTTCTATTTTTTTTAAAAGAATGCTCCCTTCAAATTAGTTGCAGTAGCCAGCCTCATACAATTTTTTGATCTGTTTTTTTTTTTTTTTTTTTTTTCAGGAAAATAAACTTATTGTTTTTCATCTGAATTCTTAGATAATTTTCTTTTACAATAAATCATTTTGGGCATTTTTCAATAAATATGTCTTAATGAATTTGTTTTAAACAATGAATTAACTTTTTTTTTTCAATAATAAAATTTGAAAATTTTTTATATAACAATGAATTGAAAACAAATAAAAATTTATTTAAGATTTCAGATGAAAATCAAGTACATTTTCCTGGAAAAAAAAAGAAAGACAGATCAATAGTGTGTACAAAGCTGGCTCCTGCTGCTAATTTAAAGGGAGCATTCCTTAAAAAAAATTTTTTTTAAAGCTGAAAAATTTAGGAGTGCGTAGCTTGAAGATAACCAATAAGATTTTAAAAAACTGAAACGATACAACACTATCAAATTATAACAAGTTGGGGAATTACTCTGACAAATTTTTAAATGTTAAAAAACAAAAGCTGAAGAATGTGAAAATTTAGAAAGTTGATTATTACACAAAAGTGGTGTTTTTTTTTTTTTTTTTTTTTCTTTTAAGTAAAAGGATCTTATAAATTGAAATATAGTTATTACATTTTAAATTGTAAAAGAATCAAAAAAAGGTTTAAAAAAAAAAATCAATTTTTCAAAGGATAAATAACAGTCCCTAAAAGGGGCCACTGGGACCTTGATATACCTAAACCGTTTAGATCTCATGATTGTATTTTAGGTAAAGAAAACTGGGGTGGCATAGTTCCAGCACGTTTCTTGCCAAATACAGCCTGGACAATATCGATGGCAACGTCTACAGTAAATTTCTGTTCCATCTCACTTCCAAGAAGAGGGTTCACTTCAACAACATCCAATGCAGAAATCCGACCTACAAGTAGAAAGAGAAAAATTGATTTGATTATAAAAGCATTTTATCTGTTGCAGGAGCATAGTTCTGGTAAGTTATGATTAAACAGAACATCCTGCTGAGAATTTTCTAAATCAGGATTTATCAAAAAATGGCTAAAAATGGCCTTTTCCTTTAAAGTTACCTGTTATTTTCCTTAAATCAAAGACTTCTAAATGTTTAATATTACATTTAAACAAAAGCTATCGTTTGGGGCAAATTAGGAAAATGAATGTGACTTCTGGCCGGGCGGAATGAGATGGTATAGGATGTTAAGAGTTAAACAGATGAGCAAGCATCTGAAGAATTGAATTGGGGTTTACACATCATATAATAATATCTTTTCAACTAGTATATTAGGTCTGAGACCTGTCAGCTGTTTGTTATAAGCATTCATCTTAATTCCACAGAATATTTATAATCTTTCCACAGATTATCTAACATTGCCTTAAAGGAGTTTAGAGATGGGACATTCACTATTGATGATTCCATGTATTCACTACTCTGTTACTAAAATAATTTTGTCTTGCATTTGCTTTACAAATTTTTTTAAAGTCAGTAATCAACTGATAAAAGAATCAGCTGATATTTTAAGTTCTATGCTGACATGGAACAAACCGATTAGGGAAAATTATTAGTTGCTTAAAAATCATTAGGATATTTAAAAACCATGTTCTGAGTGAAGAAAGAAAGAAGGGTGGGACCATATGACCTTTAGGCACCCTTTTTGCAATCTCGATTCATAAGCACACGTTTTTCATTTACACCATCAAAATCTGGTTGTTTATTAACAGACGATTTTTAGAGTTTTTAAAAAATATTATAAAACTAACCCCTAACCCCTAAACCTAACCCTAACCCCAAACAAACAACTGGATTTTGATGGTGTAAATGAAAAAGATGTGCTTATGAATTGAGATTGCAAAAGGGGTGCCTAAAGGTCATTTGGTCCAAAGGGTGTAAGTCAGACAGAAAAATATATAAAGAATGTGCATGACAAGCTGGTGATGAGCAATAGTCATCCACTTTCTCTTTCTTTCTGTGTTGTCACTATTGTTGTAAACAACAGTTTCCTATTTCCCTGTCTCTAGCCCTGCTTTGGTGACTATAAATTTGATACTGACAGATGAGTAAAGAGATTGGCGTTTAATTCCTTTTAATGCAGGTTACCACTGGAAATGAGAAAGTATTTATTAAGGAAGTAATGCTACACCTCTTAAGTGGGGCCATAACACAACATTATTAATTTTGCCTAATATTTTTATTTAACTCGGAACTATATTAGGTAAAATGAAAGAAAATAAGGAATATTTTAAGAATTGTTATTGTTTGTTTTAATGTAATAAAATATAGATTTATAAAGATTCTGTGCTCGTGCTTTAAGCCATAGATGCAAATCTGGCGAGTAATACTCAGAGAGTATTAGACGAGCTGAGTGGTTTGTCACCTTCATGATCTCAGCAAAAACATTCACAGTTGCCGAATTGCACATCATGTAACCAAAAATATTGCAAAACTTTTGACTCACCATAGAATTATTAATTTTGACTAATTTGTTTGTTTTTATAACTTTAAAATGAATATTTAAAGGAGACAGAAATTTCATAGGTAAATAACCTGTCAAGGTTTTAAAGGATGTTAATTATGAGAAAACCTTTTTGGTTAAATCGAACTTAACGGACCTAAATTCCACCACCGTATGTCACCTCACCGAAAGAAAAAAATACTAAAAATCAGGGAATTAACTGAATTTAATGAAATTTTTAATGAATTTTTGAATTTAATAAATTTTTCATATTAATGAATAAAAGATATAATGCACTAGTTATTTTATTAAAAAACTTTTACATTTTTTCAGGTCAGTTAACTTTGAACCATGTATCTTTGAGAATCTGTGTTACGCCTCAAAGATATGTGGTTCAAAGTTAACTGATCTGAAGAAATGTAGAAGTTTTTAAATAAGATAACTGGTGCATTATATCTTTTATTCATTAATATATCAACACTGAAAATTTCATTAAATTCGGTTAATTCTCTGATTTTTGGTATTTTTTCTTTTGACGGGGTGACATACGATGGTGGAATTTAGGTCCGTTATATTCAATTTAAACCCCTTTATAAAAAAACTGCTTATTGGTAATTGATTAAGTATTCGATTCAAACAAGCTGCTTTACAAATATCATTGGCTCTAAACACAGTAATCTCTCTCTCTCTCTCTCTCTCTCTCTCTCTCTCTCTCTCTCTCTCTCTCTCTCACACACACACCATCTTTCACTGTCTTTCCATCTTTCTCTAGCTCTCACTTTTCTTGATTCATCTTTCTCTCACTCTCATTTCCCTCTTTCTCCAACTCTCTCTCTCTCTCTCTCTCTCCCATACACACACACACACTCTCTCTCACACACACACACACACACACTCTCTCTCTCTCTCTCTCTCTCTCTCTCTCACTCTTCCTTCCTCTTACTCTTTCCCTCTCTCATTCTATCTTTCTCTCACTCTCTTTCTCCATCTCTCAATCTTTCTCTTACTCAATTTCTTCTCTTATTCCATCTTTCTCTCCTTCTTTTCTTGAGCTATCTTTGGTACCACAGTAATCTCTTAATGTCTGAAATGGATTTATTCTGATACATTTGTCCTTTGCCAGTTGATCTGATTGAGTAATTTTTATGGCATGTCAACCCGTCTGGGGTTATTTTATGTCTAGAGGTTAGGGAACTGTTAAATGATGATGTTGAATAAGTGTCTCACCTGTATTTGCAACAGCTTCGGCTATAAACATTCCTTCTCTGTAGGATAGTCCACCCATCGCTAAAAAAGAAAAAAAAGAAAACAGTGACAATTATTATCAAAAAAAAAAAAGAACAAAAAAAAACAATTTATTATATATTAACAGAAGTACCTGGATTTTAGGAACACCAGGAAGTGAGAGAGAAAGGGAAATGAGAGGACAAAGAGAAGTTAATTTAGTATTAAAAGAAGCTAAGAATTTGTTTATTATAATATTCATTTATTTTAGGGATTTCTAAAAATTTCTGATTTAATTATTCAGACTCTTATCTTTAGAGAAAAATTCTTTAGAGTAAAATATATTTTATTCAAATTTCATAAAATTAAATAAGGGGGTGTTGATCTAGTAAAAAAAATATTTCCTCTAATATATTTTAGGAAAAAACTATTTTAAACATAAATTCTTCTAAAGGTGAATAAGTATCGAAATTTTCATGAAAAATTGGACAATTAATTGATTTTTCATAGAATTTTAATATTTTTATGTAGTAATGATACTGACTATAAATTAAATACTCATTGATAAACTTACTTAATTCCTGAAATGACTGTGACATAAGCAGTGACATAGTTTCGGTTACAGACAAATAGAGACTGAATCTCTATTATTAATTGTTGTGATGTTAGTCCAACAGTAAAAAGAAGTCAAGTCGAGATAGGGTAAAATAAGACAAGTGTATTTACAATAATGGTACATGTACGACTAGCTTGTCGTTAACGTGAACAGTTCTGCCTTTCCACTCGGTGTCTCACTATTTATAGTGAGAACCGGTGCATGTTCTCCACTGTAGGAACGGCCGGTACAACATTAATAGATATTTATACTTGGTTAGCCAAATGGTTTGCCAAAATGAAAACTGTATTTAAGTCAGCTTTACCCCACTTAAAAAATGAGCATTTTTTTTTGCTAGTATAGATAAAAGATAAATAAATACCTGGAGTTCCAGTACTGGCAGCAATTGAAGGATCCATACTATCAATATCAAAACTGAAGTGAATCGGTCGTTTTCCTCTGTAAGAAAAAAAAAAAAAAAACAAGTTAGCAATAATAATAATTAAAAAAATTTTTTTTTTAAATTCCAAGCCATTTATTCTCAAACAGGTTATAAGTCCAACATAAACAAAAGGGGACCAATCTTGACTGATAAATTATTTATTTATTTATTGATCTACTAGGAAAAAAAGAAACGGGGTTAGGGTTAGGGTTAGGGTTTAGGGTTAGTTTAATGGGAAAATAAATAAATAATTTATCGGTCGAGAGTGGTTCCCCTTTGTTTATGTTGGACTTATAGGAAATGACCCTCTAACAGATTCCTCATATTATTTGTGTTGAAATATTTCTTTCCGATTGGAGTGAAAACTCAACATTTCCATGAGGAAATGTTTGACAGTGCAGGGTGTTTGGCATGTCCTACACTATGGTTGATCCTCCAGCTTGAGCATAAAAGAGTGTGTAAGTCTTGTATGGCAAATGTGCAGCTGAGCCGGTTTTACTTCTTTAAGATAAAGATTAAACTACATCCACTTCCTAACCACAAAAATACCCTTCATCATGGGCCAATATTATGAGATTATAGTAAGTAAATTTGGTGCATATCACATAAATGCGTCCTGGCCTTCTCCCCTAAAAAACGCTAAGCGGTGCCTGCTGAAAATCCAACCCGCACTACTATTGAACTCCCTAGCTGTTTGAAGGCGTGTTTCCCGAAAAGTTAATGCGATATAAATAATAACATTTATTGTGTACAGTGCTCAGGTGCACCACAACTCATCAAAGTCTCATGTCTAGTACATAGAATTAGTGTCAGGAATATGAATAGCGTACAGTAATAATATGTGTGTGTGTGCGTATGTGTGTGGAGTAGCAGGTATAGTGTTGGCGGATTACAGGAAGCATAGAGGCAGAAAACTATCTTGTGATTACTTAATGTTAATAGTTGGTTAGTTGGTGTTCAATTGTATATCAACCTATAGATGGTTGGTTGGTGTTTAATAATAATAATAAAATTTATTGTGTACAGTGCTCAGGTGCACCACAACTCATCAAAGTCTCATGTCTAGTACACAGAATAATGTATTAGTGTCAGGAACATGAACAATGTACAGTAATAATATACATGTATGTGTGCGTGTGCATGCATATGTGTGTGGATGGAAGTATCAGGTATAGTGTTGGCAGACTACAGGAAGCATGGAGGCTTTGAAAGATGCAGTGTTTCAGCAGCCTACAACGAGTGCAGGCAGTTTATTCCATGCTTCGGCAACTCTGAGCATGAAAAAATGTTTCCAAAAGTCATGTGAGCTATGCTGTTTTCTGACTTTGTAGGCATGCTCATATGTGTTAGAAACATGGAGATCAAAAAGGTGCTCAAGGTTGCTGTTGTTAAGATGATTAATGACCTTATGAGCGTTTACCAGGTCAGTTGCCAGACGCTGGAGTTTCAATGAATCCATTCCCAGGGCAGCAAGACATTCAGAATATGGCAGATGCCTGATCGTGGATATTTGTTCGGTTGCACCTCTCTATACAGTTTCTAGGAGGTTAATGTTCTGAGCAAGATAGGGGTTCCAGACTGGTGATGCAAATTCCAAGTGTGAAAGCGATATTTTACCTCCCACCCCCAAGTTGCTTAATCGCAGATTTTTTAATTGTCTCATTTTATTTCACCAAATTTTCAAATGAAACATTCCAAATGGTTTTGTGTCGCTTAAATGCCCAATGTAAAATTGAGATGAATTGAAAAAAAAGAAGAATTTACATGTTTGTTTCATTTGTAATATTGAAATTGTGAAATACGGAAGATATTTTGGTAATTTTGATCTTATTGCATCCCAGCCTCCAGCCTTGATTTAGGCTATGTTTTAGTGAGCCAGTCTCAGGTGAATTTCTGGCCCAGCTTAGATATTTTCCGAGTCGTGTTTTTATCACTTTTATCTTGGTAAATTAATGTAGATATTTTAAACGCCTCCCCCCAGATTTTTATCAGCAAATCAATGTAAATATTGTACAACCCCGCCTTTTAAGAAAGAGTGAGAGGGAGTTAAACCAAGATTATTATACTTTTTACCTATTAAAATATTTTTAATAGCTCTTAAGTAAACATGTCAAATGTTATAATAATTAAATTATCATACTGTGATATATCCACAGGTCCTGCTAGTTAAGATATTATTATGATTTTACTCACAAGAATTTTAATTACTTACTCTGGGTCAATAGCACTTAGCGCCATCTTTAATACGGTGGAAATTCCATACAAATCAACTTCATGCATAGAAAAACAAGTGATTCCAAGTTTTTCAATCAACCACCTGAAATTGAAAAAAGAAAAGAAATTTCATTTTATATTATAGTTACTAGTACAAAATAAAAAAACACCCTCCGGGCGATGTAAAAATAGATTTTTGAAAATATTGCCTGAGGGGTGGAAGTAAAAAATTCAATGTCAGCGAGTTTGTACCCTAAGTAAGTAAAAATCACCCAAATTCATTAAAGGATTAAAAAATAAAACAATTTGAAATGTAAACTTTAAATATGTATTAAAATAAAACAAACTATATATAGATATATAATACCAGTTATGTATTTATTAAAACTTGTTTTAAAAAACAATAAGGACTGTCTAATGTTGCATGTTCAAATTTTGAGTGTATTTATTCTATGTTATGACGATGACGATTTTGGGTAATGTGACATAAGCTGTGACATAATTTTTGTTACAGACAAAAACTGGAAGCGAATCTCCATTATTAATAGATTTGATCTTTTTAAAATAGATCATGAACTTCAAATGAAAGAACTTAATGATGTTTGCAATAAACCACAAAATTATTCATCTGCATTGAGATAATCTAAATGATTAGGTTTCTGTTTGAATTTATTCATATAAAACTTTTGGGTCTTCCTTTCCTCACAAAATAAGTACAGATAAAATTCTATACATTTAATACTTTTTCCTTTTGTAAGACAAATCAAAAAATGATTAAATAAGTATATGTTATATTACCAAAGATTGTATGGGAAAAAATTTAAATATTTCAAAGGGAGACAAAAAGAAAGAAAAAAATAGTCAGAAATTAAAACGAAAGTCAGGAAAAAAAGGATTCAACTGGAGAAAAAAAACAAACAAACAAACAAAATTGTTTGTCCAGAAGAGAGAGAGAGAGTCAGACAGACAGAGATAGAAACAGACAAAGAAAATTCAGGGGAAAAAATTTTCAGCCAGAGAAAAGAAAATTCAGAGAAAAAAGTTTGACCAGTAAGAAATAAAATTCTCTCTGTCTAAAATTTTAACCCGTGAATAAATAAAATTTAACCAGTGAAAAAAAAAATTAACAGTGGAAAATAAAAATAAAATAACAAGTGAAAAAGAAAAAAAAAAAAATCAGCCAGTAAAAAAAAAAAATTTCAACCAGTAAAAAAAAAAAGAAAAAAAAGTTAACCAGTAAATAAAAAAGAAAAAAAAAATTCAGCTAGTTAAATAGAAAAAATGTTGTTCAGCCAGTTGAAAAAAAAACTAAAAAAAAAACCAACAATATAATTCAGCAAAAAACTAAATAAAAAAATAAAAGGCTCACTATTTTAGAACCAGATTTCAAATGGTTACACAAAAGTTGTCTACCCCTGCTCTACAAGAAAATCTTTCTGTATAAATTTATTATTTTTACAAGATTATGTTATCATTATGAATTGCTTAAATAACCAACTCTTTCTTTTCTCACCTTACTGTTCTATTGACAAACATTTTCTAAAAGATTAACTTTTTTTTTTCTAATCACAATCCATTTTGTTATTTTGGCATAGACAATCAGAAAAATATAATACAAGGTATGTCAGCAAAGTTACAGGACTGGTGTCATAATTTTTTTAATTTCAAATTCAAACTACAAACTACAAGTTATCCCCCTTAAAGTAATCCCCCCCTGGAGTCTAATGCACTTTCCCATCCTTCTCTGCCATGTTTGCATACACTCCTGGAAGGATTCTTCTGGGATTCTCCGTAGCTCTCTCATCATGATCTTTTTGATGTCGTGCACATCCTCAAAATGGGTTCCCTTGATGACCCCCTTGAGCTTGGGGAAGAGGAAAAAATCACATGGAGCCAGTAGGGAGGTTGCTCCAGCACAGTGATTTTCTTCAGAGCCAGGAACTCTCGGATACTCAGGGCAGTGTAGGCAGGTACATTGTCATGGTGAAGCACCCACGAGTTGTCCTGCCACATCTCTCACCTCTTCTTATGCACTGAACGAAGCAAATGCTGCAGTATCTCATTGTAGGCATGCTGGTTGATTGTCTGGCCCTGAGGCAAGAATTCGCAGTGGACAATGCCCCTCATATTAAATTGATAATGAAATTTATTGTGTACAGTGCTCAGGTGCACCACAACTCATCAAAGTCTCATGTCTAGTACACAGAATATGTATTCGTGTCAGGAACATGAATAGCATACAGTAATAATATACATGTATTGTACAGTGCTCAGGTACACCACAACTCATCAAAGTCTCATGTCTAGTAACAGAATAATGTATTAGTGTCAGGAACATGAACAGATACAGTAATAATATACATGTATGTACAGTGCTCAGGTACACCACAACTCATCAAAGTCTCATGTCTAGTAACAGAATAATGTATTTGTGTCAGGAACATGAACAGGTAAAGTAATATACATGTATGTGTGTGCGTTTGTGCATATATGTGTGGAGAGGGGTATCGGTATATCTTTTGTGACATTAGTCCTGGAACTTTTCTGACATACCTCATAGATTATTATCTCAAGATGAAATAGCCATATGATTTGACTTACCTTTCTGCTGTATCCACATCTCTAAGTCCAATGTAAGCAATATCTTTGGCAGAGATACTGAAATCAAAAGTAAATATAAAACTTTTATCATCTTCTGCCATAAGGTAAGTGAATGATTCAATTTGTAAGTTGTGTGTGTGTGGGAATTGAAATAAAATTATTAATAAAATCAAACTCCTATGAGCCTTCACCGGAAGAACCATCCAAAAATGTGCGGGAAAAAGAACCCACTTCCAACCCCCAAGAGTGTTGAATTATTATGATATAAGGCATGGGGCAAATGGTTACTCCTAAATATAGACTCTTGACTACCACGTGACCTGGGTAGATTTCTATTGTCCAATCACTGGCACTGCTGCTGCTGCTTCTGCTGTATTAATAGAGGCACCATTCTAAACTTATGTCATTGACACATGGATTCTCTTGGACGTAGGACTTACAAAGAATACCTCAACACCGGATTCTTATTGGCTTGCTTACTTACTTATTACATCTGGAACTAAGGATGCCGACCAGATACTTAACAAAGAGAATCTCTCGGCCATTCGAATGTAGGCCATAACTGTATCTAGTCACTACTACTGGCCAGGGAGATATTTCCTTGCCACGTGGTGGCTATGGCCTGTGAATAAAGCCTAAATCATTGTTTTTTTCTCTTCCTTTTTAGTGTGACCACCAAATATGATGGGGTTAAAAACAAAACCCTCGGAACACACACCGGGAATAACCACAGCCACCTTTTAAACCTAAAACACAAAACCTCTGGTAACCCAATGTGTTTTCATACCCGTATTAGTCTAGCAGTTATTCTAAGGCTAACAACAATAATAAATGAATGAAAAATGTGCCTCCACACACACACACACACACACACACACATATGTATGTGCATGTGTCTGCGCATGTGCATGCATGCGTGCATAGAGATGCATAGTGTAATGGTTACCTTCATAGGAAATGGACACGGTGAGAGAAATTCAAATCCTGGATGACACTGTTTGCATTTCACATAGCGCTAGTACCATTGAGAAAGGTATGAATCCAACTATTCTCCCTCCTGCTATCGGTAAATAGTAGAGAAAACTGAGCACTTTAACCTTCTTCCCTCCAGTTATGGGTAAATAGCAGGGCAGATTGGGCACTTTAACCATGGCTAGGTAACCAGTCTAGGAGAAGGAAAACTCTGAATTCAAACCTGCTAAACTCCGCTTATGAAATTGACCTTGTGTTGAATCCTGCTTGTGTGGAGGGGTTGGTAAATATATATATCAATCAGCTATGTGCGGATTCTGGATGCTGCGTGGGGGACCTATTAGGTGAAATGACTGATAGGGATGGTTGGCAAGAGAGAGTCATGGATATCCATGCTGCCAGAATGACCTAATGATGATGATGATGATGTAGAAATGCATTGGTTATTTCCTATAAGTCTAACATGATCAAAGGGGAACCACTCTTGACTGAAAAATTATTTATTCATTTATTGATCTACTAGGAAAAAAGAAGACAGGGTTAGGGTTAGGGTTTAGGGTTAGGGTTTAGGGTTAGTTTAATAGGAAAATAAATAAATAATTTATCAGTCAAGAGTGGTTCCCCTTTGATCATGTTAGAATTATAGGAAATAAACAATGCATTTTTGTATGTAGGAAAGAACAAAACAAAACAAAAAGAAAACTCACCATGGCTTAACCCAATCAAATTCTGGTATTCTGTTCATATAAGGCTGCACTTCTTTCACCAAGAAAGAAAGCGGCATTCCGTGCATATTTCCAGTCATAGAGGAACCTGGTGGGTTGATATCGGCATGAGCATCAACCCAGAGTATAACAATATCTGGCTGGGACAGAGTGTGGCCATATATACCCCCTGTCGTCAGACTGTGATCACCACCTAGTGTAATACATACTTCACCAGCATCTACCACATTTTTCACTGCAGAACATATCTGAAACATTCAAAGGCTAAATAAATTTTGATATCAATATGTAGTACAGGTTGTATGAATAGGGAAAAAAGAAAACAAAATATATATATATATATACCCTGCCCCAAAGAGCGCTCATCATCCATGCGTCGCTCCGCGGGCTCACAAGCCCCCCAGCCCGCCGCGGCACCGCAAGCAAAGGGAAGCGGGAAACACTAATAAGAACAAACAACAACAAAGCCAGCCCACGACACCCCGAAGGCAGGAATCGATCACAAAAAAGAAAGCGGGCGACCCCAAGTCAAAGCAGAACGAGATAGCGACATGCCCAGACCTAAACTCGTTGAAATATAGATCACGGTAGGCATGTCCCTCACAGCTGTAAGAAAATTATATGATAATGATATATAATACTATAGATACGCAAATAACAAGAAGTATATNCCACGAGACTACTCTCTCTCTCTCTCTCTCTCTCTCTCTCTCTCCTTCCTTCTCTTACTTCTTCCTCTCTCATTCTATCTTTCTCTCACTCCTTTTTCTCCATCTCTAAATCTTTCCTCTTACTCAATTTCTTCTCTTATTCTCATCTATTCCTCTCCTTTTTTTCTTGAGCTATCTTTGGTACACAGTAAGTCTCTTAATGTCTGAATGGATTTATCTGATACATTTGGTCCTTTGCCAGTTGATCTGATGAGTAATTTGTTATGGCATGTCAACCCGTCTGGGGTTATTTTAATGTCTAGAGGTTAGGGAATGTTTAATGATGAATGTTGGAATAAGTTGTCGCTGCACCTGTATTTGCAACAGCCTTCGGGCTAATAAAACAATTCCTTCTCTGTAGGATAGTCCACCATACGCTAAAGAAAAAAAAGAAAACAGTGACAAATTTATTATCAAAAAAAAAAAAAGAAAAAAAAAAACAATTTATTAATATATAACAGAAGTACCTGGATTTTAGAAACACCAGGAAGTGAGAGAGAAAGGGAAATGAGAGAGACAAGACAGAAGTTAATTTAGTATTAAAGAAGCTAAGAAATTTGTTTATTATAATTTCATTTATTTTAGGGATTTTTTGTTTTGTTTACTTTAAAATATCATTAAAACATATCCTAAACTAGACCTCCAAAACGTTTCAAATTTCTGATTTAATTATTCAGACTCTTATCTTTAGAGAAAAATCTTTTAGAGTAAAATATATTTTATTAAAATTTCATAAAATTAAATAAGGGGGTGTTGATCTAGTAAAAAAAATTATTTCCTCTAATATTTTTAGGAAAAAACTATTTTAAACATAAATTCTTCTAAAGGTGAATAGTATCGAATTTTCATGAAAATATGGAAAATTAATTGAATTTTTCATAGAATTTTAATATTTTTATGTAGTAATGATACTGACTAAAATTAAATAATCATTGATAAACTTACTTAATTCCTGAAATGACTGTGACATAGGCAGTGACATAGTTTCGGTTACAGACAAAATAGAGACTGAATCTCTATTATTAATTGTTGTGATGTTAGTCCAACAGTAAAAAGAAGTTCAAGTCAGAATAGGGTAAAATAAGACAAGTGTATTTACAATAATGGTACATGTACGACTAGCTTGTCGTTAACGTGAACAGTTCTGTCCTTCACTCGGTGCTCACTATTTATAGTGAGAACCGGTGCATGTTCTCCACTGTAGGAACGGCCCGGTACAACATTATAGATATTTATACTTGGTTAGCCAAATGGTTTGCCAAAAATGAAAACTGTATTTAAGTCAGCTTTACCCCACTTAAAAAATGAGCATTTTTTTTTTGCTAGTATAGATAAAAGATAAATAAATACTGGAGTTCCAGTACTGGCAGCAATTGAAGGATCCATACTATCAATATCAAAACTGAAGTGAATCGGTCGTTTTCCCTTGTAAGAAAATAAAATAAAAACGTTAGCAATATAATAATTAAAAAAAATTTTTTTTTTAAAAATTCCAAGCCATTTATTCTCAAACAGGTTTAAGTCCAACATAAACAAAGGGACCAATCTTGACTGATAAATATAATTTATTTTTTATTGATCTACTAGGAAAAGAAAGCGGGGTAGGGTTAGGGTTAGGGTTTAGGTTAGTTTAATGGGAAATAATAAATAATTTATCGTCGAGAGTGGTTCCCCTTTGTTTATGTTGGACTTATAGGAAATGACCTCTATACAAGTTCTCTATATTATTGTGTGTTGAAATATTTCTTTCCGATTGGAGTGAAAACTCAACATTCCATGAGGAAATGTTTGACAGTGCAGAGTGTTTTGGCATGTCCTACACCTATGGGTTTGAATTCCTCCAGCTGATGCATAAAGGAGTGTGTAAGATCTTGTATGGCAAATGTGCAGCTGATCCGGTTTTTCACTTCTTTAAGATAAAGATTAAACTACATCCACTCCTAACACAACAAAAATACCTCTTCATGATGGGCCAATTATTATGAGATTATAAGTAAGTAAATCTGGTGTGCATATCACATAAATGCGTCCTGGCCTTCTCCCCTAAAAAACGCTAAGCGGTGCTGCCTGAAATCCAACCCGCCTACTTATTGAACTCCCTAAGCTGTTTGAAGGCGTGTATTCACCAAAAGTTAATGCGATATAAAATAACAACATTTATTGTGTAAACAGAGTGCTCATGTGGCACCACAACTCATTCAAAGTCCATGTCTGAGTACACAGAATTAAGTGTCAGGAAATGAATAGCGTACGAGTAAATAATATGTGTGTGTGTGCGTAGGTGTGTGGAGTAGCAGGTATAGATGTTTGGCGGATTACAGGAAGCATAGAGGCGGAAACTATCTTGTGATTACTTAATGTTAATAGTTGGTTTAGTTGGTGGTCATTGTATATCACCTATAGATGGTTGGTTGGTGTTTAATAAATAATATGCAAAATTATTGGTACAGTGCTCAGGTGCACCACAATCCATCAAAGTCTCATGTCTATACACAGAATAATGTATTAGTGTCAGGAACATGAACAATGTACAGTAATAATATACATGTATGTGTGGCGTGTGCATGCATATGTGTGTGGATGGAAGTATCAGGTTATAGTGTTGGCAGACTACAGGAAAGCATGGAGGCTTTGAAAAAGATGCAGTGTTTCAGCAGCCTACAACGAGTGCAGCAGTTTATTCCATGCTTCGGCAACTTGAGCATGAAAAAATGTTTCCAAAAGTCATGTGAGCTATGCTGTTTTTGACTTTGTAGGCATGCTCATATGTGTTGAAACATGGAGTCAAAAAGGTGCTCAAGGTTGCTGTTGTTAAGATGATTAATGACCTTATGAGCGTTTACCAGGTCAGTTGCCAGACGCTGGATGTTCAATGAATCCATTCCCAGGGCAGCAAGACATTCAGATATGGCAGATGCCTGATCGTGGATATTGTTCGGTTTGCACCTCTCTATACAGTTTCTAGGAGGTTAATGTTCTGAGCAAGATAGGGGTTCCAGACTGGTGATGCAAATTCCAAGTGTGAAAGGATATTTTACCTCCCACCCCCAAGTTGCTTAATCGCAGATTTTTTAATTGTCTCATTTTATTTCACCAAATTTTCAAATGAAACATTCCAAATGGTTTGTGTCGCTTAAATGCCCAATGTAAAATTGAGATGAATTGAAAAAAAAGAAGAATTTACATTTTGTTTCATTTGTAATATTGAAATTGTGAAATACGGAAGATATTTTGGTAATTTTGATCTTATTGCATCCCAGCCTCCAGCCTTGATTTAGGCTATGTTTTTAGTGAGCCAGTCTCAGGTGAATTTCTGGCCCAGCTTAGATATTTTCCGAGTCGTGTTTTTATCACTTTTATCTTGGTAAATTAATGTAGATATTTTAAACGCCTCCCCCCAGATTTTTATCAGCAAATCAATGTAAATATTGTACAACCCCGCCTTTTAAGAAAGAGTGAGAGGGAGTTAAACCAAGATTATTATACTTTTTACCTATTAAAATATTTTTAATAGCTCTTAAGTAACATGTCAAATGTTATAATAATTAAATTATCATACTGTGATATATCCACAGGTCCTGCTAGTTAAGATATTATTATGATCATTTACTCACAAGAATTTTTAATTACTTACTCTGGGTCAATAGCACTTAGCGCCATCTTTAATACGGTGAAATTCCATACAAATCAACTTCATGCATAGAAAAAACAAGTGATTCAAGTTTTTCAATCAACCACCTGAAATTGAAAAAAGAAAAGAAATTTCATTTTATATTATAGTTACTAGTACAAAATAAAAAAACACCCTCCGGGCGATGTAAAAATAGATTTTTGAAAAAATATTGCCTGAGGGTGGAAGTAAAAATTCAATGTCAGCGAGTTGTACCCTAAGTAAGTAAAAATCACCAAATTCATTAAAGGATTAAAAATAAAACAATTTTGAAATTAAACTTTAAATATGTATTAAAATAACAAAACTATATATAGATATATAATACCGTCATGTATTTATCAAAACTTGTTTAAGAAACAATAAGGATTGTCTAATGTTGCATGTTCAACATTTTGAGTGTATTTATTCTATGTTTATGATGATTTTGGGTAATGTGATGTAAGCTGTGACATAATTTTTTGTTACAGGACAAAAATGGAAGCGAATCTCATTATTAATAGATTTGATCTTTTTAAAATAGATCATGAACTTCAAATGAAAGAACTTAATGATGTTTGCAATAAACCACAAAATTATTCATCTGTATAGAGATAATCTACAAAAATATTCATCTGCATTGAGATAATCTAAATGATTAGGTTTCTGTTTGAATTTATTCATATAAAACTTTTAGGGGTCTTCCTTTCCTCACAAAATAAGTACAGATAAAATTCTATACATTAATAATAATAATAATGAAATTTATTGTGTACAGTGCTCAGGTGCACACAAACTCATCAAAGTCTCATGTGAAGTACACAGAAATATGTTGTGTCAGGAACATGAACAGTCACATTAGTAAAATGCATGTATGTGTGTGCATGTGTATGTGGAGAGTGGCATCAGGTATAGTGTTGGGACTACAGAGCATGGAGGCTTTGAAAGACTCAGTGCTCCGGAGCCTACAACAGATGCAGGCTGTTTATTCCATGTCTCCGCAATTCTGAGATGAAAAAAATGTTTCCGAAAGTCACGTGAACAGTGCTGTTTCTGACTGTTTATACTTTTCCTTTTGTAAAGACAAATCAAAAATAATTAAATAAACATATGTTATATTACCAAAGATTGTATGGGAAAAAATTTAAATATTCAAAGGAAGACAAAAGAAAGAAAAAATAGTCAGAAATTAAAAGAAAGTCAGGAAAAAGGATTCAACTGGAAAAAAAAACAAACAAACAACAAAATTGTTTGTCCAGAAGAGAGAGAGAGAGAGAGGTCAGACAGACAGAGATAGAAACAGACAAAGAAAATTCAGGGTAAAAAATTTTCAGTCAGAGAAAAGAAAAGTTTGACCAGTAAAAAATAAAATTCTCTCTGTCTGAAATTTTATCTTTTACTGGTTAAAAAAGGAAAATTTAACCGTGAATAAATAAAATTAACCAGTGAAAAAAAAAAATTAACAGTGGAAAATAAAAATAAAATAACAAGTGAAAGAAAAAAAAAAAAAATCAGCCAGTAAAAAAAAAAAAAAAAATTTCAACCAGTAAAAAAAAAAAGAAAAAAAAGTTAACCAGTAAATAAAAAAGAAAAAAAAAATTCAGCTAGTTAAATAGAAAAAATGTTGTTCAGCCAGTTGAAAAAAAAAAACCAAAAAAAAAACCAACAATATAATTCACAAAAACTAAATAAAAAATAAAAGGCTCACTATTTTAGAACCAGATTTCAAATGGTTACACAAAAGTTGTCTACCCCTGCTCTACAAGAAAATCTTTCTGTATAAATTTATTATTTTTACAAGATTATGTTATCATTATGAATTGCTTAAATAACCAACTCTTTCTTTCTCACCTTACTGTTCTATTGACAAAACATTTTCTAAAAGATTAACTTTTTTTTTTCTAATCCAATCCATTTTGTTATTTTGGCATAGACAATCAGAAAAATATAATACAAGGATGTCAGCAAAGTTACAGACTGGTGTCATAATTTTTTTAATTTCAAATTCAAACTACAAACTACAAGTTATCCCCTTAAAGTAATCCCCCCTGGAGTCTAATGCACTTTCCCATCCTTCTCTGCCATGTTTGCATAACACTCCTGGAAGGATTCTTCTGGGATTCTCCGTAGCTCTCTCATCATGATCTTCTTGATGTCGTGCACATCCTCAAAATGGGTTCCCTTGATGACCCCTCTGAGCTTGGGGAAGAGGAAAAATCACATGGAGCCAGTAGGGAGGTTGCTCCAGCACAGTGATTTCTTTCAGAGCCAGGAACTCTCGGATACTCAGGCAGTGTAGGCAGGTACATTGTCATGGTGAAGCACCACGAGTTGTCCTGCCACATCTCTCACCTCTTCTTATGCACTGAAGAAGCAAATGCTGCAGTATCTCATTGTAGGCATGCTGGTTGATTGTCTGGCCCTGAGGCAAGAATTCGCATGGACAATGCCCCTCATATTAAATTGATAATGAAATTTATTGTGTACAGTGCTCAGTGCACCACAACTCATCAAAGTCTCATGTCTAGTACACAGAATAATGTATTAGTGTCAGGAACATGAACAGCGTACAGTAATAATATACATGTATGTGTACAGTGCTCAGGTCACACAACTCGTCAAAGTCTCATGTCTAGTAAACAGAATAATGTATTAGTGTCAGGAACATGAACAGGATACAGTATAATATACATGTATGTGTGTGCGTTCGTGCATATATGTGTGGAGAGGGGTATGGGGTATATCTTTGTGACATTAGTCCTGGACTTTTCTGACATACCTCATAGATTATATATCTCAAGATGAAATAGCCATATGATTTGACTTACCTTTCTGCTGTATCCACATCTCTAAGTCCAATGTAAGCAATATCTTTGGCAGAGATACTGAATCAAAGTAAATATATAAACTTTTATCATCTTCTGCCATAAGGTAAGTGAATGATTCAATTTGTAAGTTGTGTGTGTGGGAATTGAAATAAAATTATAAATAATAATTAAAAATTAAAAAACCAAACAAACTCCCATGAGCCTTCACCGGAAGAACCATCCAAGCATGTGCGGGAAAGGACCCACTTCCAACCCCCAAGAGTGTTGAATTATTATGAATAAGGCATGGGGCAAATGGTCACTCCTAATCTAATATAGACTCGTTGACTACCACGTGACCTGAGGTAGATTTCTATTGTCCAATCACTGGCACTGTGCTGCTGCTTCTGCTGTATTAATAGAGGCACCATTCTAAACTTATGTCATTGACACATGGATTCTCTTGGACGTAGGACTTACAAAAGATACCTCAACACCAGATTCTTATTGGCTTGCTTACTTACTTATTACATCTGGAACTAAGGATGCGACCAGATACTTAACAAAGAGAATCTCTCGCATTCGAATGTAGGCCATAACTGTATCTAGTCACTACTACTGGCCAGGGAGATATTTCCTTGCCACGTGGTGGCTATGGCCTGTGAATAAAGCCTAAATCATTGTTTTTTTCTCTTCCTTTTTAGTGTGACCACCAAATATGATGGGGTTAAAACAAACCCTCGAACACACACCGGGAATAACCACAGCCACCTTTTAAACCTAAAACACAAAACCTCTGGTAACCCAATGTGTATTCATACCCGTATAAGTCTAGCAGTTATTCTAAGGCTAACAACAATAATAAATGAATGAAAAATGTGCCTCCACACACCACACACACACACACACACACATATATGTATGTGCATGTGTCTGCGCATGTGCATGCATGCGTGCATAGAGATGCATAGTGTAATGGTTACCTTCATAGGAAATGGACACGGTGAGAGAAATTCAAATCCTGGATGACACTGTTTGCATTTCACATAGCGCTAGTACCATTGAGAAAGGTATGAATCCAACTATTCCCTCCTCTGCTATCGGTAAATAGTAGAGAAAACTGAGCACTTTAACCTTCTTCCCTCCAGTTATGGGTAAATAGCAGGGCAGATTGGGCATTTAAACATGGCTAGGTAACCAGTCTAGGAGAAGGAAACCTCTGAATTCAAACCTGCTAAACTCCGCTTATGAAATTGACCTTGTGTTGAATCCTGCTTGTGTGGAGGGGTTGGTAAATATATATATCAATCAGCTATGTGCGGATTCTGGATGCTGCGTGGGGACCTATTAGGTGAAATGACTGATAGGGATGGTTGGCAGAGAGAGTCATGATATCCATGCTGCCAGAATGACCTAATGATGATGATGATGATGTAGAAATGCATTGGTTATTTCCTATAAGTTCTAACATGATCAAAGGGGAACCACTCTTGACTGAAAAATTATTTATTCATTTATTGATCTACTAGGAAAAAAGAAGACAGGGTTAGGGTTAGGGTTTAGGGTTAGGGTTAGGTTTAGGGTTAGTTTAATAGGAAAATAAATAAATAATTTATCAGTCAAGAGTGGTTCCCTTTGATCATGTTAGAATTATAGGAAATAAACAATGCATTTTTGTATGTAGGAAAGAACAAAACAAAACAAAAAGAAAACTCACCATGGCTTAACCAATCAATTTCTGGTATTCTGTTCATATAAGGCTGCACTTCTTTCACCAAGAAAGAAAGCGGCATTCGTGCATATTTCCAGTCATAGAGGAACCTGTGGGTTGATATCGGCATGAGCATCAACCCAGAGTATAACAATATCTGGCTGGGACAGAGTGTGACCATATATACCCCCTGTCGTCAGACTGTGATCACCACCTAGTGTAATACATACTTCACCAGCATCTACCACATTTTTCACTGCAGAACATATCTGAAACATTCAAAGGCTAAATAAATTTTGATATCAATATGTAGTACAGGTTGTATGAATAGGGAAAAAAGAAACAAATATAATATATATATATATATATATATATAATATATAATATATATATTAATACAAAAAATACAAAAAATACATTTTTTAATAAATAAATTAAATATTAAAACAATAGATTATAGTGTTCTGTGTTTTTTTGTTCGTTTTTTTATTGGTCGGTCTAGTTTAGCTAATTTAAATGACTACTGTGGTAAGTACTATTTAATTCGTCTTGCTCCTTGTCTCTTAGCCTGAAGAGCATTAAGCGAAACTAATAGTAGGTTCGTCTGACTCATTAGATTTATCTTTATCTTTATTTTTTGCTCTACTTAGGTATTGAGCACTTTTTACTTATTAGCTTATTTTCCTAGCGGTTGTATGAATATAATATATATATCTTATATACATATATATACATATAAATTGTTTTTTCTTTTGGCCAAATACTGTACCAATAGATTACTTTTGTTGTACGACGTCTTTTCTTTTTTTCCAAAAATTTTTTTCTCCCCGGTTGATGTTTGGTAGTATATTTTTACAATCAAACTATTTGTCGTTTTTTTCTCACCGCGAGGATTTACCAACACGCTTGGTATATTAAATATATATATAATATATATATATAGATACGATCAGATAGATGAGATGAGAGATGAGAGAGAGAAGGAGACGGAGAGAGCAGAGAGAGAGAGAGATTATTTAAACATTAAAATTAGTCAGGGAGTCATTAACTTTAAAGCCCAGTATTTCAGAACCAGAGCTCAAATCAAGACAAGAGTTATCTGCCCCTCCTATATAAGAAAATGGTTTCTGTGCAAATTTATTAGATTTTTGTTACATGAATAATGAAAAACAAAATACAGTGGTACCTTGACTTATGAATTTAATTCGTTTTGCTCATAACTCAATTTCCTCGTATATCAAATCAGTTTTCCTCATTGAAATGAACTGAAAGGCCATTAATCCATTCCAGCCCTTCCCCCAATACACCTTAACTTTTTTTTTTGTTACATTTTTTTAAATAAGAAAAAGAGCTCTGTATTGTATAAAATCATAATAAATAGAGCAATGAATTATGTGCTGTAATATGAATTAATGTTTATTTTTTTATCAATTTTCTTTTTCTTTGGAGTAATAAATTTGGAAACTTATAAATTTTAGATCTAACTTATTTGAGATATTATGAAGAAATACAAATTGATTCATTTCGACTAGGTATGTCCTCTTTTCATGTCAGGAGGAGGTAATACAAAAAAATGATTAAATTTATTAACTTTAAAACGATTACCAAAATCAGGGAATTGTCCAATTTTAATGAAATTTTCAGCACTCTATACATTAAGGATTTGATTTTATAATGAATAGCTTATTTTATGGAAGAAACTTTAAAAAAATGTTTTTTATCAATTAAGTTCATAGGGGGTTTGGTTATTTGAATAAAAAAAATTCCATTCCCAATTTTTTACATTTTTAGAAAGATCAAATCCAGAAGACCACTTTAAATTCAATAAAAAAAAGTTATTCGAAAATTCAAAAGTTATTTTCTTAAAACTCAAAAAAATAATCTTGTAGTGCGCTAACTGTACCTATGCAATAGGGCCACCTGTTGGCTGTGGGTGGTGACCAGTGATGCTTAAAGACGGAATCCTGGTAGCTGAGCAGTCCATGACATGCAACACTCCACTTTGGTCCTTATTTGGGCTAGACGGGTAGTTAGAGATGGTCACCTCCGATCAATTTTAGGTCACATCAAGCCCTAGCACTTACATGATTGTCCTGATCATATTGCCCTTATAACAAACACCCAACGCTTTTTATATATGTGCTAGAAGGAGTGGCTGAAGGTTTTAGTGCCCTGGATATGATGCTAAACAGCATCTAGTTGTGAGGTTCCAATTCTGGAGCTCTGGGGTGGGTGGAGTACCCCTTCATCACCATCATTCCCAGGTTTACCCTGACCCTGAGTGGTAGTACCTATCAGGTTCCCATCTATGGGTTAAATAAAAAAAAAATTAGTTTTAAAGAAATGTTTAAAAAGAAATGAGCTTTTTAAAAATTTTTGAATGCCCAACAATGAATAAAGTAAAAACGTCTTCAGCATAAAACAACCTAACAAGGTTTGACCTACCATAAAATCTAACCAACCAACCAACCAACCAACCAACCCAAATGGAATTACTACTTTTGCCAATAGAAACATTAACTTCCTAACTGTCTGGGACTGTAGAATATTCCTACTACACATCTGCAGAAGAGTAAGAACCCCCCCCTCCCATGTGGCTACCTCTTGGCTGTGGGTGGCTGAGCGTTTTGTGATTCAGGTACTAAGTGGTCCCATGACATGTAACTTTCCACTTTGACCCTTACTTGTGCTAGACGAACAATTGGAGAGGCCACATCCAATCAATTGCCTGGTCATTTCAAGTCCTATTAACTATATGATTGTCTCGACTGTATTCTTTAACTCTTAACATCCTATTGAGAATTTTCTAAGTCCAGAGCCCTATTCCTATAAGGATTTATCAAAAAATGACTAAAAATGGCCTTTTCATTTAAAATTACCTGTTATTTCCCTTAAAATAAAGACTTCTGAATATTAATATTACATTTAAAGAAAGGCTATTGTTTGAGGCAGATTAGGAAAACAAATGTGACTTCCAGATGGGTGGAATGAGGTGGTATAGGATGTTAAGAGTTAAATTGCTCTTATAGCAAACACCCAACCTTTTTTATCATATAGGTATTAGATAGTGGTGGCTGAGGGTCAACCACCAGTATTTATTAATACACATAAAGTTAATTAGAATTTTTTCTACCAATTTTTTAATACACATGAAGTTAATTAGAATTTATTCTACCAATTTATTAATACACATGAAGTTAATTAGAATTTATTCTACCAATTTATTAATACACATGAAGTTAATTAGAATTTATTCTACCAATTTATTAATACACATGAAGTTAATTAGAATTTTTTACACATGAATTAGAATTTTTTCTACAATTTATTAATACACATGAAGTTAATTAGAATTTTTTCTACAATTTATTAATACACATGAAGTTAATTAGAATTTTTCTACCAATTTATTAATACACATGAAGTTAATTAGAATTTTTTCTACCAATTTATTAATACACATGAAGTTAATTAGAATTTTTCTACCAATTTATTAATATGCATGAAGTTAAACAAATAATATATATATACATATAAAAGTAAGATTTGGCGTTAAATAATATTGATACACTATTTCTGGCAACTGACCTGGTAAACGTTCATAAGGTCATTAATCATCTTAACAACAGCAACCTTGAGCACCTTTTTGGTCTCCATGTTTCTAACACATGTGGGCATGCCTACAAAGTCAGAAAACATAGCTCACATGTCTTTCAGAAACATTTTTTCACGCTCAGAGTTACAGAGACATGGATTAAGCTGCCTGTGTCCGTTGTGGGCTGCTGAAACACTGCATCTTTCAAAGCCTCCATGCTTCCTGTAGTCTGCCAACACTATACCTGATACTTCCATCCACACACATATGCATGCACGCGCACATACACATATATTATTACTGTACGCTGTAAATGTTCCTGACACTAATATATTATTCTGTGTACTAGACATGAGACTTTGATGAGTTGTAGTGCACCTGAGCACTGTACACAATAAATTTTATTATTATTATTATTATTATTATTATTATTATTAAACACCAACCACCAACCAACCAACCATAGGTTGATATAGAATTGAACACCAACTAACTAACTATTAACATTAAGTAATCACAAGATAGTTTTCCGCCCTGTCGGCTGGGGCGTTAAAATGCACCGACTGCATCTCTGCAGAGGAGTAAGACTCCCCCCAATGGGGCTACCTGTTGGCCGTGAGTGGCGACCCGTGATGCTTAAGGATAGAACCCAGGTGGCTGAGCAGTCCATGACTTGCAATACTCCACTTTGGCCCTTTCTTAGGCTAGACAGACGATCAGTCGGCTAGTCACGTCAAGCCCTAGCACCTATATGATTGACCCAACCCTATTGCCCTTATGGCAAGCTCCAACCCTCTTTATCATATGGGTGCTAGAAGGCAGTGGCTGAGGGTCTACATGTCCTGGGAATGATGTTAAACTCTATCTGATGGTGAGGTTCCAGTTTTGGAGGTTTGGGGAATGTGGAACACCCCTTCATCACCATTGTTCCCTGGTCCACTCTGACCCGGAGTGGTATTACCTGTTAGGGTCCCATCTATGGGTTTAAATAGAAAAACATGAGTTTATAAACAAAATTGAGTATCCATTAAGAATTACTTTATTTAAAAAAACTTTATCGGCATTAAATGACCCACTGAGGTTGATATGCCGTAAAACAACAAACCAAACCAGATAGTTTTACATAACGTCTCAATAAAATAACAGATGAATTAAAATTGACATATATCTATATCTATCTATACATATAAAAAGGGCAGTTGTGTATATGTATGTATGTCTGGAGGAAACCACGAAAATAAAACAATTAACAACAAAGTAAATATATATAAACATTTACTATCATCATATCTTGGTTTTTGAGCAAAATTAATGAAGGTTTGATTTATAATCGTGAAGATATTTAAAGAATAAAATTTAAATGATAACAGCATGGAATTTTGTTTTTGTATTTAATGTTGTAAATAGGAGACATTCATTTTTTTTCAGAGTGGCTGGATCAGCACAAGGTCTTTTTTTTTACATGAGGATTTTAAATATCACCAGTTCTTGCTTTTTGTATAAAAATTATGAAGATTTGATTTATATTCGAAGATATTTAAAGATTAAAATATACATACAAATAGCATTGACATTCTACTTTAAAATCTCTAGAATTTGTAAATGTCAAAAGTAAACAAATCAATACACTGTTTTTTTTACAACCCCCCCCTCTATCCAGTTGATGCTGGGTAGCTGCTTCTAGTTTATAGTAAAGTTATACAAAAATGTTAATTTAGTAGTTTTTTGAGATTTCCCAAGTTGAATGATTACTATATTTGGATAAACACAATCTTAATACTTGTAATGGAATGAGGACAATCTACCCCAATTGTTCTTTTGATCTCAGCCTATTCATTTCTTTCTTTCTATCTATCTATCTATCTATCTATCTCAGTGAATTCATATCTATCTATCTATCTATCTCAGTGAATTCATATCTATCTATCTATCTCAGTGAATTCATATCTATCTATCTACCTCAGTGAATTCATATCTATCTATCTATCTATCTCATTGAATTCATATCTATCTATCTATCCATCTATCTATCCCATTGAATTCATATCTATCTATCTATCCATCTATCTATCCCATTGAATTCATATCTATCTATCTATCTATCTATCTATCTATCTATCTCAATGAATTCATATCTATCTATCTATCTATCTCAGTGAATTCATATCTATCTATCTATCTATCTATTTCAGTGAATTTATATCTATCTATCTATCTATCTATCTCAGTGAATTTATATCTATCTATCTATCTATCTCAGTGAATTCATATCTATCTATCTCAGTGAATTCAT